>JAPMOQ010028433.1:0-15911 GCA_026543055.1 Argiope trifasciata | reverse complement strand
GAATTTTAAAAAGTTACACTTTGTAAATTTTTATACAACCCCTCTATACAAATTTGATCAATTATAAAGTTTTTCCTTTCTATCCCAGAAGACCATTAAAAAAAACTGCATAACTGTATCTTTAAAATTGAGTGAGTTATGCGTAATTGAAAATTGAACGCTGTTTTTAGTGACCATATACCAAAATGGAAATGTAAATTTGCAACAAATTATAAGCACATAAATTTTTTTATATTATTTACAAAACACATTTTTGCGTATTTACGGTAGATTCACGATACAGTTACAGAATTGTCTTTTGTTTTAATCTTATCAGGGGCAAGTAATTTTATGCCATGTATTCTAAATTTACATTAGAAATTTTATAAGATTTCGTTGAAAATCAATAAAAGCCATTTGACAGATTTTCATAGCAAAATTTATAAAAAAGAAAAATACTGTTAAATTAGTCTTGTAGAATTTTAATTGTTTTCAAATTCATCACATTTTTGTCAAACCGACATTCTAACAAATTAACTGCCAGACGATTTTTGCCTTTCATTTAACTGGAATTTAGCCGTTTCTAATACGTGTTTATTAAAGTTTTTTTTTTCTTTTTAAGTTACATAAAGAAATGCATACGATTATTTTTCAATTTACTTATTTAGTTCCAATATTATTTCTTTCCTGTACAACTCAACCAAGATTCCCTAGTGCATATCAAAATAAAGTTTAGAAATCATTCAGCGATGTTGAATTTCATATTGTCGAAGTAAAAATACTGTAACTAATTTTGCATTATGGTACTTTTAACAAATGACGAACTATTTGAACTAGCAATGATTTATTCTATTTGCAATAGAAATAATGTAGAAACTACTCGGGAATTTGGACGGCGATATCCCTATTTGTCTGAAATTTCACGTACATTTGTTTATCGGATGGTGAGAAGATTGAGAACTAATGGTTCATTTAATCCAAGACCTGGCCCTGGTAGAAATATCTTGTACAATGAAGACCAAGAAATTGATATTATTGCATATTTTTCTTCCAACCCACGATCAAGCATTCGAAAAGCAAGTGCAATTACAGGATTACCTAGGACGTCAATCCATAGAATACTTGAAAAACACAATTGACATCCATTTTGTATTCATGGACTTCAAGTACTCCATCCTTCTGATTTTAACCGACGTGTAGCATTCTCCAATTGCTTATTAATCCAACAGGACACAAATTCAAACTTTGTCAAGAACATTATGTGGACTGATGAATGTTTGTTTACGGAAAAGGGACACATAAATGCACACAACGATCATTATTGGAATGATACAAAACCATTTTTTGTGCAAGAAATACATCACCAGAGAAGGTTTTCTGTGTCCGTATGGTGCGGAATTTGGAACGGAAAACTGATTGGTCCAGTGTTTTATGAAGGAACACTTACAGCTATAAAATATTTGCAACTTATTTTAAATGGCATAATAACAGATACTTTGGAGACGACACCATTGTCAGTAGTAAAAAAAATGTATTTTCAACAAGACGGAGCGCCTGCACACAAGGCTATAAATGTAACAAACTGGCTCAACGAAAACTTTAATAAACAGTGGATTGGTCTGAATGGACCCACATAATGACCCCCCAGATCTCCTGATCTAACTCCACTCGATTTTTATTTTTGGGGTCGGCTTCGAACGCTAGTTTATAATACTCGCCCACTGAATGTAACTGACCTTAAACAAAAGATAATTAATGCATGCAATAATATTACAGGAGGAGAACTCTAAACTATTTACAGGAGCATTATTAGAAGAGCCCAATTATGTATTGGTGTTGATGGAAAACATTTTGAGAATGCTTTATGATTCGTGTGTTTTTAAATGTATTTTCGTTTTATTTATTATTATTATTATTATGTTACACTTCTTACAATCTTATGTTGTCAAAACTGTTTAACTCCATCAATAAGGACTTTATTTAAATGCCATTTCGGATTTCTTTTACACTTATTATCTTTTTTGATCGAAGAATTTCTATTATCAATTCGGATATGGTCCCTATTTTCACCGACGAAAAAGTCTTTCAAGTGGTATGGAAAAGTGACATAAGTCAATTTTTTTTTCTGTGTCATTATTCAAAAAGTTTTAAAGATACAGTTATACAGTTTTTTTAATGGTCTTCTGGGAAGGAAAGGAAAAACTTTCTAATTGACCAAATTTGCATAGAGGGGTTGTATAAAAATTTACAAAGTGTAACTTTTTAAAATTCATAGGTGGATTTTTTTTCTTAATGTAATCTTCTCTCCTATCTTATTTTGAACATTTTTTCAAATTACATCACCTACTTACCTCTAATGGTTTAAGAATTAAAGCGCGTTTCAATCTTTTTGGGACACCCTGTGTATATATATATATATATATATATATATATATATATATATATATATATCCATAACGATCCCATTGATTAAAGAGCCGAAGGATGCCTAATGTATGAAGGGATTCGTGAAGGATGAAGGAATTCGTGTATTCCGAATGTGTGACGTTCGTCGTCCGAATTGATGCTTTTCTCTTTCATATTTGTTTTCAGGAGAGCGAGTACATGAAAATTGCAGAATGGCATATCGGGGCTGTACAACAGATGGCTGAGCTGCTCCCACTTGACCCTGCATGTGTGTCCTTGGGAATATATGGACGCGCGTTATCATAGAGCTGAACTGTCTCTGTGAAGGGCTGGGTCTCGTCAAAGCCAGGAATTCCGTTAACATGGAATCCTGAAGCCCATCAATAAGTGGGGTTGTTGTGTTCAGGTCCATTGTGTATACTTCGAATAAAGTTTTCATTTATTTCCATAGTGTCGTTCGTACCTTTTCATTTGAACATTCTTTGTATTTTCTTTTCGCTATACCAGAACCAGTGGCGGATTTTCATAGAGCATATAAGGTAGCTGAACTGAGGCCAGAAGCAAATCGAAAAAAAGATGTTAGTACATCTAAAATTCAGCAAGTTTTACTAAAAATAAATTCAAAAGAATAGAAATTTTAAGAATTAGAAAATATTACAATAATAATAACTTGTTGTCAGTTGGTCAGAGTTTCTATCTATTCAGTACAATCGCTTGGTTATTGCAGTATATAAGAAAGCATGTATGTCTGCTAAGTGTAGTTTAGTTATATTAGGGCTAATTTAAGACAAACCACGTAATTTTGAAACTTGGTCCTTGATGAGGCCAACACCTGATCTTAGGCCTATATTATGTGCATAAAATTTAACATTTTCATTACTATTCAACTCATAGGACTCAGTTACCGAAAGTAATGAATTGTAATTTTCCATTGCAACTATGAAGTCCTTCTAATCTTCTAATCGCCAAAGGTGGCTGGTAATAAATAAATAAATAAAATCTCAAGAATTTTCAAAAGATTACTAAAATAAAGAGTTGCTTAAAATAAATCAGAAGTATATTAATTAAATTTAAATTTCCTAAAATTGGAAACTAAATTGACCAATGAATTAAAAGAGGGGGCTTATATTTTGCAAAAATTTGTTACTGAATAGAACTTCCATCATAAGATAAATTTCGAGTGAAAGCCACATCTTTACCAGGACTGTCAGGTCCGTCTTCAACCAATTTGTATTCCGGATCGTTTAGGCAATTAAAGAGCAACCTCTTGAAAGATATATTAACTTTTGCATTAGTCTTAACATTCAGACGGACATCGCATTTCCTATATCGAAAGCCGCGATAAAATGGATTGATTGCCAACGCACGTGAACGAGACCTTACCTTCCGGTCATTCAAAGAAAAAAAAGCAAGTAAATTTTGCTTTGAAGAAGGAAGAACGTCGACCCCACACGATGCTATCGAATCCAAACAGTTTCATTGTGTGCGATCTTAAACCTTGCATTAAGAAGAAGAACTAGGAAGAAAAAAAATCCCTCTTCTTCTAAGCAATCTGCGAAGAATACTAACACATACCGACAGTAATCCATCATTACAGGTGATATTATGCAGTCTTTCGAAAAAGATAGACCCATTGACTACAATTAGACATAATCTTCAGTAGCTGCAGTTCTTGATGGGTTTGTGTCTTGGACTGAAAGTGGTGTAAGTTGACTCTGAAATTCTTCGGAATATATGTAGATTGTAGCCGAGCAGATTGCCCGTGAAATTTAGAGATTTTATACATATTCAAACACATTAGAAAAGAATTCGTATGTCCGGTTCAGTCGACGTGAATTTAAATCACATTATTCAGAAGCATGCTAAATACCGATTTGTATAAATGTGATTGTATTGCAAATGAATTGCTAAGTTATGAAAAATGTGAGTAAATGTTATATGTAAATGTCTTTTAGCTAAATGTTGGGGAAAAATTGATTTGTTTGTGACGTGTGTAAGGAATGTTAATTTTTAAAATATAAAAATTATCTATTAATAGATAAGTTCAGAATGTTAACTTTACTATAATTGCCAACATAATCATTATTTTCTCAGCATTGAATAAATTGCTTTTTATGATTGTTTTGAATTTTTTCTTCTTTAAGCTGACTTCCATTATTATAAAGAATGCATTCGATTATATTTTAGAAAATTACCAGAAGGTCGAGAGACTCACATTATTCCTCAAGATATCTTACTCTTCTGACGAATAATTAATTTCCTTTTTCTTTCCAGTATATAAACTAATACCAGAGTTAAAAACTGCTCCCTGGATTTAAAGTTGAAATCAAAAATATGAGATATAATAAATTATTTTTAATGAGATATTTTTAGTAAAAGACTTATACTGTGGGGGATTTTTCAATTTTCTTGTGTATGCAGTATACTTCCTTTCCAGGCAAAAATTCCACAGTATTATCAATTTTATGTGAAAATAGAGCTACTCTTGCCTCTTTAGTTCTAAACATCGTCATAACATGAAAGACTAAAGGAAATAGCAATGTAATATCTTGATCCTGACCGACCAAATAAGAGAATAGAATTTCAGACAGTTCGTTTATTTACAGCCATATATTTATATAAGAACAACCTATTTTAATCTAGGTTAAAATATTTTATATCTACTCCATTTGGAAATTAATGATAATTACATCAACTTCCAGTTGATGTAAAGACAATCAACTTCCAGTTAATTCGAAGTTGAGGATGAAATAGGTCCTCCATCAATTTAAAGAAATCACACCAAAAGAAACTAACAGGCTGTTAGTTAACACGGCTACTCTAGCGTAGCTCTTGGAATCCATCGAACTTTAACTAATCGAGTGTCATTCGGCTGTTCGTGCCCAAAACGTTTCTCTCCCCTTCTCTTTTAAAAAAATCCCCGTATTTTATTCCTGTCTCATCTCACATTGATGCACTTGAGCTCTCTATCGCCCAATAGTTCTTTAGCAAAATGCGCCACTCATGGTCACCAGTCGATCCTGCGAATTTCCGTTAATGATGCGTCCTCGTAACTGATCGTTCTGGAACACGTGTTGATTATAGTAATTTCACAATGAGAAAATTTAGAATCCAGAAGATTTGGCATTCCTTTCGCTTGAAGGTGCATTAAATTTCTCTTAAACAATGAAAACCTTCCGATGGACATCACTAATGACCAGATGCGACAATCACACGGATGAAAAAAATCCCTGATCTGAAAATCTGGATGCATTTAACAATGGAGGGTTTGGACAGGTGGTGACACAGCTGGCTGGAAATGTTATTTATCAGGAATGGAAAAGGCGGAAGTAATCTCCCAACATACACACCAATCAAACAGAGATTCTCTTAATTTCCATTAACCCATTAATTTCTATCTCCCAACTGCATCTTCATCTAATTTTTCATAAAAAAGGTGTAAGCAGAATATATGTATATTTCTGTTCATGTTATTACTTCAAACTATACTTCTAAGTTGAAAATCTGTGTAAGCGATTTCATCACAATATGTGATACTTATATGTTTGTAAATTCTGTAAATAATTATTTTTGTTATTTTTTTCTATTTAAATATTTTGTTACTTAAGTAAAGTTCTCGTAACATGCCCATCAAACCGCTCAGGGACTAGAATTGTCACGAGAGAAGAGACGGTATTCTGTTCTGTATAAGTAGTACAGAGAAAGTATATTAATCGTAAAAATATTTGAAATGGAAACTTTGAAGAATCTCCAAGTTTTAGATCTCCATCTTTTGAAAAAAAAACATTTTTGGAAAATGTTCTTTTGTCAGAGAGCATGTATATGCAGACTGTAGTGATTGGATTTTGAAGCGTTTGGAAATAAACGTTCATAGATGGCGCTAGACAACTAGCACGGGTGTAATTAAAAGAGTAATGTCATTCGAATGTTTGCTCTTGGAGAGGAAGGAGCTACTGAGCAGAATAACTCAAACGAATCTGCAATAAATTTGTTGTTAAGTTTTCTATTTGCCTGTTTATTCAAAGCACTCACGAACCAGCCACGACACAGACTTTGTTAAAGTTTGAGCCAAATCCAATCATGGGTTGACTGTCTATCGGTATGCACTTTCAGATATATCTAAATACGATAATACAAAACTGCAATGATTTAAATATGTCAACTTTGATATGGGATTTTGTGGTTAGAAATGCATATCTGAGTAACATTTTTGTTTCAATCGGTTGGAAAAAACATGTCTATAGCACAAATTCAAATTTGGTGTGCTATTTATGCCTGCCGAGGATTAATCGCCAAATCACTCGCCAAGTATCACACGATAGATTCAATAAAAATGCTAAATACACGCCAAAGAATATTTCTTAACTATTATGCACCAGTGCCGTCCATGCAAGGCTTTCTCAGCGAAGACAAGTTTATTAGAAAGTATGCGAGAAAATTTTGGGGATATCACTCCTTCTGGTTTGGATAGCATATTTTAGAAATCAATAATTATAATAAATATATTTAAAAAATTAAAGGCATACTTAGTTTAATTAAATGTGAAATTCCATAAAAGCATGCCACCGGAAATAATATAAGTTATAATTTTATGGCAATCCCTCCTTAACCGTAAAATTATTTTCTAAATAAAATAATTTTAAATTAAATTTTAACCAGCGGGTGACCGAGCTCCACTCGGAGAAAACAGGTATCGAAGCTAACTCGAAGATTCAAATTTTCAATTGTGATTTATCAAAACAATACATGTCATAAGAAAATTTGTGAAACCATTGGTGAAGAGATAACTGGTTAAAGTGCACCATTGTAAACTATTCTAAACAAAGTTAGAGTTTGGAAAGGGAACTATTCTATACAAAGGTAAAGTAAAGGTAAAGATTGAAGTGTGTTGAAGTTCAATATTTTTGACAAATTTGTTTAAAAAAACCAAACATATATACATACATAAGAAACTCATTATAAACCTATAACAGCATAAACATAAAACTTTATTAGTTCGTCATATTGGCTATAGATGGCAGCACGTTACCGCTTGAAAATTTAAGTAGCCATTATGGCGAACTAATAAAGTTTGAAAATATCCTATCTGTAACTCCGAACTGCTCGACCATAGCGCTTCAAAACCGGCGCCAATCGATTCCTCGTGGCCAAAAACCCCAGACCCCCAAGTTTACCGGAGTTTATTAATTCTGGGGCGATTTTCGACTTGGCAACCATTCCTCTTATTATAGTATTAGATAAAAAGCTTTTACAGAGAAGAGCCGGAATCACTAAAATTTTTCCTCACAATGAAAGGAACTGCGATTTCAACTTGAAACAAGTTTGGTTTGTTTCAACATGAAATGTCTACTGTGACATTTTCTTCCTGGAATTCAGTATTGTAATAAAGAGTGGAAAACGAATATGTAGACGCTTTGGAGTCAGTCAAAAAGAATGCCTAAAACTCAGCATTTTGGAGTGCATTTTACACTTTTTTTTTTAAAGCTAAAGAAAACAATGGAAGTGAACCCCTAACATCTTTTTCGCATAGATGTGTTTTTCTTTGTATAGCATTGTAATCTTATAGCTTGAATAGATCGTTATCATTCTTTGAACAGTTACTTTGCATAGCTTTGTAATACCATGGTTACAATATATTAAACTTTGACGTGAATTTAGAATTTTTATTTAATCTATCATATCATCTTTGGTGAGTTATTTGGCGATTAATCCTTAATATTCGGTTAATTGTATCTTAAAATCCAATGAACCAATTGAAGTATATTTGTTATAAAACTGCACAAAATCTCTTAATAACTTTGATGTATTTAAATTATTGCATACTTGATTTATCTTATCTACTTATGTCTGTACGTGCAGATTGACAGACGATCAACTTCTAGTTGGATTTCGCTCCAAATTATATATATGTTTACATTATGGATGCTAAATGTGTGAACCATTTATATTTGTATAACAATAATTTCGGAATTTATCTCGAAAAAATTTCAAAATTCGGCTTAATTTTTACTTAGTTAAAATTTCAAAAACATCTCTTCGTTGGACTGATTGACTTCAAAGTCTATATGTTACATGTTTGGCAGCTCTAAGTCAAATGGTTTGGCCTTTAGGATGTAGACGCACATTAAGAAACAAACGCACGCATATACACATATATACATACACAAACAAACACATACACACTAACATACGCTTTTATTTTTATTATTAGAAGACATTTATTCTTATATTTTACAATGAATAGAATTAGAATTAGTTTAATTTATTTGGTAACTAATAACTTTATATGTTAATAACATAGATCTGATTGATATGATTCTTTGCCAGCCCAGTAGCTCTAGGCAGCTGCCAAAACAACTAAATTTCTCTTCTGAAATTCAGTTATTTTGCTAGTGAATCTGTTTCAGCAGCGAATTTCAGAAGTGATTTTAAATAACAAAATAATATTTTGTATAATTATTTTGAATGTAAAATTTATGCTTTTAATATGCAGAAAAATCAGTAGCAGTGCAAAATATTTCTTATTAAGTGACGCAAAATTGTTTATAAAAATAAATATCCAACTGGGAATTTAAATAGCGTGTATATATTGAAAATCATGTCTAAAGAAAGATTTATAATTTTCTCTAAAATTGTATGCAAATTAATAATTAATAATTAATTGTAATAAAATAATTGTAATCAGCAAAATTGATCTTCTCAGACCTTTTTCTTATGCTTCTTAATGAAGCTGTTGCCTTTTCTACCCTCCGCCGTAATAAAATTTTGAACTTAAGGTCGGTAACACCCTCTTTTCAAATACCTGCTTATTAACTTTCTGTGATAGAATCGAAAATACCATTTGAGCGCCTTTTTTCCCCATCCAAACGTAACGAATATTTGATGTAGAAATATAATTTTACGTTCAATATTAGATAACAAATTTCATGTAACCAGGCCATTGCGTTTTTGAATAATACAATTATATGCATGGAAATACACAAACTGACGAATTGTCAGATAAATTTTAGAATTCAAAAAGGCTCTATAAATTTTATTATTAACTTTGGAACTGAATTTTATCTCTCTAATTTTTTTTGCTTTTTTGAGTCATGATGTTTAAATTGTTAGGAAGGTACAGACCAGTATATAGAATTAATACAAAATTTGATATGAAAATTTACTCTTCAGATTAAAAAAATCCATCATTTCAAATTTTATTTATCTGTTGTTAGTTCTTGTTATTGCGCTTATATCTATACGAAAGTACAGACAATCCTCTCATTAACTTTCTGTGATAGAATCGAATATGCTTTTTGGACGCCTTTTTTTCAACCAAACGAAACGAAAATTTGATACAGAAATACAACTTTAGAATCAATATTTGATAACAAATTTCATGTATCCAGGTCACCACTGCATTTTTGAATTAACGCGATTATATGTATGGATATACACAAACCTTCCGATTGACACCCGTAAATTCTTGGTCAAATTTGGTCCAAAATATAATATGAAACTACCCCTTAGATTCTAAACTATAGACTGAATTTTAGCCATTAAGCTGTCTTCGAATTATTAAGTTAACTTACTGTTATATAAAAGGACAGGGAGACTTCCTCAGAATGAATTAACTTATATTTTGATAGAGTGTAAAGACCATACACCAACTTTCATCCATCTAGCGTTAAAATATATTGGAGCTACTGTGACCACGACAAACAGAAATTTCCAAAATGCGTTTTGCTAACTTCGCAAGCCCTGAATTGTGAGCTCCAACTTTTTGACAATTGAAATTTTTGTTCTCTATATATTTCGTGTATGAAGAACAGTAATGCCAACTATTTTTAAGTCTCTCTAACAAAATAACGAAATCAGCTCTTTATTTTTTCTTTAGAAATAAATTTTTAATGTATGTCTTCCCTACGGATATCTTATATTTCCTATAGCTAAAACTTACTAAGTCCACCCAAAATTTAAAATTGTTTTGTTGGTTAAGAGCAAAGAAATTGGATTAAGATATTCAAAACAGGGAAATTTAGATTGGCGAAAACGCATTGGAGGATTAACTTGGAGGATGTGAATAAGTTTCGATTTACATCCGATATTGCATTATGCGAAATAAGTATTCCATTTATGAAGAATTTACAGCTAGGGTCGTTCGGTTGAGGGAGGTCGATTAAAAAGATGTTAATAGCCTAGTTGGCAAATGAATAAATTTGTAAAACATATAAATTCTATGAATTATAAAATGATAAGGTAATACTAACACTTCCTAAAGATATTTTCAGATATTTTTTCTGTTCCAACCTGCCAAATTACAATTATTTCGCAGTTTTTTTAAGTTAAGAAAAGAAAGAAGGATGTAGTTTCCCGAAAGAAGAAGAATGTAGAAAGGAAGAATGTAGTTTTTATCTCCAGTGTGACGTCATCCCCACGTTAAATTATAAACACTGTTTTGATCGTTTCTAAGATTTTCATATAAAGAATGGCGCAGCACTAAACTTCTAAACTCCTTCTACCTTTAAATCATGGATCAATGCATAGTCGGAAAGGCTATGGTTGGCATTGATGGTTGATGGCATTGAATGAAAACCGAATTCATGAGTGTTTTCTATGATAATGTTCATTTCAGCATTTTAGAGATACAGTATTTGTAATGAATGATGTCAGACCTACCGATATTGGGCGAAGTATGATGATTAATCAATGAAGGAGGTATGGCAATGTAGAAAGACATCAGCCGACTCAATATACATAGTTCATGTTTATGAAAAGCATCTCCACAATAGACAAAAACCAAAATAAAAAAAGAATTCTTAGAAAGCATATGTGAAACTTTAGCATGAAGATGTTCACTATTAATTTTTTCCTCTAAAAATGAAATGAGCGAGTGAATAAATAAAGTTTTCTTTTAATTAAAAGAAATAATTAAGCCTTAACGTTATCATGAAATATAAAATATTTTTTATTAAATATTAGCGTGCGCTGTATTAAATAGTAACGGCGGCAGCACCTCGACATGTTACTGCTATAGAAAAAATATTAGGTTCAATCAATCAATAATTTGGCAATGCTGTATCGAAATAGGTTGAATGATTCGATAGTGTATAAAATACTGACAAAGAAATATCCTTTTTTGTATTCTTTTAAAATTGTAAAGCTTGGTGTTCTTTCAGAATGTTAATGTTAAAAACTATTTATTGTATCTAGTGATTCGTTTAATATTCGTTCAGAATTCTCAAATTTAATTTTAGAAAATGTGATTAAAATGTTTTCTTTTCAAATTGATTAAACATAGAAAATATATTTACACCATAAAATCATTAATATAGTTGAAAAGATAATTTTTTGAAAATTAAGATGGTGTAAAATTATTTGTAATATAATATTTTTAGAAGTTACTACGAAAAGCGCTAAAATTTAATTGAAATTTAAAATCTCCAGGATTGGTCTCCCAAACCTTTTCTAGCATTATCTGTCATAAAGTTGTTACCTCTGAGAACGACTTGCATGCCATTTGTGTAAAATAACTGTACAGTATTAACCTTTAACTTAAATTTAGCTTTTTACTGAATCTATTGTGTCTCTTCGGCGAGTTATTTGGGGATAAATCCTTGGTAAATAAATGCAGTGCCGATTTTTTAACTAAATTTTAGGTAATTGTACTATGCCTATAACCATCCCGTATATGTCAGCAATAAGCTGACCAAGTTTCATAGCAATCGGAGACATACAGACAAACATTCATTTTTATTTATATAGAGGTAACATTTCTTTAAAAATTTTTTTGCTATCGCTTGATAAATAATTTTTGATAACACTGGTAACATCTGAGCAAACGAGCCATGGCTGTTTACAATATCGCTATCTTATATATTATATCATTATCTCGTCAATCGACTTTTAGTAAATGATGCCATCGATATTTGACTTAATTCATTTTCCCGCACACTTTGGACTGATATATTTATTGCTAATCTATAAGCATATAGTGGCAGACCTTTCAAGCCTGCAGGGAATGGTTATTACCTCTTATATCAGATAATAAGTTATCAGCTGATTCTTCATTACACACTGGATTGCAATGACGATAATGGCTGTATTATTCCCCGAAGACGCTATCATAAGAATGATAGTCTACGATCATAAGGATGGTCAGTCTGAGAAAAAGTTAACGCGGTGATGATCGTGATGGATTTTTAACTTAACATTACGCGAAAATGCAATTGCTTTAATAAGTTTCAGTTCTGTACACTTATAATGAAATCCAAAATAATAGTAACAAAAAATTCTAGGATAATAACATGGTATTAAGTTATGTTACGTTTCAGTTATCTAATTTCTCCATTAAATGACTTTATTAATAGGTTTCAGGTATTGTTTTTATGCGTATCGGTTATGAGCTATAAATTTAATAAAGCTATGTGTTATGAAAAAAATTTTTTTTTGAGATTTTTATGTTTGCGGCTGTATTTAGTTAGCTTTTATTTTATTTTTTTGCTTATGATAAATATCTTTATATTAGAAGGATTAATTTATTTTCCTATTAACCCATTTTATCCCAATTTATTTATTTTGTTCAAATTTGAGAATAATCATATTTTCTGAGGTATATTAAACCTAAATATACTAAATATAACAAAATGTAAAAAAAAAAAAATTTTTTATATAGGAAATCTGACCCGTCCTCTAAATAGGACACTGGGATAAAGGGGATAAAATTTGCACTTACATGTCTCAGTGTTATTTTCATTAGTGAAAAGCAATTTCCGACTACAAATTTTTACAATATCCGAATAATACTTCATTATTTACATAAAATTTCAATTTTCAGTTGAATATAATACTAAACTTGGTGGAAAGGCCCAAAACAAGCCTGACAAAGTGTTTTATCACATTTCCCACAGTATGTTTTGGGTTTCCCTTTGCAATCCTCTCTTTGACAACGGCGCTGTTTCTCCCTCTTCAACAGAAAATGGCCAACACCATCCTTGCGGACGTCGTCTTCTGCACTAGAAGGCATAGAAAATATTCTGGGTCTACCTTTTGTTCTGTTCGTAGACTTTTTTAGGTACACCGTTGTTATAGCTCTTCGGAACTCCTTCAAGTTTAGGGCATCACTTTTGTTGACAGCTTTGTGCATTATCCATGCATTTACCACTGCCATGTCCAGTGTACGAATGAAAAGTGGCCAGTACCACTTTTTTCCACGTATCTTGACGGCATACAGTCCAGCCAACCAGTCGTGGTGATCCACCCCGCCCATATGTTTGTTGTACGAATTTATCAAATTAGGCATCTTCACGTTAATTTTATCTTTGTGTCCTTTTACTCGCCTTTTCACATCAAAGAATGGTTCTAAAGTGCTGAAATTTGTAGCAGTAGTGACAATACTATTGTCATTCCATCGCACCAGGAGAATCTCTGAGTTCTTGTCATATGCAAAATCACACGTGCCTCTTTCTTTCTTCCGCATGGACTTAGGTTCCTCTAAGGGGCATTCGCGGTTTATCCGATTTTCTCGTATGGTTCCTGTGGCTCGATAACCCTCTTCACCAAGACTTTTCAAAAGATCAATGCTCGTAAAAAAATTATCAAAGTATAAAGTGTAACCTGAAGGATTCCCAATGTTCTCTATTAGTTTCATCACAACACGGGTACCAAGAGGAGTATCTTTTCTTGCATGAAATTCCTTACCGCAGTACAGGGAAAAGTTGTAACAATATCCTTCGCTTCCACAGAGAGCCCATAGTTTATATCCAAAGCGTATCGGCTTACCTCGGATAAACTGTTTCAGACTATTTCTACCGTAGTACATGATAATCATTTCATCAATGCTTAGATTTGCTGAGAAGTGTCCGAACTTCATAAAATTATTATTGAGCATGGCAAACAAAGGTTTTACCTTGAACGATCGGTCCTCGGGATGCTGACTTACGGTACTATTATCCACAAAGTGTAAATAAGATTTCAACTTTTGGAAACGGTTTCGTGACATTGCATTTTTCACCAGGGTAATTCCAAGGTCTTCAGCATCTGACCAGTAGTCACGTTCACAGGTATTTGAATGATAACCAGTTAGAAGCAAAATTCCTAAAAAAACACGTATTTCGTCAGCACTGGTCAAGAAATCATGTTCGTTTTTTGCATCTGTTGCATATCGCACAGTTTCTTTTACTATGTGATCGTAAACTTCGTTAGAATAAAACTGCTCAAAAAGTTCCACTGGAGATTTTTCTTTCAATGTAGTTTCCATGTGCTTGAGCAAGTCATTTGCAGTTGAATCAACCTGTGTTTTCCATTTTGAATATTGTGGTGATTTCGTCTTTATCCAAGATGACTGATACTTTTCAGCTTTTCGTCTGTGCTTTGTTGTCGAAACACCAGCGTTTGTGGACGCTTCAGTCTCAATACTATCTCCAACTCTGACTTCCAGAGTCCCAGGAACGTCATTTACAACAATCTCACCAGTATTTACTTCCGTGTCGTCCCCTTCATCTTCGTCAGTTAGTTCACTGGCATCTGGTGGTAACACAGCAATTTCAACATCGCTCTCATCTGAATCTAAACTATTTAATAGTTCCAGTGCTTCCTCTAACTTCAAAAACCTTTGCACAGACATCACTCTTTAGGGGCAGAAACGTAGGGAGGATTTTTTTTTCTAAACTTCTAGTTACAAATTTAGAAATATCTCATCATTTATATGCTTATCGTCCCACTGTCCTTTTTGGAGGACAGTTAAAAACTAACGCGCTACAACTTACCTAATAACAATAAAGCTTTAACCAACCAGCAGGATTATAAACGAAGACTGCTCTCACATAAAAACTGACCAGCCAAGTGTTTAAAACAAACTGAAAGGGAATTCTGCAATCGCAAAGAACAGATACATATGACGCTCATTAATGTCAGGAAAAAACAAAGTTAACAGATGAAGGCGACGGACGGGCGAGACAGAACTCATGCTAACAGAAGCTTAGACATAACTTTACATGTTCCAGCTGATAAAATATTCGCAACAAACAACTACTAATTTCTACATGCTATTTTTCAGCTGTCCTCCGGATAGGACAGTGGGATAAAATGGGTTAATATGTAGATTTTGGTAATGGGATTGGAAAATAATTTGCGCGTTTCTTTGACCCGATGTTTAAACATAATTTCGTGATGTTTGCCATTATGCTAATTGGAAAATAAGCCTAAATTAATATCACGAAGGTTATCAACGTTTTTCAAAACTTTTTGTCACTGTTTCATAGATTCTTTTTTCAATTTTTTAAGGCAAAAAAACCCTTCTTTCTCATTAAAAAAAATTAACACTTAATGGTATATTTTTTATTTCAGAGATGTTTTTGCCAATCTATTTAGCCAAAAAGATTTTTTTTTCTTTTTCTAAAAATTTGCCACTTTAGTGGTATGTTTTTGTTTCAGAGGTATTTTTCAATGCAAATTTTCTGCTCAAAAATATAATTATTTTATAATTATTTTATTCTTATTATTAGTTTACACACACACACACACACACACACACACACACACACACA
>JAPMOQ010028427.1:0-10093 GCA_026543055.1 Argiope trifasciata | reverse complement strand
ATATTCCGTATCTCCGTGAAATGAAAGCAGCAGTTTTAAAAGCTAATTTATCGAAGTTTCCTTCCGCATTTACTTCTCGATACGATCAGATACGAATCGAAATCCTTAAAAGAAATATCCAATTCTTTTCCCGAGTTGAAGAAATCAGCTCCAAAACAAATTACTAGGGTGATTCTTATTTCCCTCTCCCCCGCTGAAAAAAGAATGTACATGATCCTATTCTTACTACTCGTTGAATTCTTTTAGTTCAGTTGAAAAGAAAATTGACTTTCTTCTTTTCAAAGGCATTGGAAACTTTGTAGAAAGGTAGATTTCCAGAGCCTTTTAAAAGACCTGAAGAATACTTTTCGAATCTTAGGGGCAGGTAAACTATTCTACGAAGGTATATTCATAGAAAAGAATCAATTTTTGTCATGTTATTTTGTGTTTGCTAGGAGTAATTTCGACATGCCTTCACTGCTAGGTTTCACAAAGAAATTGACTTTACAAAGAAATGGTTATCAAAACTAATTCATGAATAAGTTATTTTATGTTATTTATTAAATTTTAATACATATTCAAATTCAAAATATTTTTCTTACTTTCTTCATTATTGCAAATTTTATACTTATAATTCTAATTCGTTTAAAATGCTTTTTTATCCCATATGGTAAGTTGAATGGAACTTAAAAACTTATTATAAGCCCCATGCTATTAAACCTCATACACTTGTTTGCTTTCAAGTACTTTTGTACACTCTGCGTTCTTAATTATTGTACAGTAATGTGATTTTAACCCTAGTTTTTAGGATGTAGTAAAAAATATGGCTATTATACCGGAAAAATCCACACAAACCAAATTGTTTAAAAATGCCAAATTTAAAATTTTATAAAAAATGCTAATTTATTATTACACGATATTAAAATCTAATTTTGTAATTAAAAATTTAACTTAAAAGGTAGATGAATCTATATTTTTATTTCATATATTTTATAGTAAGCACTCATGTATTTTTTCATATTATTTAGGTAGGTGTATAATAAAAAGATATCTTTAATAGTAGTCTAACGTTCTGATTAACTGTGAATATGAAGTTTAGTATTATGAACGAATTAGCTTGATTAATGCTTTATCATGAATGTTTTGACAAAGTTTTTCAGTGGACAACATTTCTTCCTTAAAGAATGATGGAATATTCTTCATTTTTATTTAAATGGACTAAATTACAGGGATAAACATGCTCTCGCACTGTTCTTCAGAGAAGTGTCCTTTATTTATAGAACTCTTAAATAACTACTGTGCAGGAATTTTTTGAATTTTTATAAAGCTAGAAATCAAGAAATAAACGAAGCTTTGAAATTGAATAACCAGTGTGACTGGTCTCCCCAAAACTTTCTGGCTTACTCTTTGATAAACTTGACATATCAGATAATATCTTACATGGCAATCGTGTTGTTGAGAAAAATTTTTAGCCTGAGTGCAGCATTTTTACTTAATCGTCCATAGCATCCTGGAAGAGTTAGTTTGGTTTCATTATATTAACGTCCAGTTTTGAAGTAACTTTAGTTAATTTTGTTACTTTTGAAGTAACTTTGGTTTGAAGTACTAGGGTTACTTTGGAACGGACCTCGAAATTCGTCAGATGACCCCCTCTTTAAACTTCCACACGTCACCAGCTGTAGGACAATTGGCCCCTACTGATTTAACGAGCACCAGAACCACTTACACGACGGTTTTTTAGTGGAATTGGTCTTCGAATCTGCAACCTTCCGGTTTCTAAGCCGAAGCCTCATCAGTAGGCCATTGTGACATCATTCTGGTAGAGTTATTAGGTGATTAAACACAGGCATGCTTTAATAGTATTTAAAATCCCACAAGTTTTATACGTGCTTTTCTCAACGAAGTGAAACAAAAAATATGGTACACAAAACTGAACTTGTAGTCACAAATTCTTATCAAATTTTATATTTTTGTCATTGCGTTAATAAATTATCACTTCCACATTTTCTGAAAATATAGATAGACAAACAGTCAATCTATTGTTGAATTTGGCTCAAGATTATACAAATATCTGAACTATAGACTTCCAAAATATTTACAGAATTTTATTTATTTATATATATCTTCGTATTGTAATAATCATGTTATCTTATATTCGAACAGCCAGACATCGGATTTCTTTTGAATAGTTTTCACACAAAATTTGATAGAAATCAGAAAATTTTGTACAAAGATCGTATACCAAATTTCAAAAGTCTATTAAAAAGCAATTTTAAGTTTCTTTGCTACAGACAGATAAACATTTTCTAAAAATTTGTTTTTCGAACTCAGGTAGAGCTTGGAAATTTATCAAAATCTAGGAGTTCGAATTTTTTGACATTTTCTATATCTCTCTATATTATGTGGAATTAATGTACAACTGCCATTTTTTAATTATTATTCAGGAAACACGGAAATATTCTGAAATATAATAGTCACTTGACGTATTCAAACCTTTGAATAATGTCCATTAATTTGAGTGCTATAACGAGAGGAATAAATTCTTTCAGTCAACCTATTGTTGAATTTGGCTCAAGATTTTACAGGTATATACACTAATGACTTTCAATATGTATGCCGAATTTTATTTATATATATATATATATCTTCGTATTGTAATTATCATGTTATTTTATATTCGAACAGACAGACGTCGGATTTCTTCTGAACAGATTTTACACAAAATTTGATAGAAATCAGAAAATTTTGTACAAAGATCGTATACCAAATTTCTAAAGTCTATTAAAAACCATTTTTAAGCATCTTTGTTACAGATAGACAATTTCTTAAAGTATGATTTTCCCAGTTAGGTAGAACTTGGAAAGTTATCAAAACCTAGGAGTTCGAATTTTTTGACATTTACTATATTTCTCTATATTATGTGCAATTAATGCACAACTGCCATTTTTTAATTATTATGCAGGAAACACGGAAATCTTCCGAAACATAATAGTCACTTGACGTATTCAAACATTTGAAAAACGTCCATTAATTTGAGTGCTATAACGAGTGGTATAAATTCTTTGTTAGAGAGTGCATAAGAAAATATTTGAAAAGCCATTCACCTACAAATGGTTTTATTAATATATTTTACCATCAAAAACTCTTTTCAATTTGATTTATACATTTTCCAATTCAAAGCAAAACGCAATGAGGAAGCCGACCTTTATTCATTATTACCTAATCGAAATAGATATAAAATAAAAAAAATATAACCTACTTTTATTTTTTCTTTTTCTGTACAAAAAGAAGGAAAAAAAAGTCCACAACTAATTTGAAAAAAAAAAAGATTCCATTCGTCCGTGAAATGATATGAAAATACCGTTTCAAAAGTTAATTTATTGAAATTTCCTTTTACGTTTTATTTCTCAATATGTTCAAATGCGAATCAAAATTTTAAAAAGAAATAATCACCTCGTTTCTCCAGTTAAATAAATCAACTATGAAACAAATTACACCGATGATTCTTATTTCACCTTCCCACTTTTCCCCCACTGAAAAAGAATGTTCATGATTCAATTCTTTCTTCACTTTGGATTCTTTTAGTTCAATTGAAAAGAAAATTGACTTTCTCCTTTTTGAAAGTATTGGAAACTTGGTAGGAGGGGTCATCTAAAAAATTTTCAATGGAAAAATGTTTTATTGCTAATAGACTCCCCGAATATAAATGGTGATTGAGAGACATATGTGGAGATCCCTTCTCTGCATAATCACCAAACCTGTTGAACTGAAAAAAAATAAGAATAATCACCAAACCTGTTGAAAAACTTTATCAGGCCACTGCACCAATTTATTTAACTCGTCTTGGTAACAATCAAGTCTTTGGCTATTGAGCCAGTTCTCGAAACCGTTTTGAACATCACTGTCTGATATGAAACTTGCTTGGGATAAGTGTTTCTTCAATGTCAGGAAATGAAAGTATTCACTGAGAGCCAAATCGGGACTGTATGGGGAAATGACTCCAGACTCCCGACTTAAAAGCTTCCAAGGACCTGTCTGCCTGCTTCAAAGGAACGACACCATTTCGCCACTTTTTTTCTATTCATTGCTTCGCCCCCATACACTTCAACGATTTGTCTGTGAATATCCGACCAGAACACATTCTTGGTCCAGTGAAATCTATCACGGCTGGCACCTCTGTGCGAGACCACTTATCTTAATGTATTGCCTTTATTGTCACTGTTTCAGGTCCCAGTACTAACACTATCTGCTCCCACGATCGGTCTAAGACAACTAGAGCAATCTGTCTCCTTTCTGGGTAACAATTTTCCCATCCACACTTTCTACTTTCTAAATACTGCTGCTTGTAACGATTTTTTTTATCACTCCTTTTAGAAAAAGAAAATTCTAAACCATTTTAAACGATCCGAAGAATACTTTTGAAGTCTTAAAGGCAGGTGAGATGTTCTAAATATGCATATTCATAGAAAAGAATCGATGTTTTTTATGGAGACTATCCAATATGTGCTGCATTGAACAAACCTTCAATATTCGTTTTCAGAAAGAAACTGTTTGGATCAGCGAATGGTTATTAAAATCAAAGAATTAAATTAATTATAAACTTTTATTTGAATAAATTAATTACAGAATATTCATATTTAGAATGACTTCTTTATTTGATTTTGCTTACTAATAAATAAAAATTAGAAGAAAGGAAATAAGAAACTTCTCACAATTCAAAATGATGTATTGTGTAACGTGATGTTGAAATGCAGAAAAAAAAGAAATCAGGATTCAAAGAATGTATGGGATCATAAGGGAAGCCTTTTGAATATTAACCTTTCAAATAAAAATGGAAGAAAGTAAAAATAAAAACGATTGTTGAACTCTCTCTAACCACAGCACCCCTCATCTTAGACTGGACTTATTAGTTTTCGATTTCAAAAATGGAAAGCAATCTCAGCAAAATCATTTTAAAAATGAAAGGAAAAAAACCTTCTTCATAAGGCGACTCATTTCAGTCATCGCATCAAAAGGTAGACTTTTTTAAAAATTACCTTGTTCTGCATTCCTCCATAAGCTGTTCTACCTTTCTGAAGATATATGGAACATAAAAAATGATTTTACATAAGCTTTTTAGTATGCTCCTTAATAATGTAAGTATGTATTATTAATTGCAAGCCACTGGTGTACAATAGCTATGAAAGAATGGATTCACGGTTGGATTTTGGTTCATTATCTCAAAAGTATTGAAACCCACTTGTGCATTAACCCTTTTTTAGCAACTGAATCAAAAATTGACCCAGAATGAAATTGCACTCACAAACCCCCATGTAGAATTTTATACATTTAAATCAATGTATATTTTAATAATCCGAAATAGCATGCTTACATACATTTTAATTAAAGCCTATATGCACAGAACAATAGACCTTCACTTTTCAAACTAATTTGTTTCCTAATTTAACATACCTATGTTTAAAATGATAAATTTATACATCAAATTTGGTTCATCTTTTTTACGCCATATCGTCATTATCGTGTTAACTCATACTAATAGATTAGGTCTGACAGCATTCCCCTCAATGGATTAATTTCAAAATTTGAAATAAATGTTGTATACTAAACTGATTTATCTTATTCTCAAACATGCGCATAGTTTTACATAGTTTTATTATATTTCGGAATTTTGAATGGTGAAAAACAATGAATGGTAATTATAATAACATGATAGATAACTTCACAAATTGTTCATAAATCAACTCATTTTTTTCATTCCGTAGAACTATTCAGTGGTTGCACAATTTCCTGAAATGAATTTTCAGTTCCTTTTATTAGTTCACACCCTCCATATTTATATATTTATATATCTTGTATAAATTTCCAATCATTAATAAAATACTTTTTACTCATCCACTTCAGTTCAAATACATTTTTTAAAACTTGTAGTGAATGACACCTGATGTCAATACAGATTTTTTTGGTATTAATTCATTTGTTAAATTTGATTAATTTTAACATAAAAAATTGAACTACAGGTGCATTTGAATAAAATCATTTCCTTTCTTACTTGGGAAACGTTTATCAATTGAAATCGTGCAAATGGATGATGTTTATGATAACAATATGTGTGAAAAAAATTAGAAATAGGCTGACCATAGCGAATTTACACTCAAATGAATGCTGCTGTTTTAATATGATAGAAATCCCAGAATTTCAAATCAGTTAGACATATCAAACAGCTAACGATATCTAGGACTAAAAAAGTTTTAAAAAAATTAAGAATGAAAAAAAAATGCATCTGCAAATATAAAGCCATGTTCTAGTATCATTTACCACCTTTACATTCTGATTTGTATATTTTCAATTTCAAAACGGAATTTTTGCATTACTAAAACAGAAGGACAAATAATGAAACTTTATGTTACATTTTCTGTTAACCAAAATCGGAAATGAAAAGCTAATAGAAGTTTTGTAAAAAAAAAATCCTTTCATCCAAAAAATGAAAAGAAATCATTTATTTTTAAAACATGGTTCTATGCAACTATTCTTTCATATGCTCTTCTCAATTAATTGAAATTCGAACTAAAATCATATAATAGAGAGCAAGAAAAAAAAATGCCGAGTTAATGAGTTCTGTAAAAACAAAACTGAATTTAGAAAAATGATTGCTCCCAATCTAAAGAAAAATACGTGACTGGAATTACGTTATTTGCATATATTTAGTATTTGGTATAATTTCCTTTATATTAAATATTTTAAAGAAATGTCTGATCAGCAACAGTACTCATTTACAAATTTTTGAAAATTAATTATACTATAAATATATAAGGATTTGGACAGAATCCATATGATGCGGTTAAGAGAAATTTATGTTTTAGTAACTGATTATAAATTCCCATTAAAACTAATGAAGAGTAACAAATATGTTTTTTAATGGGTATCAGCGAGAATTTCGCCATCTTTACATATTTAATATTTGGAATTTTTTATATTTAATATTGAAACAAAACTATATTCCTTATGTTTAATATCGAAAAGAAAAGCATGACAGATAAAAAGAATTAAAATTAACTTTAAAACTGCAACAAAAGAGAAATAGTTTTCGGAGCTTATCCAAATTGAAAACAGAATTGATTTTAAAGCCATTTTTTTAATGAAAAAATGCTTGCACTTTAAAAAAATTATAAAATTATTCTCATAAAATTCATTGGTAAAAGATTAATTTCAGTAATATTTTTTCATGGAATCAGCAACAATAGGTGTTCATTCAAAAAAATTGAAGTTTATTTATATTATAAATATATAATGATATGTACATCATCATTACGATACGAGTAAACGGAACTTGCAACTATAAACTCTTATTAGACAATAAGAGACTATAAACTCTTATTAGAACAGTTGAAGATAAACGAATTTGTTTCTTTAATGGGTATCGATACACGCGTCCTAGCTTAGTGGTGGCATGGTTGTTTTCCTTTGTATACTATCAGTTAGATGCGTGAATGAGCACCCTTGTAAAAGCGAATGTGTGAGTATCATCTTCATTTGAGCTAGAAGTCAGACTTTTGCCTTGGGTGCTCAGGGGTCTTTACCTTCTGAAGCCGCTGCAGCTCCTTTCTGTGTTAACACGGATACTACTACTACAACAACAAGGGGTATCGATAAGAATGGGCAAGAAGTATGATATATTTATGTATTTAATGTTTGGAATTATTCCCTTTATATTTGATATTGGAATGAAAAATATTATAAATAAAATATATATAACAAAGAATGTAAAACTATTAATTTAAAACAACTAAAAAAGAGCTAATTTTTCAGAAATAATTTAAATTAAAACTATATATGGATTTTATAAATATTTTCGTAATTGCAAAAAATATATACATGGGCACACTTATTAAATCGTTAAAAAATTATTATGTATTATACTGATAAAAGACTATTTTCATTAAGTTTGTTTTAGAAATTCAGTAACAATACTCTTTTGAAATTTCATTCAAAGGAGTTATTTGGAAATCTTAAAGTGTGCGTGTTTATTACATTAAATAATTAGCAGAAATTGAATAGAAGATTGTAAAAAAAGGAATATACAGTCGTCAAAACATACCTTAATGCCTTTTCGCCATATTTTTCATTGAAAAAGCAATCGGTTTGTTGGCATAAAATAAATATATTAATTTTATCATCCACATTTACTTCATTGCCTTCCAGGCAATCTGCGCCATCTGCAAAATATGTGTGCTAACATTTTCTCCAGTCATCAAAACATACCTTAAAGCCTTTTCGCCATATTTTTCATTTTGTCTCAAAAACGGCAAGGCATAAGCAAATTTAGATGCATATTTTTTGTTCATTTTAATTCGCCATTTATGGAAATCAACAATCAAAATTCGCGAAAGTTTATTTTTTCGAATGATATAATAAAATAAATTCCAGAATATTGCTAATTTTAATAAAAGTCTTAAAAATGCTTGATAAATATTTGCAGACGATATCTGCAATTTGATGTAAAGCTGCATATTAGATAGAATATTATTGCAGTAGTATAATATTTGACCACAAAATATTTAAATTTATATTTATTTTTACGAAAATTTATTTTTACGAAAATTTATTTTCACATTTGTTGATATAAAAGTAGCTTCTATTAAATTATAGATTAATTTTGATCTATTCTAGACTAATCCTTCATTTTCTCTATAATATTTTAGAAATCATTCGTTTATGGAATTATCTACACGAATAATACATTTTACCTTGGAAAAATGTTGTTAATATTTTAAAATTATTGCTTGTTTATTAATTTTAAAACGAATTCCGTTAAAAATTAATTTTAATATACATTTTGGTTATAAATTATTTTTCTTTTCTTTTCAGTGAATTAATAATTAAATTTGGATTTTTGGGTTTAGGTCAAACATTTCTTCTTGGGATAGCTATTAGTACTTTTTCGTAAACAAGTTATTTAAAAAAAGAGAATGGCTGTGTCTTTGTTAACGCGTAAGTTAATAAAATTTTACAAAACAATTAGGAATTGATCAACAGGTAAATAAATATATTCTATTTTGTAGTTCTTCATCAAATTTAGAATTTAATTCATTAAAGAAAATGATACATTTCGGTTTATTTCTTTTTTATTAAAAATACACGAAAATGGTCCACTTTAATGTAAAATTTTTTATACTTCCAACCTAATATGTCGTTTTATATAATTGTATTCCTTTAATTTTTCTGCCTTAAGCTTTTCCAATTCACAATAAACGGAAATTTCGCAGACTTTTTAAATTAATGCATTTGTAAATTTTATATGTAGTTTAAACACATTGGTATTCATATTTTGGTACTCAGATTTCTAATTTTCATCAACATTTTAAGATCATTTCTACATTTTTTTTGTATTTCAGGAAATCTGATCAATTAGTATATTAAAATCATTTTACTATTTATAAAGATAAATAACAATGTTTATTAAAAGTAAAATGCAGCAGAATTATAAAACAATGTAGTCTCACCGGACAAGTGGAATTCTGAATTTTAAGATCTCCACAATTTTATTTTAATGGGGAAATCATAAATTATGAACTATTGCATTACGTGTTTAAAAACATATAATAATGAGCGAATATTATTAACCGTCACTAAAAAATTTAATACAGTTCTAGAAATCGCATTAGATAAAACCTTTTTGCTGTTTATTAATGTTAATCATTTGTTTTTTAAAAAGTCAATGTTAAAAACTTTTTTAAGCTTCTATATTATCTTTAATTATTTAATTGCAA
Organism: Argiope trifasciata; assembly: GCA_026543055.1. NCBI lineage: Eukaryota > Metazoa > Arthropoda > Arachnida > Araneae > Araneidae > Argiope > Argiope trifasciata. The sequence goes on along the minus strand of JAPMOQ010028427.1, from coordinate 347 downwards.
TTAAAGTATAAATGTTTTGAAATAACAAATTAATGAAAGGACGCTTCTATAAGCAATTTTTAGTTTCTTATATATAAACTTTTTCAAGTTTTATATTGGTATGTAATAAAATAAGAATCAGTTCTCAATCATTTTATGTTATAATCGAAATAAATTTTATAGCATATTAATAATAAATTTCTTGACATTTCTTATTTAAAATTTGAAGGAATTTCATTTCTACCTCATTGTATATCTCCTTTGAGGCCAGGCTGAATATAAATCGGATGAATTAGAAATAGAAAACTAATCGTCTTTGCTCTAAACCCATTCTATAAAAAAGAGAAAAATGAATATAATTGGGAAAA
>JAPMOQ010028410.1:0-16166 GCA_026543055.1 Argiope trifasciata | reverse complement strand
AGTAGATTGGCAAGTAGTGTAATTTTGTTGTTAGTATTTGAAACTACAAAGGCATTGTCTCAAGGGGAAATATCGTCGTTACGAAAGTGATGTCACTTCAGCATTTGCTGTCTGGTAAACTTAGAAAAGCAGGTGTACAATTTGGTGTATTTATCGCTATTTATTCATTGCTTCCACTAAGTGAATGTCTGCAGTTTGTCATAACTTGTGGATGCTCGGTGCCAAAAGGGATTTTTCTGAAACAGCGTTATTATGCATCATCCTAGGAACAGTGCTAAAAGGAAAAGAGAAATCCTAAAGAAAATTGTTGTCGCGGAAATGGCTGCTTAGACGCTGACAGAAAAACTGATATGAAAATTAAATTAGCTAGCATTTTTTGTGTAAAATGTTTCATAATTTTACAGAATGATGCAGCTTTAAAATGAATTTCTATTATCTTTGCTTAGAAGAAGCACTATCCTTGCTTATGTGAGTAATTTCTAAATTTATTTATAATCAATACCTAAGAAATGCATTCCAGATTTGTCTATTGATTATTTACTTTGAAGGAATTTAAATAATTTGGTTGTGATAATACCATGTTATAACAATGTACAGCTCAATGATTTCTGTTGCACGAAATACAGGTATTATCATTGAAAACAATTTCCTTATCAGTGTTTATATATATTTTATTTTGAATTTCATTGCTGCATGGATGTTTCACTCATTTTTTTTCTGTTTCCTTATATATCAATTTTGAATCATAAAGTTCTTTAAGAACATAAAAGTGTTTCTCTTTATATCCTGTTTAATTTCTATATGCATATACATTTATAATGACCTTATTCGTGTTTATTAAATTTATTGTATAATATGTTTTTGTATTATTTTATGACATTTATTCAATGTAACTTTAGCATTTTAAAATTCATTTCAGAAACATTTTGCTCAACATTATTTTGATTGGTGATTAAAAACTATTTAGTATCTAGAATATTTCTGTTGAATAAAATTGATTTCATCATTTACATTAGCATTATTATGCTATGTTTACATTCTTTCCAAATGTCTAGAATAATAATTTTTAGCTGGTGATTGCATTGAAACACCCATTTTATCGTATTTTTTGGAATTATTCATATGTACATTATTTATTTTTTGTAACGTGTAAATAAAAATTTTAAATATTATTTCGCTTGCTTGTGTTTTAAGGATTTCTACAAATAAAAATGAAATAGGTAACTGATTCATAAGTTGTATAGATTTAAATAATGGTATCTATCTCTTTTATATTATACTAGCTGCCTTTGGTGACCAGCTGGTTCGCCATGAGTAATGCTTTCTAAAATTTTCAATTAAATCACATATTCATTAGCCTTGAAGTAATTCCGGGCATTGATTGGCCTTAAATTAATATTTTCTTTAAAATAATGGACGGAAAGTTCTGATAGAACATGTTTTCCTAATAATATTCTTTAATTTTAAAAATCAGTTTTAATTATCAGTTATGCTTCCAAAATATAAAAAATGCTTTTAAAGAAAGTGAAAAAGGGAAAAAATTTATTAAATTAATGATACAGATATTGCAAACAATTATAGAAATATGCCCTTAAATCAGGATTTCAAAGCATATCCTGTCTAAATTCAATCAGGCTTACTGTAAATATAGATTTGTTGAATTAATTATTTAGATATTGCAAACGATTATAGAAACCATTTGCTTTGCATTTATCTTTTTAGAAAATATCACATTTTATATTTCTTTTATTTTATCCAGTCACGTGCTAAAAGTTTCATTTCTTTAGATTTATTTTGTGATGATAGTTTTTTAAAATTTGAACTTCAGTCATTGTTTTCTTTTATCCAGTCACATGCTAAAAAAAACATGATTAAAATATTTCTTTAAAAATTTGTTAAAAATAGAAGCTTATGTTATACTTTAAAATACAGATACCATTAGAAAGCTTATTTTTTAATCTTTGAATTGATGTTAAAATCATGTTAGTGCAACAATATTTTTGGAAGTTATAGCGGAAAAACGTCGAAATTTTGCTTAAATTTTAATTAATTCAAATTCTAATAAAAAATTCGACAAAAGGGTTCCGAGGTGCACATTCCCGACCTCCAAGGTATACATGCACCAAATTTTGTAGCTGTAGGTCCAATGGTCTGGTCTGTAGAGCGCCAACACACACATTGAGCTTTATTATAAGTATAGATAATTTGAAATTGTTATAATTTATTCCATATATACAAATTCAAGTTTCATGCTCTTTTTTCTGAGCGAACCGACAGTTTGAAAGTCTCAATATAAATAAAAATACTTACATAAGAAAAAAATAATAATTTTATTAGTAAGCTTAAAAATGTTGTCTTATTTCGGAGTAATCATTATTCAAAAGAAACTATTTATAAAATTAAACATTTAAATTATATACACAAAAGAACATGAGTAATTTTTTAGAAAACACTTCCATAATCACTTGTCAAAATGATCCTTTGAACAAAAAGGGGGGGGGGTATGGGAAACGAAAGAATAAAACTGTATTAAACTAATTAAAAAAACAATTATATTGAAAATACCAATTAAAATTTAATATAATGAGTAAAATTAAATTATTATGAAAATTTGGAGAATGCTCTTTTGGAATTTGCAGATAAATTAAGCCAGTGCAATGAAATTTCATTGCTTTTAGAAATTCCTACTTCTATTGACAATTATTTTCAATGAGAAAGTTGTTGAATTAGTTAGAAGCTCTGCTTTAAATTTAATCTTTAAAGTTCTTAATACAATGAATATAAAATGGATAGTAAGATGAAACAAGCTGTATATTTATCAAATTTTAAAATAATTTTCCTTTGAATCTCTTTTTTTACTCCTAATAATATTGATCTTAATGTCATTTATTGTCCCATTCAACTGATTGTAATGGTTATTAAAATTTGTAACTATAAATTCAGTAAAAAAAAAACAATAACTTTTTTACTACTCTTATTATTTTTATTGTTTATCTTTAATAAGCAAAAACATTTTAGACTACATTTGTATTTGTATCTTATAAATTCCTATAAATTAATCGTATCCCATCGATGTTAAATTTAAAACAAAAGTATGTTGAAAAACTTTCATGAGTGGGTTTTCTAAATTAAGCATAACAGGATGCATAGTATCTTGCAAAGTACTAAACTTTGAACATTTTTAAGTACCTTAAAAGTGTTTATTTGACAAAGTGTTAAAAAATTTGAGGAAATTCAGTATATAGTCTTGTAATAGCTTCAAAAGTTACTCTTTAAAAAAGATGCAACTACAGAGCTGTCCTTCAAATCTTTGTGAACGTATCTTTCTCATTGCCAATATATAATCAGAGTTGATGCATAGTTCCAAATTAATTGGTAATTTGTTAAATTAAAAAAAAATATTGAAAAAGAAGCCTGAATTTTATTGTTAATCATATGAAACTTGGTTTAAATATTTTGAACTATATGATAACCAGTTTAAGGTTAGAAAACAGAATTAATCCTTTATTACATGAAGTAAATTTTAAAATTATATAGAAGCTGCTAATGAACTATTTAAGAAATTACTGTTATCAAGCGATTCAATATGATCAAATTTCACAGAAAGAAAACAATTCACATCAACAACTGTTTATTAACAAAAATATATTGGGTTGGATCTCTCCAAATTCCATTACAAATTCAAATATTCTTTCCGTGAACTGTTCCCCATACGATAGTGCCAGTTTTTTTAAAATGGAGACAACGAGTTGTCCGACCGCATGGCAAACAGATTTTGAAGCTTCACTTTTTTTTTTAATTCTGCCAACACCATTTCCAATATATCTTCCTCCACATTAGTCTGGTGGCGTCTTTTGGAAGGAGGACCTTAGTTAGAAGTGCCTGGTGTTGCAGATCTTTTAAGTTGAGTGCTTAACGAAGACTGGAATGCACTCCGCATCCAAATACTCGAGCCTGAAGCTTTCATCTGTTTCTTCCAAAGAAATCTAAAGAAAATAATATTTTCACTATACATTGAAATATTAATCAAAGAATACATTTAAATGGGCATAAAAATGCCTGTGCTAAGAATAAAAGTATCACCTAACTCTTTCTAGAGATTGTATGGTTAATCAATGCTATGATCGCCAATGATGTATTTAATAAAGTTCAATTACATTAGGTGTTAATTAGTTATACATTTAATTTCAGTTAACCTCTTGACCAGCTTTATCATTCAATTTTAAAAATTAATTAGGCTTAATCATTTACCTTTATCACTAAATATACATATGTTATTCATGTTATTCATAACTAATAACATATGTTATTCTCTAACTAAATAAAAGCATGATGTGAGAATTAAAAACATCTTTGCAAAATATATCATTGGTTCAAAACATCCAATTTCATTTGTGAAGGACTCATCCAAATTGGATTTGGATGAGCCAGTGTGTATGGTATCGCACATTAACTCGCTCTTTGATAATGCACCCATTTTGGTGCAATATCTAGAGCTGCTGATCCTGATGACAACTTTGCTTTTTTCTCTTCCTTCTGAAAATATGTTCTTAATGCACAGAATTACTTGCGAAGTATTTCTTCAATAAAAAATTTAGTATTAAATATATATATTTCATTATATAAATGCATGTGTGTCCATTATAATGTCACTTTACGTAGCCAAATATCAGTAATGAAAAAAAAAAAAAAAATTACAAAATACCAAATTTAATTTTGTATAATTTGATTTGTAAATGAATGTAGAATAAATTCTTAAAAATTTTAGTTTTATGAATTATAGGCTATATTGGTACGAAGGTACTGCTGCATGTTAATACACATTTATGTAAGTGAAACACAATCACAAATGGAAATTAATAATGAATAAGAAAGTCATAAGTTAGGAGCTAACTGGCCACATTAGCCATTTTATCTAATTTAATGAATTACACAATTATATAACCTATATATGGCTCAATATATTTAATAACTTGCAATCCAACTTTTAAAACAATTTATAAAATTTATGTGTTTCATATTTTAACTGGAATTAAAAGAAATGCAAGATAAAAGAATTCACCGAAAGAGATTAATATTTATAATATGTTTTACATATACAAACAAATTTTATCTAGAATTTTTTGTACATACTTAAAAGAATTTTAAAAATTGATTAAATGCCATCTCTCTAATTAACATAAAATGTATTCGCATTAAACATTTTTTGATCACATCATACCCAGAAACAGAATATTTCACCTACCTTATGTTATATGGTTCTCATCCTTGAGCCATCTTTGAATCATCTCAATTCTCATTCCATCGTACAAAATCTTTATGAAAGTTTTTTTTTAAATATTGTGGATCCCAGAGAGCCTGCTTCTCATGAACAAAATCAATGTGAGCCGACTTACTCAGCTGACCAAAAAATTTTTTTTTTTTGCTATTTTTAACTTTTCAGAGCACTTGCAACATGATGTTAATAATTTGATAGCGAGGTTAAAGGTGGCAGAAATAATCAAACTATTTACCCCCAAAGAAGGAGGAATTTGGTAAAAACATTACTAATTACTGTTTACAAAGTAGTTGGTTGACGTCAATCACGACGTTCTTGGCACATTACTTCACTAGTCACTATCGAAGTTCCACATGATTGGTTGAATATCGTTTGCAGACAATATCTGTCAGCATTTTCAGACTTGTTAAAAAAAGTTGTTGATCGTCGAAAAACTTTCTTGACCAGTTCTTGAGGGTAGAAACGGGAACTTGCTGATGGTATTTTGCTGTGTGATAAGGCCTTAAGAAAATGAGACAAATATGGATTTATGCATATATTTTTATTATTAACTAGCTTTCATTATTTGGTTTCCAGTCATGTATTTTAAGTTGGATAACCTGTTTTCATTGCTTATTATTAATTTTTGTGTTTCATTTAAAAATGTAGAATTAAAAAAAAAAACTTTTCTTAGATGGTTTGACTAAAATTTTATGAAGAAATTTAAATCTAATTTTATTGTTTGAATGTTTTCTAAAATACAATCAATTATATTATTTTGGAGCATGAAATTGCTCTTATTTATATTATAAGTAAAAATTATATTTTAAATATTTCCAAATATTTATTTATTTTTTACTATTCAGCTTGTGATTACATGAGTTGAAAAAATATTTTATGACATAATAAACTTAAAATGAATTGTATTTCCCTCTTTCCTTTTTTGTTTTTTTCTCCCTATCTTGGAAAATGAGTCATAAGTTTAATTTAGGAATAGGGTATTGACCATATAAAGAATTCATTTTATTGTTACCTCTAAGAATAAATAAATTCTCATTGAGTGTTTGTAAAATCTGTATTATCTTAATAATTTTGCTTTGTAAAAATTTTTTTGGCAAGGGGGAAAATCCTTAATGGTTAGTTATGCTTATTTTTAAAACCTCAAAAGCAATTGCAAATACCTTGAAAATTTTAAGCTGAAAGTTTTTATTACTGTGATTTTCTTTAGGTTTTTATAAACTGAATAAAAATTTATGTAAATAAATGATGAAGTAATTTAAAATTCTAGGTATTTTAATTTTTATATACTTTGTTTATGTATATTACATCTTTATTGGTATTTAATGTTAATATAATATGCTTTATTTTTATATTCCTTGCATTCAATTTTTATTCTAATACTTCTTTTGTATTTTTTCAGCTTCATTTTGTGAAAATTCCAGGAAAAGTTTATGAATCTAGAATATTCATTTGTTAACACATTCTGAATCAATGGAAATAGTTGCAGATGAAATGAAATATTTATAATTCGTGTGCATATCTTCAGAAAGAATTTTCTTGATTGAGTGAAGATTTTGACAAAGAATTACAGAAATATTTCTCAGAAACAGATTTCTTCAATTTTCTGATAAAAGGGAAGAAAGAAACAAATATTCCACCAAAATATAATGGATAGGTAAGTAAAACTTTATTTTTCCCTGAGTTATGTATACATTTATTGCAGTAGTAATATTAAATTGGGTTGGTACTGGTAAAACAGAGTTCTATGGGACAATTTAGTCTCTTGGTTCTTTGTTGTTTTTGTTAGATTTTGCTATGGGTATTATTTCCTTTACTCTTGATGGTTAGAATGTTTTGTAATTTGTTTACTTTTGATATTGCCAAATTTAACTCACTTAATCTCCATGTGATGTGTCTGGTAAACCTTTTATATAGTGGTATGCACAGGAGTGAATTTTTTATGACGATTCATGCCTTTCTTGAAGTGAAGCATAATGTACCCCTTGAGTGTCTCGCCAATATGGCAATCCAACAGAATGTTCTTCTAGCAACCCTAATTCTGTTTTGTTTACTACTTTTTACAATAGTTGAGCTGTAAATGAACTACAACTATTTTATGAAAAATGTTAAATAAAAAATATAGATTAATGATTTTAATTTTCTTCTTTATTATAATTGTAAGTTTTTTACAATTAATAAGCAGTACAATTGAAAAAAATGGATATATATATAAGTTGATGAAGTTAGGAAAGGATGCTTGTTTATATGTACTGTTCCTAGGTGAATGGGAAGAATAGTGTGTCCCTAACTGCACCAAGGATGCCAAGTTGCCTATCAAGATGCAGACAAAATAAACAAGCTTTTCTATGAAACAGTTATGATTCCCACTTTATGCAATAAAATTATGACCTTAACTGATAAGTTTTAGAATTTTGATTTTAATTTGAGATTTATTTAATCTGTAATTGAGATTTTTATTGCAATTTTTTTCAACTTTTGGGATTATAATCGCTGCTTATCTTAACAATTTTGTAGAAGTTTTTCAAACTGGCTTCGGTGGTCTGTAGTGTAAAGAGCAAAATTTAGAGCATTTGATGCCTCTTGGCATCTGAAGAAGGCACTGAGCATCGTTTGTTATCTTATAAATCATCTTATCGATTCGCTACTGACAGGAGCAGGAATTTTGTAGCTTCGCTGGCACATTGAACATTAGGACTGTAGTGATAACAGGAACAATACAATAAACAAATGCCTTTTCCTTTCATAAACTCTTAAATATATGTATATATATATTCCACTCACCCTTTATCCATTCTTCAGATTCAAAATATATTTACCTGACATACGTTCTTGCACAATTGCCTACATAACAAATTATTAATAGAAGGAATGTTAAAGCAGCAAAAGAATTATGAGAACTGTGAAGAATTCCATTGCAGCTGTTTTTAATGCGAGAACACAGATCATATCATAAATTACGATTTTGGACAATTTTTCAAAGCACATACTAACTATTGAAAATATTTTATATGCGTATTCACAAAAAAAAAAAAAAAGAATTGTATTTATTATTAATTGTAACAAAAACTTCCAATTATAATAAAAAATAAAATTAAAATCCTTAATCTATATTTTTTATTATTTTTAATTTAACATCTTACATAAAATAGTTGTAGTGCATGTACAGCTCAACTATTGGAAAAAGTAGTAAGTGAAACAGAATTAGCATTGCTAGAGGAACGTTCCATTAGATAGCCATATTGGTGAGGAGAGACTCGATGGCACACTGTGATTCACTTCACCCCTGTTCCTTTTATCCACACAGTCCTTATGTTCTATGTGCTAGCAAAACTACTTAATTCCTCTCCCATCGGTAGCAAAGGCATCGAGGTTTTTTTTAAGTTGAAAACTTCTGCTAGGTGATCTCTTCAGATGCTGACAGGCTCTTTACACAACTGACCAGTACATCTGGTTTGAAAAACATACAAAATTGTTAAGATAAGCAGCAATTATGGTCCCAAAGGTAAAAAAAAAAATTGAAAAAAGTCTCAATTACAGATTAAATAAATCTCAAAGTAATATCAAAATTCTAATACTTATCAGTTAAAATCATAATTTTAATGCATTAAGTGTTAACCATAGCTGTGTCATAGAAGTTGTGGTGACATCTTAATAAACCAGTAACTGCCACTAAACATTGGTAATCACTTTTGTATAGGGTATATGTTACTCGACTGCTAATCATAAGGTCACATGTTTGATTGTTGGTAGAATTCTACTTCCACATTGGCACAGTTCCAGCCAACAGTATCGCCAAATTAGTGACCTCAAACGGTGTACCTTCAAGCAGCTGTCGTAAAACCATCTACCCATTGCAAATGCAAACAAAGCAAAGTTATCTAATTCACTTGATGCAGCAACAACTCTCATACACTTGCCATTACACTGGGCGCTATAAATCGTTCATCTCTCCACTGATTCATTGGTAGGGGAGTATTGTGGTGACATCTTAATAAGCCAGTAACTGCCACTAAAGATTGGCCATTACTTTTTTTAGGGAATATGTTACTTGGCTGCTAATCGTAAGGTCACAGGTTTGATACTTGGTGGAATTCAGCCTCTACATTGGCACAATTCCAGGCAACATTATCTCCAAAAAGTGTTTGTTTATTTTGTCTGCCATCTTTATTGTCGATTTGACATTCTTGTCGCAGCAAGGGGCACACTATTCTTCACCTTTACCCTTGCTTTTGTTTTGGGAAGTAACACTACACTTTATGGACAAGCTAAAGATTTTTAATACAGAATTTTTTAAAAATTTCTGTTTCATAAATTAATTCTTGATCCATGCGACAGTAAAAAAAATCTGAAAAGAAAAGAATAATGTATGGCATATATAATTTAACAAATTAAAAAAATAAAAGGAGGATCGTCATTTCGAATGCATGATTTACTTATATCTCCAATACTTTCTTATCATACAATTTGGAATGAAACTAGGAAATTATAAGGATGAGTTGAAAATGAACTGATTATTTTAAAATGTAAAGAAATAAGTTGATGAAAAAACTTACATTATTACTTAATGGAAAAATTAAATAAAATATATCAAATTGAAAGTAATAGATAATATTAAAATTACTCATTATACTCATTTTTTAATGTTTAATTATAAATTTAATATCTTGAACTGTATATTTTTTTCTTAACTTTGAAGTTTATATAATTGTACACTATTTGAACATAATACTGTAATCTTACTAATTAATAGAATCTTTAGTAATTTCATGTTACCAAATAGTTACACTAACATAACTATTATTCATCTAAAAATATTCATTGGTATAGGTATTATTTCCTAGTATAATAAAGAAATATTCCTTTAAAAATTATTTGAACTTGAAGAGTTCATTTTTTTTAAAAGTAAAATATTTCATAATTCCACATAAAAAATAATGAAGTCCTGAGAATCTCCTTTTATTTCATTTACATCGATAGATCCTGGAAGGCTCCTAGGCAGAAATAGTACACTATGTAATTTATTTTAAAATAATAATAAATAGTACTGATAATACACTGAACTATTGATAAATTAATATTTTTTTTCTCTCACTTAACATCTGTTATATGAGGACATTATATTATTTTAAATATTTTTTTTACTCAAAAATTAATTATATAAATAAATTGGTCAGATGAAGGAACTCTCTCTCTCTCTTTTTTTCCCCTAACCAAATCATAGATTGCATTCCATACACGATAAAAGGGTGGGAAGAAGAATTTTCTAAAAAGTCTTCTAAAAAATATAATAAATAAAAATACTAAAATTCAAAATATAATAAATAAACATCCTAAAATTCAAAATATAATAAATATTTTTAGTTTTTACTTTGAAATTAAAAAAAAAAATGTTTTACTTTGTATTTTCCACCAAATCCGTTTTTATTTTTATATTTAAAATTTTTTTATGGCATTTTCCATTGGGTAATCCCCTTTTATAAAGAAAACAATTTAAGCCATTAGGGTGTGTCTCTTGATTTTTTCAGTAGCGCCATCTAGGGTCGAAGGTACTAATTTGCCAAGCACCCATCACAATCTTTTTTATGTAGTGGACTTAATTCACTCTTCTACAGATCATAATTTATAATGGAATCAGACAACAATCACCTCTATATCAGTGATATTTTTCCAAATCTAGGATAGATGTGTATAATTAACATAACTACCAATTTAGTAGTCTCATACTGACCAGCTAGTCACTAGAGTTGACTTTCTAATATTTTGCTGCTAAATAATGGGATTAATTGTCTATACCCTCCAGGTATCCATCAAGAAGAAAACATTCCTTCAATAGGGATAAAGGATGGGTGGAATGTTTATAATCCTACCTCCTCCTTTAAATGGTGTGAGAAAAAGCTCCTTGTACTCACCCTGATTTGAAAAAGTCAATAAAATGTTTCAAATTTAGTTTGTAATTCCCAGATCATTTTCTGATATATGATTTTTAAGATGAAAAAATGGGATTAGATTTGATTAATTATTCCTATTAACATATCAGGTGAAGTAAATTCTATCAAAATAAGATGATACTTTTAATATATTTAAACTGGTTAAGTTCTATTTATTATTTAAGGTAATGTTTTTATTATATCTTTTAATACAAAAATTGTCCAGAATTTTTTTTAATTACATATTACTAATTAAGTAATTTACATAGAAGTAATCTAATTCATATTAATGATTTCCTTAGATTATATCTAAATTGATAAATTTACTTAAGAGTGAAATAACCTGCAAACATGCAATCCCCCCCTCCCACTTTTTCTTTATGCGAGGCTAGCCATCTTTGTTGACAGTTGCTTTGCCATTACCAATGTTTGTATAAAATCTTACTTACATACTGTTTTTTTTTTTTAACCATGTCTTCCTCAGGGATGTCTTCAAACATTGATGCATACATAACTCATACTATTTTAGAATCCTTACATCACTCATTCCATTGTGCTATGCACTTCCTAAATTTTCTACCCTTTAATTAACACATTCAATTATGCCACAGGAAAAGACAGCTGCTATCATTATTTGATTTGAAATTAAAACCTTAATTTTGAGAAAACAAAATTTTATGAATAACGTATTTCATACTAGAAACTATTCAGCATGGAAAAAAGAAGCCAAATCCTTCTAGTTTGTTCAAAAGCAATGGTGTAAAAATAAATAAGTAAATAAATAAAAGCTAGAATGAAATATTAATAATAGCAATGAAGATGACTCAAATTTCCCTTCTACCATAAAATTTATTGTTGTAAAACACAAAAAGTATATATATTTTAAAAATTAATTTGGAATAGAAAAAAATCGTATCTTTAAAAAGATAATGTTTTGCATTTTAAGTCATCATCTTCTTATTTTAATGTAAAAATTATCATTGTGTCAAAATATTTTTTGGAATTATTGAAGGGAAAATGGCCAAATTTCATTTATTTTTAATTGAAATTGTTTGTCAAATTTAGAAATATTGAATTAAAAATTTGTAGTGGTGATTTTGAAAATGTTTTTCCCAATTATTATTATTTTTTCTCTTTTAAACAAATGTTGGTTAGATACATTTTAAACATGTTATATAAGGATAATTTTAAAATCAATATCTTTTTTTTTTCAGCTCTCCTGAGGATTTAAGAGAATGTGATGTACCTTCAAGTACTAAAGATGAAATTATGTGTCTTGGATATCCAAGTTTAGAGAATATTTTCGAAAAATACAGTTACATGATGTCTTATAATTTAAACCGTAAAGCGGCTAATTGGGTTCTGGAGTATTTGACCCCTGCTCAGAGACATGGTTTTTATTTATCACGCGGTGATGCAACCGAATTCAAAGAAGATAGAGATATCAAAGGAGTAGCATCATTAGATGACTGCACTGGCTGGCAAGAGAACAACTACGAAAGGGGACACTTGGCTGCTGCAGGAAACCATAAATATAATCGTAAAGCCTACTCTAGTACTTTCCTTACCTCCAATATTGTACCAATGGTAAGTCATGTTAATATTTATTTCAATTATCATGAGAGTTTGTCTCTTATAAATGATGCAATCATCATAAGACTACTGAAAAATAAAGTTGCTTAGTCATTTTAAATGGGAAGTGTGTTTTCCTTTTTTTTTTTTCTTTTAAATCGTTAAAAACATTAAAAGACTAAAAATATCTTGAAATTCCTCCTCCCCCTCTTTTAATAAGCAATAATAGATTCATAAACAGTCTAATTTGCATATATATATATATATATATATCAGATTCTTTATTAGAATCATTTTGAATCGAGTAAATAAGGTTATATGAATTTTTTTTCCATTTTTTCTTTTCATTTAGAGAACATATGGCAAAGATTTAGTAGGAAATGAAAATATTCTTCTTTTCAAATATTATAATAAAATATCTGTGTTTCATCTTCAGAACTTTATAAACCATCTATTTCTGAATTTCAAATGTTGTAAATGATATTTAATTGACTAATGAAACATTTTATACACCTATATAAAGAACTTTAACTCTTTTGAAATTAATTTATGTTATTATTATTGAAAAATTAGACTGCAAATATTGTAACGTAATAATTTCTATCTCTTAGTAAATGGCATGCATATATATATATATATATATATATATATATATATATATATACATGAAAGAGTGTATGCACTATGTAAATTTAATTTAGTGAAAATTACAAAAAATCTTAAATTATGCATGAAAGTTTATAATAATCCTAAATAAAGCAAATGAAAGAAATGAATACAATAATTACATTTATATTGCTAGTTAGTAAATAATTCTTTTGTATGGATGAAATGGAAAATTGCGTATTAAAAAAACTATCATTATTTTATGAATATAATATGTATGTATGTTATTCGATATTATAATAATTGAGAATATTTTACATGGGGATTTCTAAAAAAGTATATACTTAAGATTAGTGAGTGGTTTCAGAATTTTACAAGTCTGTAAAAAGCTGTATATATTATTATTCACTTTATTATTTTTAAGGTTCTGAGATACATTTTAATATTATATACATTCTTTTTTTGCTCAATTTCATCTTTCATTAAGTGAGATTTTTGAATAAATTTTATTACAAATTTTCTTAATTTCAGTATAAAGAGGTGAATAATGTTCTTCGCAAGATAGAAGAAAAAGGAAGAAAATTAGTACGTGATTATGGAGACACACATATCATCACTGGACCAATATTTCGTCCTGAAAGGTTTGTTGCAAAAAAAAGGGTGAACTTTTTATAATTATGGTTTGGCATAACAAAAAGAGTTCTTTTCACTTTCTTACGGATTAAAAAAAATTTTTTTAATTATACTTTTATTTATAAATAATGAAGAATTTTTTTCATTTGTCTGACTGACTATATGTTTTCTTCAAATCTAAACTTTCAGTATTCTACACATTTTTATAATTTGTTAAATTCCAATCAAGAATATTAAATTGAACACCTTTGCATCAGTAAAAGCATTTTTTGTGGATTTTAAAATTGAAATAAACAGAATACAATATTGATTCTTTGTAGTTTCATTAGTAGTAAATTCTGTTAATGTTGAAGTAATAACTCAACAGATGAAAGTATCTGGTATTTCCTCTCCACATAGAAATTTTTATTTGAATAATATTTTTGAAAACTTCACACATGCTTTTTGTTAAGTGATCTGTAGCAAAATAAAGGACTTTTCAATTCAGCAAATATTTCTATGAAGGCTATAGATCAAAACCTAAACTTGTAAACACCCAATAAGAGAGGTTGGAATAATATATGTAAATATAATCGAACTTTGGATATATGTGAAAAAAAAAAGAAAGGTATCAGTTCAACCAGATTTGTTCTTGCAACTCTAAATTTGAAATGCGATTTTTTTTCTTTTTCTTTTTCTTTTTTTCCATTTAATCTATCACTTATTAGCTCCAGTTGACTTTCATAACGGCATGACATATCGTCCTGATTTCTTTTTTATAAGGTATCTTTTTATCACTTTCTTCTATTTTTCTTTATCATAGACACTGATGGCTCTCTAAACTTTATATATATATTTCTGCAGGATGCCTTATATAGCTTTTTTAAGTTATTATTACTAGCCGCCTTTGGCGACCAGCTGGTTCAGCAATCTTACTGCTGTTTAAAATTATCAATTAAATACTGTATGTTATGTCATTGTCAATTAAATACTTTATGTAATGTCTTTTAATAGCTGTTTCATCAAAATATTTTTAAAGTTCAAAAGTCATATAATTCATTCGTGCAGCTATAAAGGCCTTAATCCCATAATGTACTGTATATCTCCTAATTATCTATCAGCTCTCTCAATATTTCATCTTTAAATTAAGGTGGAAATGATTAAACTACAAATTGATATAAAAACATTTTTTTAATCGAAACTAAGCACTTTTTTAAATACTAGCAAAAGGAACTCATTATGTGTACTACTGAATAATTGCAATAATTTATGTAATATTTCAAAAATTATTCAACAAAAATTACTTAGTCATCATAAAATTCAGGTTTTAGTTTTACTTTCAAAAAAATTTAAATGATGTGAATATTTTCTTTGTCTATAACATAATTAAAAAAAATATCAAGTCTAAATTTTATACATCTTTTAGTTATAAGGAATCATATTCCATGAAATTTTCTTGATACTTCAACTTTCAAATAAATAAATAAAGGTTTCTATCTTTTATCTATTTTGATCGACTTATGAGGGTTTGAATAGAAATGTTTGGAACATTCAACATTTTCATTTTTACGCTAGTCAGTCTTGAGAAATCCTGGATGTTGATTGAGGTATCTTCTTTGGAATGCTCGATGAAGGGGTTTAAAATTACCTACTTTTATTGAATAGTGATCTTCAAATATCCATAAATCAGTCGTTTTTAGAGACTGAGTTGATTGAAGTTTATCTGACAACTGTTGTGAAATAATGATTAATATATTTGGTCTGATTTCTGCACAGTGTAAATGTTTTATATATAGATTTATGTTTTAGCAAAAGATGGGAGAAATGCTTGGAAAAATAAGTTTGATATGTAACCTAGTATTTGAGAATAAATGTTAGCTTTTTGGTTTGTAGTTACTTAGTATTTAACTCTAGATTGCCCAAGGCAGTCATTTACTCTTCAATTTCAGTTAGAAAAACAATTGTGTATATAATGACACAGCTTCTTAGAATTTTGAATTTTTGTGCAACATATAAATGCGTTTATTAATCATTGTAGTTGCTTCCCCACTACTTTCATTTCCAGTATATATATGTGTTATACCTGTATTGCATAAAAGCAGTCATTCTGACTACTTGGAAATTTTTAAATGAACAAATGATTTTCACGATTGAATTGAGTAAATTTCTTA
>JAPMOQ010028392.1:390-14631 GCA_026543055.1 Argiope trifasciata | reverse complement strand
TCCCATGTTCTTGCCGCTGTCTGTCTCAGAAGAAATCCCTCCACTGTTGCTGGTCGCTCTTTAAGGGGCCGGCAACCGTTTTATTCCTTCGGATGGGATGCTCCATCTCTCTCCTAATCTGAGAAAGTCCGCGGTCCCGAGGAAGAAGAATGCTTTTCCATTAAACCTTGTCACCGTGCCAAAAGGGGGCGCTGTCCAGGGTTTTGTGAATGGCGCTAGGGATCCAGGGACTCTAGGTTTTTAAGTTGTTTTTTCGTTTATTTTACAGCTGTACTAGCTTATACCCGGCGCGTTGCTGCCACAGAAGAAATAATCTTGGAAACATCGTTTGGAATTTAAAATAGTCATCTTGTTTCATTAAGACGGATAGGAAGAATGCTATTTACTTTCTTGTCGAGAGTGAATACATCTATTGAAATTGAGTGGTATATAAAAGAGAAGATCAGTAACATTTATTCTAATTTTTTAACTACGATTCAAGACTTTAGGATTGGCAATAACCCCATCATCAATAGAAAGATATAAATGCGAGCAATAAGTATTCAAAGTTTCATCACAATTGGATGAACGGTACGGCATTGTATAAGAGATATACAAACATTCATTTTTATTTATGTAGATTAAAGCCTTTTACACCTTCTAATTTTGTTACTTCAGATCTAGTATTTTGTTAATGAAACTCATTTTATTTAGTAAAAAATAATTCTTATTTAAAAATATTAGATGTTTTTTCTTTGAAATTCTTTTCGTCTGCTAAAAAGTTGTATAATTTGTATATAACTTCTATGTTGTGTAATTTATATAGTTGTATATATTGTTGGAGTTGTTATATAATCCTTCTCGCTCCCGTGAAAATGACGGGGTGAAATTTCTACCTCTATTTCTCGCGCCCGTGATATTTCTGGGCTGGCCTATTCAAAAGTAATGCGCCAAAAATATTAAAACAATCTATTTCTTATGCCCAGAATCATGTTTATTTCTCAATATATAGGCCAGATGGCTGCCCTAGACTATTGGTTATGTTTTTAGAGATGGTTCATTTATTTTAAACTAGATGTCAGCAGAAAGGAAACTCGGTTTGATTGTCCTCATTATGATGTTGGTCTATGCATCTCATGATTTAAAATATATCGCACAAGAAAAAATGACTAGCATTTATTGACATTATATGTAAATGCAATAAAATTATGTTCGAATGCTTAAACATATTCTTTATTTTCTCTCTTTGTTGGATAGCTAACATTCAGTCATAATAACCCTGAATGTTGGCTTTTCCGATTATTTTTTTAAATTTCAAGCTAAAAATGAACTAAAAAATGAATGCAAATATTGTACATACACTCAGTTTATATAATTTTGTTGAATAAAAAAATAAAAACTTTTATGACCATTTTCTTCAAAATAATGCGACCTTTAAGGGGTTAATTTTGTGATACTTGCTATTTCGTTAGCCCTTTTATTTTGTGAAATGATGGAAACCAAACCCCTCTAACGGCAAGTTATTTACATTTCATGACAAAATATATTTTTGCCATGTTTTTTTTCTGTGGTTATTTAAATTATTAATGAAAAAAAGTCTGAAAAAAAAAAACATAAATAAATGCAGAAACATACGAAAAGGTTTTAAAAAATTGAAATCTACCATCTCTAAATTTCAAGTTATCATGTGAACCTTTTTTAATCTCGTGATTATATTAATAAGTAAGTTTCAACTTAAAAAAAATACAGTTTTTTTTTTCTTCTTAAGATTAACAAGAGCTCCAAATTTTTTTGCCATCTAAGAAAAATTTTAAAAGCTAGAATCCAGTTTAAAACTTATTACGTAATGCGCATGCGTCACCTTTTTAAAAAAAATTTTCCCGTCCAGATTGACGACAGCCCCAAAACTTTTTTACCAGCCAAGAAAAATAAAAGGAAAAAGCAAATTACCATTTATACATTAACTACGCGATTTCGAGTTTCCAGTCTCCCTAATTAATACAACATTCTGTCCTCACTTGATAAACTGTCTCAACATTGAAACCGCTCTAGTTTTACCACACCAATAACAGCAATACACTTTGTTTATTCCCTTTTTCTATCCATCATTAATTAGATCATCATTTCTGAATCATCCTTTTCTCTCATGATTCATTCTATTTTTTCAGAAAACTTATTTCTGTTGCCATCTTAGAATCGTAATAATCTAGCAAAAATGTTGAAGTGTAAGTAAACACAAATGAATTCATCTGTTCAAGATATAAAATCGGATCCGACTTCTAAAGATATTGATTAGCTATTTCAGTATTATTTTATATTTTCCTTATTTGTAAATAAAGTGTACACTTGTCACAGTATTATACAATTTTTGAGTTTTTCAGGTTCGTTCTTGTATATGATTTAATTATTTTTAGTTAATTATTTTATTTGTATGTTGTTTATTCCTTGTATACTTATTCATATGTATAAACGAATACCGAACGTAGATGGCGCAGTATGCTCCAACCCATAAGTATGTTAGCAATGTGAGGAGAATGCTCAAGATATATTTTTTTTAAAACAACCACATCCGGTGTGAGTGTGGAACGGGTGCAAGCAGGCACCTCGCTCGCTCTCCGCTAGCGGCAAAAAGTATTCTGTCGTGCACTCGTTGCTAGCTGCATTTTCTATTTTTCAAATATATTAAATATTCAAAATATTGTGAATGTTTACGTTGTTAGCGGCATTTTTCAATACTATGTTATATTTTCCTTGTATATATGTGATCGTCGTTCATGTTCTGTATATATATATTTGTATGCGTGTGTGAAAATAAACAAGAAAAATTAAAGACATTTTCCATGAATTAAATACACAGATCCTGCGCTACATACACAGTTCTTTACCATTCAAAAAATTAATAATCTCTGCTACAGATAGGCATTTTTTTACTAATTCCCTATATCGATATCGATAAACCAAACTCAAAAAGCAAAATCTGATCTATTAAGACAGATCAAAAATATTTGTAAGGCACATTACATTAGCTATTTAGTTTACTAAAATCTAACTCTCGCCAAACAGGATATTGTCGCCAAAGGCCGATTTAAATGGGCGGAGATTCAGTTTCACCTCTTAATCTCCTCTTTATCTGACAGAACGGATTTGGCGAGGTCTTGTTCAATCGTATAGGTAATTGGTGAAAACTGGCTGATTCGCATCGAATTGCATTTGTAGCGCTCGTTCCTGTTGTATTAAATTGGCAACTTCAGCAACTCCATGCTTATTAATCCCAGTTGGATTGTTATTGTAAATCTGGTGAAATGGATGACAATTTTTCGATCTTCTAAGAAATGCATTAATTCTAAGGGTTGTGAATTTCCTGTGATTTAGTTTCATATTCTGATGCACGCTTGGCAATATTCATTAAGTAAATTCATAAACTAAGATGCACGTTGAAAATTAAGGTATCCGACTACTTTAAAAACACTGGTTATCTACCATAATGAAGATTTAAAAAAAATTCTTATTATTTCTTGTAAATCAGACTTTTCTCTTTCCAGAAAAATTCATCTTTTCTTGGAAAAGGAAGGCCAGATCTATCATCCATGTCCACCTATTTTTCGGCTAAAATTTCTTTTTAGCTTCAATTTTCACAAAACTTTAATCTTCATTCTCCATCGCTAACACGATATCTCAAAAACTAATAGATGCATTTACATAAAAATGTCGGCGTGTGTTTTAAGTAATATGGGCAATGAAGTGAACCAAAATTATTATTGTTGGTGAAATTTTTCATTCATAGGTGTTAATAGAAAAATTAAGACATGAAATTATGGAAAAAAATGCATATGTATGTATATTTATACCCGTAATTTCTTTGCATCTGTAAATGTTTCTTGGATTTTGGTTCATTTCATTCACCATTCTATTCTATAACATGTGCACAAAGAAAATTAGAATTGCTTCATTATCATTTTATGTAGAGTGTAAATCGTTTTGGTTTAATGTCATAAAAATTCATAATTTTTCCTATTTTACCAAAATATATTATGTTTTCAAATAACGTTTTTGTATTTGTAGTGTTTATAATTGACAATACATCTAAAAACCATAAATAGTTTTTAAAAAATCCAATTATTAGAAAATTTTTCTCCGAACGTAGTCGGATACCTTAAAATTGATCCTGAGGTATCCAAGTGCTAAAGAATTTGTTAGTAATCTAGAATAACTTTTGTAAAGTATTTATCAACTTTTTAAAGTTAAGACTCAAAAAGATTCAACTTTTGATCGAAGTTTTACTTTTTGATTAACTAGATGAGCCTAATTCCAAAGAGGGCAAAATTATTTAATTAATCACTTATAAGATCGAAATTAATACCAATTATTGCATTTTGTGATATACTTAAAATGGAAGAATATAAGAGAAATTTTATCTTAAAATGCAATTTTAGATTTATTTAAAACGTAAAAGTAAAAAGTCGACTCACTGTTCAAATTTTTTACATTTACATAAAAATTACAATGTTTAAAAAGAACTTTTATGAATAATTTGAAATATGAAACTTCTGCAAATTAATCAATTTTAATTCTAATTTATTATTCAATATTATGGATACAGGGTGAAACTTACTTATTTGAAAAAACACCCGAGCGGTGAGTTGAGTGGGTAGTGGGGTGATAAGCAGCACTACTGGAGAGGGAAATCCCCATGTTTGTGTCTCCCTCAGTCAGTTGCCATCATGCTCTTGTCTAGAGAACAACGGTCGCTCACTTGCAACTTGCCTTCCACGCTCGCTTTGAAATTCCTCCTCTCAGACCCGTTCCTGGCCGTGATTCGATTCTGTCGTGAGTTAACTCATTTCGGGAGTGTCGCTAAATCCAGAAATGGTCATCAACGGACCACCAGTACACCGGAAAATGTCGGAAGAGTGAGGCAGTCAGTTCTGCGTTCGGATCGCAAACACTCATCTGCTTTGGGAATTTATGATACCACTCTCAGACGAATTCTCCATCAAGACCTTCCATTTCATCCCTAAAAATTGGCTGTTGTGAAAGAGTTAAAGCGATTCTATTGCCCGTCAAAATGCATGTGAAATGCTGCTTGACAACCTGCCTGAAGACGCGGTTGATGCGATTTCTTTTTATGGAATTATTTGAAACCCCTGGTTTATGTAGATCGACCACGGACAATAGCTCACCTCAAGAACAGCATTCGCAACGCCATTGCCAACATACCGATTGATATGCTGCAAAGAGTGGACACGAATTTCAAAAATCGACTTACTCAGTGTATGCGCAATGGAGGTCGCCATTTAACCGATGTCATTTTTAAAATTGTATGAAAAAAAAAATTGGGATATTGTATTCTGAAATAAAAAAAAGAATTAAAACAATAGCTGAAATACTTTTGTTTTTATTGACCTTTTAAATAAGTAGCGTTATCTAGAGCACCAAGTACTATTGTCTAATGCCACTTGGTCATACCAAGCCCGAATGAGCAGAACTCTTTCGAATTAAGTCAGAGGTGTGCCCCTTTCTTTGTGAACGAGCATCGTTCAGGTGAAAGGACGACTTTACTCGAACACACACGACACTGCCCTTTTTAAGGATTGGTCGAACTCATTCATACACTCATTCTTCCATCCGCAAGTCAGAATTTAGATCCGAATCTGAGACCGACTCATCCCTGATTCAGTACCCCCAGAGGTATCGTTTTGTTTTGGTAACTTAGAGGACTTTGCAGTCACGACTTATTGAACGTGCCCAAACTGTCATGAGCCAACACGGCGGTCTTTGGCCCAAACAGGAACAGAACCAGCGACCTTTCGGTTACGAGACTGACGCTCTACCAACCAGGCTACCACGGCTACTATTCCAATTTTTCTCAAAATTTGTACATCAATAATTATTACACACAACCTACGAATTTATAAGAAGAAAGTATTAAGTATTCAAAGGTTAGGTTTAAAAATTTGTAAAACAACATTACAAATTCAAGAATTTTGTATATTTTCAAGAGTCAATAATCAAATGTATTTTCAATTCTTAGTTTTGCTACTAAATAACTTCCTACATATTTTCAAGACAAAACTTTTACATGAAGATTATTCAGGTTATCAGATACAGATTAACTCCCATTTTTCTAGTAAACAACTCCTCATTTCTTTGAAAAATATTTCATTCTCTGAAGCAAGGAAACCACGAATTAATCTTTCAGCCACATTTTGGTTGTGGGTTCACCAACATTAATGAATTTTTAATCAGTTTCGAGTTTTCCCCGAGAGAGCACGTTTTCAGTTCAGCGATGATGCTCTGGTGATTTCGTGGAATCCATCGCTAATGCCCTCATCTGTGAAGGGAATTTTTCTATCGGTTAGAAATTAAAGATTTTGTGGGGAAGAATTGTAGATTGTGGTTTCAGAAATTAAAGGCTCTGAAGTTGGAATTAGTGAACTGAATGGAAAAAATATAACCTGATAGTGGTTAAAAATATTTTCTGTAGGTTTATCATATGCTACTTTTGCAATAGTTAGTTAATTTTATATTGCGTATTCGGAGCATGGTCATTTTTTATTTTTTAAAAACAAAATGAAATTTCTTGAGTGTTTTATACATAAGATACAGTTTTTACCAGCAATTTTTAAATTATATTCTATATTTTTAAAGCAATTTTAAAGATAAAAAAGAATAATTTTGTACTACAAATCATTTTAGGTATCTTTTTTATTTAAATCTGCCAAGAACTTTCGACCCTACCTTTAACAAAAAAAGATGCATAAGATTTATTTTTTTGCGTTATTTATTATATTGCGTATTTAGAGCATGGCCGTTTTTTTTAATAGAAGGAAATCCCTTGATGGTTTTACACATTAGATACATTCTTTCTGCTGTGTTTTTTTAATTATATTCTATAATTTTAATACAATTTTAAAAACTGAAAAAAATCATTCTGCACTCAATTATTTGCATTTTTTCATCCGCAAAGAAAGGAATAATAATTAAAAGCGTTCAGAATGCTTAGATTTAAAACATAAGCTTGCACTTTTTCATTTTAGAAAAATAATTTAGTCAAAACTTTATTTTTTCTTGTATGTTCATCAAAACTGTTCCAGAAATTAAGGAATAGTTTTGATGTTATGGTATGCATTTGAATGCGTGGTTGGTTACATAATCGTGTGTGGAAAGTATTAAACTTCACTTGCATACATATTTTTCAGTTTTATAACATCATATACTGACTATTCAGAGTCTCTATAAAATGATGTCCCCTTCCAATGGCACAATGAATGAATCATTTGGTTTCTTACTTTTAATTAATTAATTTCACACCAAAAACAAGAAAGAAAGAAAACCCAAAAGAGTATCATTTGATGTTTTTTTTATTTTTTTTTGTTTTAAATATTTCAATCATCTAATAATTTGTTTATGATTAATCCTTAACTAATTTTTGCATACTTTATTACTGAACTCGTGCGCACTATAAGTTTCTCTCAAAGAATTTGTAAATATGCAATAAATTATTTACATCAATTGGATTTTACCACATACGTAATAGCCTCAGGATACTCTAAGAAATAGCATCGATACTTTTAATGGGGTATGGGTACTTTATGGATATGGTACTTTATGAGTACCTTATTATGGGTACCTAAGCAATCGATACTTTTTCGTTATCCGGGTGCAAAGGTCACTACTGTGAGCCAAACGTGAGCCAAGTCACTGAGCAAAGCGAAGGACAAAACAAAACAAATACAGCACATAACGCCAAATGTGACAGAATTCTACACTATTTGGCGATTTCCCGTTGCGCCCGGCTGACGGAAAAGTACCCTATATTGTTAACATATATCTAATTTTCAGCAAAAACTCCATCGAGAGCCTGAGTGTCTCTCGGTGCGTACTTCTATAAGAAAGTAAAAGTTATAACTAGAAAACGAAACGAATTAACTATGTCAAATTTTGCGACTCCATTTGAAGTTCTGTGACAACTTTTAATTTCAATGAACTGGGAACTAAGCGTGTTTAAAACCAAAATTCCCTTTTTTTTAGAGAGTATATGAGAAACGTTTTGCAAATACATATCAGCCTAAACGTGTTCATTCAGTTTCAGTAGGTCTATTCATATATGCTTCTCACTAGAAACGTACTTCCTATAGTAATTTTGACCTTGGTTGTTTAAATTTTGACTTGTAATTTGAACACAATAGACATTATAGACACATAATGCCATTCTATGCCCCGTGACTATAACGCTAAATGTCTAACCAGTAGGATGAGCAAAAGTTGGAAGGAAGTTAAAAAAGGAAAAGCATGTTAAAAGAAAGAGACGACAAAGCAAACAGGTGTTCACATTGGTGTCAAATCCTACACGACTGTATTCGGTTTTTCAACTAAAGGGATTTAGTTTAGTTTAGTTATATTAACGACCCGTTTAAAGCTACATGAGAGCTATTTGGGGATGGATCTCGCCCTTTTGAACCACCGTCAGATGACGAGGACAACACTTGAACTGGCACCCCCCTCTCCAAATCACGCCACACCAGCGGGAGGACGTTTGACCTGACAGATTTAACGTGCAAGAGATCCTCTCACACGATGGTTCTTCGGGGGAATCGAGTCTCGAACCTGAAACCCTCCGGTTCCGAAGCCGAGATCTTATCACCAGAACACCGTGGCCTGAGAATAGGAGTAGTATATAGTATTTTATATTATAATTGACAATACATCTAAAAACCATACTTTTAAATAGCTTTAAAAAAATTTAATTTTTCAAAAATTTTACTTTGAACATAGTCGGATACCTTAAAATACAGAATTTAATCTGAAAAATTTTGAAGTTTTTGGATCTAAACTATAACTACTTCAAAACCGTTCTTGAGAAAAGTATTTCTTATAGGTATAGGAATGTAGAGTAGTTTGCTAAATGAATTTTTAAGTGTAGTACAAAATATTTTTTTTATAATTTGTAGAATAGCTCAGAAAATAATGTGATAAAAATTCTTCCACTTAACATAGAGTTTTACTTAATATAATGAATAAGCAATTTTCAAATGGCCAGAAATTTAATGTATTTTTAAACATCCAATTATATCACAGGAAAGCAACCTCCAAAAATGAAAGCACTTTCAAAAAATTCTCTCCCTTTCTTGTTTATGCTGCTAAACTTTAATTGTAATAAGATTTATCTTCATAATTTCATTATCTCTAGTGGGAAAAATTCTAAGATTAAAATATCAGTAGCAACAGCGAAAAACATTTGAATTTCACAACAAAAATCGTAAAAATCGTCACTTCAAATGTTATAAAATACAAAAAATATTTTTAAATTGATTGAGAATAGAAAAAAGTAATATGCCAAAAATTGATGCCATTAAATAATTAACTGAGCTTTGAAATGTTGTAAATATAATTTTTGTGCTGCAATATTTTACTAGAAGCGTCGAATGTTCTTCCAATATGTGATTGATTTAATACTAATAAAAATTACAAGAATAGATAACAATAAATGGTGACAATGGGTTGAAACTAAAGCATTTTAGCTAACTAAAAGCATTTTAGATAAGAAATCATAATTAAAAAAAATTGTGATGTAAGTAGGATTTAAGTATGAAAATCAAAGCTTGCCGTTGTCTTGTTTAGGCAAGCAGTGCGAAATCTTGAGAAATGAACCCTGTTTTATTGAAAAGCACAGAAATTTCAAAATTATGAAGTTAAAAATTTTTATTACAAGATATAAAAATATTTTCTCAATTGTTAGGTAAAAATTAGGATTCCAGAAATTACATGATTTTTATTTCTTTTGATCTAACTTAAAATTATCATGATGTTGTTAATTTGATTAAAATCAGTTCATAGCTTCTGCTATTACTTATCTTTAAAATTTACGGAAGTACCCTATAAAATATTTGGGGACATGAAATAAGATTTTAACTGTAATTTTGATATCATTCAATTCTTATCTTAAAAATAACCCACTTTTATCGGCCGGCTGGCTCACAGGAAAAATTGATAAACAAATGTCTGTTTAATTTAATGTAAAAACTTAATATATATATATATTTTTCTAATGATTTTTTTTAATAAAGAAGGCTTTTTCTAATGAAGTTAAGATCAATTTTATAAGGCCACGAAAGCGAAAATATTTGAATAGTATATATCTTACAATCTTTTGAAATAATTGATTTTTTTATAATTAAACTTAATGATATTTATATTTTTATAATTAGTTACAATGCTTAGATAATTCTCAGAACACTTTATCCTTATTTTAATAATATAAAAAAAGTGTTTCACTAAATATTCGGAGTTAGAGCAGAAAATTGTTTGAATTTCATTATGAAAATGAAACCAATCAATGAAAATTACAAATAATGCCTTTTTAAAATAACGCCATTTCTGAAAAATAGTAGAATCATATAAACGTCAATAACTGTGCAAAACAGTACAAAATTAAAATTTGGGCTTTGAGGATTTATAGACACATTAATAATTTTTAAAAATTCATTTCAATCTGTACATTCTTATCATCCAACGTATATTAGAACCAAATTGTTCTAGTTGTAAATCTAATGATTTTTCCTGTATAGAAATGATGCAAACGCTAACACACAATTCCTTCCTACATAAGTGTTGGCTGGTTTATTTTTATGCTTGGAAATAGTTTACAGTTATCAATTAAAAATATTTTTATAATTATTATTGTTCGTACTTTTTAGTAATTTTAAGCGATTTGTTAATTTAAATAGTCTTTTTTCCCAATTTTTATTCTTTAATACTCACTTTGCAATTGCTTACTTTATAATTTCCTTAATATAGAATTTGATTCAAGAATTATAAGAGAAATACGAAGGGCTCTATCCCAGGGAATGGTACGCTCTATTTTGGCGATTTTTTGGAGCCATTTCTCGGGCGATATTTATTTTCTTCTTGGCAACTTCACCCTTTCTCTCCCGTTAAAAGATGGTAACCTCGTGTTAGGCTTAGGTACTTGGCGTGTGCTTCGCGAAGTCGTGTTTCGCCAATAGTCGCCAAAAATAAGATGGCGGACAAGGAGCGTACCGTTCATTGGGAATTAACCAATACGAAGCATTGAATTTGTAAACATATTCAAGAATCATACGATTAAATACTTATTTAATCATTTTAAACAATATGTCTGCACGTTTTAAAATGATATCGTAAATTATAATATTTTTATGTTATAAAAACTATTATGATAGTTATTAACTGAATTCTACGGCTGCAATTACTATTAAGTGAAAAATAACTTTAAAAAAGTCGTTTTTGAATGATATATTGCAAAGATGTATAATTAACTCATTGTTTCCGATTAATTCTACCGTTTTAATCTATGCTTATAATAACACTCAATATGTGTGTGTAGGCGATCTACAGGCCAAACTGTTGGACCTACAGCTACCAAAATTTGGTACATATATACCTTGGAGGTCGGGAATGTGCACCTCGGAACCTTTAGAATATGAATTAATTAAAAATTAAACGAAATTTTGACGTTTTTCCCATAAAACTTCCGAAAATGTTATCGCACAAAGACGATTTTTAAATCAAATTAAAGATTTAAAAAATACCTTTCTAATTGTATCAGTGTTTTAACACATAACCTAAACTTCTTTTTTAACGAATTTTTAAACAAATATTTTAACTATATTTTTCAACAATATATTTAGGACCAAACGATAAAATTTAATCTGCACGAGCACGTTACCAGTGAAAGGGAAAAAATTATCTTTTATCAATAAGTTGCCATCAGATTGGCAAAAACTTAAATTTAAAAAAAAAAATTCAAAATTATTGCATATTAAACATATAAAAATGCAAATTTCAGCACGTGTCAGCATGAAATGAAATAAATATGAAATATTTTTTCTTCTAAAAAGAAAATGTAAACAAAACTTTTTGTGACTTTTATAATATTAGTAATTAGATAAATCAGCTTTATTTAATACAAACATTGTTAAATATATATATTTATATTTCATTTGAAGGTTCAACGGCTAATTTGTAAAACTTTAATAATCGAAACGATTATTAAATTGTCTAAATGAAGTAAATAACTACATACTATGTAATATGAGTCTATAATTGCTTTCAAGAATGAAGAATGTTTAGTTTTGAAATAAAAAGCGACAAACTTCAATCAACTCATTCTCTAAAACTGACTGATTTGTGAATATTTGAAAATCACTATTCAATAAAAGCGTGTAATTTTAAACCAATTCCTCTACCATTCCAAAGTTGATACCCCAATCAACGTCCAGGATTTCTTAAGATTGACTGGCTTAAGAATGAAAATTATGATTGTTCTAAACATTTCTGTTCAAAACTTCATAAGTCGAGCAAATTTCATAGAAGAAGATAGAAACTTTCATTTATTTATTTGAGAGTTGAAGTGTGAAGAATATTTCATAGAATATATTTTTTAGAACTAAAAGATGTATAAAATTTAGACTTAATAGCTTTTTTTATTATGTGTATGGATCGAAACAAAATAAAATATTTTTATTCGCCTCATTTAAATCCTTTTGAAAGTAAAACTAAAAACTGAATTTTATGATCAAATTAAAAAAAAACGTTTTGTTGAATAGTCCTTGAACTATTACATAAATTATTATAATTATTCAGTAGTACACATAGGAATTCTCTTTCACTAATATTTTTTAAATGCGGTAAAAAGAGGTTTTTTATATCAATTTGCACTTTAGCCGTTACCATTGTAATTTAAACTTGAAATTTTGCGAAGGCTGACTGATAATTAAAGAGATATATAGCACATTACGTGCTTAAGTCCTTTATAACTGCATTAGTGAATTATATGACTATCAAAATTTGAAGCTTATAAATATTTATGAAGTAACTATTAAAAGACAAATAACATAAAGTATTTAATTGACAATGATAAGTCAAATAAAGTCTTTAGTTGACAATGGCGTTATATAAAGAATTTAACTGATAATTTTATACAGCAGTAAAACTTGCAAACCAGTTTGTCACCAAAGATGGCTAGTTGTTAATAAATTAAAGACAAGACTTTGTTCATTAAAGTATCCGACTACGTTCGAATGAAAAATTTTGAAAAATTGGATACTTTAAAAGCTATTTAAAACTATGGTTTTTAGATGTATTGTCAATTATAATATAAAATAGTATAAATGCCAAAACATTATTTGAAAATACCAGCGGGTGACCGAGCTCCGCTCGGAGAAAACAGGTATCAAAGCTAACTCGAAGATTTAAATTTCTAATTATGATTTATCAAAACAATACATGCCATAAGAAAATTTGTGAAACCATTGGTGAAAAGATAACCGGTTAAAGTGCACCATTGTAAACTATTCTAAACAAAGTTAGAGTTTGGAAAGGGAACTATTCTATACAAAGGTAAAGTAAAGATAAAGATTGAAGTGTGTTGAAGTTCAATATTTTTGACAAATTTATTTAGAAAAACCAAACATATGTACATACATAAGAGACATATTATAAACCTATAACAGCATAAACATAAAACTTTATTAGTTCGCAATATTGGCTATAGATGGCAGCACGTTACTGCTTGAAAATTTAAGTAGCCATTATGGCGAACTAATAAAGTTTGAAAATATCCTATCTGTAACTCCGAACTGCTCGACCGTAGCGCTACAAAACCGGCGCCAATCGATTCCTCGTGGCCAAAAACCCCAGACCCCCAAATTTACCGGAGTTTATTAATTCTGGGGCGATTTTCGACTTGGCAACCATTCCTCGTATTATAGTATTAGATAATGTTTTGAATTTTAACTGAATGTAAAAATCGTCTTTATGCGATTATATTTTCGTATTCACACATGATGTTATACATTCTATAATAGAAAGATTTTGAATAATGATCTAATGAAAATTATAATAAAACTACAAGAACTTTGAAATTTAATATGCATTTTGAAAATTTTAGATAGTCGGCTATCCCTATGCACATGAATGTTAAATTTTTAATTAATTATTAGTAAAGGCAAAATGTTTATGTTAATAATAATTTGCGTTATCATTATAAGAAAAATTATTTAATGTTATGATTCAAAATATAAGTTGAATATTCATCATTTCTTTATGTTTTTATTACCAATATTTTTGCATGTTATATTGATTCAACCAAATTGTTTTAATCGTAATTATTCATTTATCATCACACTGTTTTAAACTTGGGACTTATTGGCTCACAATAAATTGCACTCTGTCGTGCCGACCATAGCAATGTGGTCACCTCTCAATATACGTGCGTTAGAT
>JAPMOQ010028388.1:0-14348 GCA_026543055.1 Argiope trifasciata | reverse complement strand
GAATTGACATACTTTCACGAGCCCACACGTACCTTCCACACTCTCGATTTGGCCTTATGTTCTCCTGAACTTCTGCCGTTGCTAACCTTTGATGTTAGCAACGATTTATATAACAGTGATCATTTTCCCATTATCATCTCCCATGCTGATAGCAGCGGTGCGACCTTTTGTCCTCCACGTTTCTTATTCCAGCGGGCAGACTGGACTACTTTCTCAAAACTGGCAGATATAACAGAGACAATGGTCAATACATCAAATATCTCGGAAGCAGTACAAAAGGTTATTAGTACGATAATGAATGCAGCCAATAACACAATTCCAAAATCATCCCCACGTCTACGAAAATTTCGACGACCGTGGTGGAATGCAGCCTGCCGTGATAGTCTCAAACGACAGAAAAAATGTTGGAATAAATTCAGAAGGTACCCAACAACAGAAAACCTCGTTGCTTTTAAAAGAGCCAAAGCGCTAGCTCGTCGTATTCGCCGACGTAGTCAGAGGGAATCATGGATATTGTTTGTTTCTTCAATAACATCCCGTACCTCTAGTAAGATCTTATGGAAAAAGGTAAAAGCTGCTAATGGACTTTATAGAGAATCAACCCTCCCTGTTTTAAATACTGGAGATAAGATGTATTCCGCCCCATTAGATGTAGCTAATATCTTTGGCCAAGTATTTTCACAAGTGTCCAACACAGATTCTTATAGTCCTGAATTTCTATCAATTAAGAATCTCGCTGAACGATTGTCTTTGAATTTTAACGATACCAGTACGTATTCATATAATTCTGAGTTTAGGATGTCTGAATTAGAAACGGCATTATCTCAAGCCCATGATACCAGTCCAGGACCAGATGCGATTACTTATAATATGCTCCGCCATTTGAATACCACTTCCCTTTCTAGTCTGTTGCTGTTATTTAACAGAATTTGGATTGAGCGGGAGTACCCCTCCCAATGGCGAGAAGCTATTGTGATCCCTATCCTAAAACCTGGCAAAGACTCCCTCAATCCTCTGAACTACAGACCAATTGCTCTAACGAGTTGCCTTTGCAAGACTTTTGAGCGAATGGTCAATGCTCGGCTCATATATGAATTAGAGAAACAAGGATGCGTTTCAACTTTGCAGAGTGGTTTCCGTAGGGGTCGCTCTACCTTTGACAATCTCATTTTACTGGAAACCCAGATTCGCAATGCCTTTGTTAAGAGAAATCACCTTGTCTCCATATTTTTTGATATACATAAAGCCTATGATAGGACTTGGCGCTTTGGCATACTTTCAACACTTTTTAATTTTGGTTTTAGGGGAAATTTGCCCATCTTTTTACAAAATTTTTTATCTTATCGTACGTTTCGAGTTCGTGTGGGTAACTTTTATTCAAATAATTTTATTCAAGCTGAGGGAGTCCCCCAGGGAAGTGTCCTCAGTGTCACTCTTTTCATCGTCCATATTAGTCAGATTTTAACAATTTTACCTTCATCTGTACATGCCAGTTTTTATGTTGACGATTTGCAGATCTCATGCCAAGATAACGATATGAATTTAATTGAACAACATTTACAAGCCGCAGTAAATAAATTAGTAGCCTGGTGCGACAACAATGGGCATACTATCTCTCCGGAGAAGAGCCAATGTGTTCATTTTTGTAGGAAAAGGAAACTTCATCTTGATCCAAATATTAAAGTTCGGAACATTCAAATTCCTATAGTCAATGAAGTACGATTTTTGGGAGTGATTTTCGATCGGAAACTCACCTTCCTTCCTCACATCTTATATTTACGGAAGAAGTGTGAGAAATCCTTAAATATATTAAAGGCTCTCTCAAAAACATCTTGGGGAGCCGATCGAACCTCCCTTCTTCGTATATATCAGGCAATAATTCTCTCCCGGATAGATTATGGATGTGTGGTATATGGTTCCGCACGCCCATCTGTTTTACGGCGACTGGATACTGTCCATCATTCTGCTTTGCGCATCTGCTCTGGTGCGTTTCGTACGTCACCAGTTGAAAGCCTCTATGTTACATGTAACCAACTGCCCCTTTCTTTACGACGACAGAAAATGTCTATCCTTTATTATTTTCGCACAAAATCTGTTCTGAAACACCCATTGAGCCAAATATCAATGCCAGCAAGTTTACGTCGACTTTATAACGCCCGCCCCTCTCACATCCTTCCATTTTGTGAGAGAGCTAAATTATTACTCAATGACTCGGACCTTAAAACGGTTCGTGTTAAAGCCGTTGAAGCCTTTAATATCCCACCCTGGGATTTTCCGCAGTTTTCTTACCTGAATCCTTTCATTGGATTCGATAAATCCTCAACTGCACCTGTGGTTTTCCAGCAACTCTTTTTATACCATCGCTGTCGTTATTCTTCATTTGTGCCCATTTTTACTGATGGCTCGAAATCGGATGGATATGTTGGTTGTGGAGTCGTTCTTACATCTGATACACTGAGCCACCGTCTTCACAATTACTGCTCTGTTTTCACTGCTGAGTTAGAAGCAATTTTCTGTGCTCTTCAGAATATATCAATCTCAGCTCAGCGTAAATTTATTATATATACAGATAGCATGAGTGCTCTGCAGACACTTTCAAACTACCAAAATCAAATGAATCCTATTGCGCTCAAAATTTTATTCACCTTGCAAGATTAAAAAATTATGACTTCCAGATTATTTTCTGTTTGGTTCCGAGTCATGTTGGCATCTTGGGAAATGAGACGGCGGACTTGGCCGCAAAATCTGCAACAACCTTCTTAAACATAGGTCTTCCCTATTGTGACATTAAAAGGTCCATTAATCATTACATTTATTCTGACTGGCAAAAGTCATGGGATGTGCAGATCCAAAATAAATTACATTCCATTAAAACTGACATTTTTCCTTGGCCTGTTCATCCTATACGTGAGATGGATGTTAAATTGACTCGTCTCCGTATAGGACATACGCGTTTCACTCACAAACACCTAATTTTTGGCGAAACTGCCCCTGTGTGCAACAGCTGCCAAGTTCAATTTACTGTTCATCATATTTTAATTGACTGTCCTGTGTTTAATTCTTATCGTTTTCAATTTTTTACCTCGTCTTCAGCATTGGAAGATATAGTGGGTGAAAAATACCACCCAAACATTTTTAAATTCTTGAGAGCTATTGGCTTTCTTACTTGTATATAGACCTTTTTTATTTTGTTTGTGTTGCACTTCTCTTTTCACCATTGTTTCAGGTATGCGTACTGTTTTTTTATGATGTTTAAGTCATTTTTACATCAGTTTATGAAATTTTTTAGATATGTGATAGTTTTATAAACAGTTGTCCTTTAAAATAACTTTATGCTTTTACCATTTGATTGGCGCAGTATGGCCAAACATGGCTCTTGCGCCATTAAACCACACTAACCAACCAACCTATCCTATCCAAGCGTATGTGGGAAAAAGTTAGGAAAATCATAGGGAACAACAAATCAAATCAGAAACTTTCATTCTTATGCAGCAATGGAAATCCTATCACTGATACAAAGAACATAGTGAATACATTGGGTACGTTTTTTGCTAATGTAGGCAGTGAAGAATCATTTCCTCAGAGTTTTATTACCTATAAAAAACAGCAAGAAAAAAGAAAAATCGACTTTAATACCTTAGCGTCATATGCTTATAATATTGATTTTCAGCTTCATGAACTTAGGCGAGCGTTGCAGAACTCGCATCCCACAGCACCAGGACCTGATGGCATTCATCATGACATGATAAAAAGTTTGAGTTCCAATTCATTACGTTCGCTTCTAATTTTATTCAATAGAATATGGAATGAACATGTTTTCCCAATGTCCTAGAATCGAGCAACGATTATTCCCATCCTAAAACCTGGTAAAAATACAGAGCTTCCATCGAGTTACAGACCTATAGCTCTTACCAGTTGCCTTTGTAAAACTCTGGAGAGAATGATCAATGCTAGATTAATCCACGTCCTAGAAGAGAAGAAATTGCTCTCGAAATTTCAGAGTGGATTCAGACATGATCGTAGTACTTTAGATAACATACTAATTCTGGAAACAGCCATCAGGGAAGCATTCATTACAAAAAAACATTTAGTATCTATTTTTTTCGATATGGAGAAAGCATATGATCGTACTTGGCGGCATGGCATTTTAAAAGATCTGCATGACATGGGTTTTCGTGGAAAATTACCAATTTTTATTCAAGGCTTTCTTCAAAAAAGAATTTTGAACGTTCGAATTAATGATGTCTTATATGATGATTCCATTCAAAATGAAGGGGTACCGCAAGGTAGTGTTTTAAGTGTTATTTTATTTATTGTTAAAATTAATGGTATTATGGAAAAACTCCCACCGTATGTTCATGGGTCATTATTCGTTGACGATTTTCAAATCCATTGCTCAAGTACTCACATGCCCTTTATTGAACGACAATTGCAAGCTGCTGTCAAATCTATAACGGAATGGTCTGATAAAAATGGTTTCGTTCTTTCTACTCAAAAAACAAAAGGTACTCATTTTTGTCGAATTCGGGGCTTGCACCCCGAACCAGAAATTCAGTTAAAAGGCACCGCCATTTCCGTCGTGCCGGTCGTTAAGTTTTTAGGCCTCTTATTTGATTCAAAGCTAACATTCCGTTCTCATATTTTACATCTAAAGAAAAAATGTGTTCAGTCCTTAACTATTCTCAAAGTTTTGTCAAATACAACATGGGGTTGCAATACTTCAACTCTATCAAAAATTTATAAAAGTGTGATATTATCAAAATTAGACTACGGTAGCGTGATTTACGACTCAGCAGCAAAGTCTATTCTACAGCAACTTGACGCAGTACATCATCAGGGGCTCCGCCTCGCATCAGGGCTTTTAGAACCTCTCCTGTTCAGAGTTTATACGTAATAACTAAAGAACCAAGTTTACAATTACGACGCCAGAGATTTTCTCTCAAATACTTTTTTAAAATAAATCAGAATCCATCACATCCTTTTTACGACAAAGTCGTGAATCCGATTTATGGACAGTTATATGAGAAAAAGACTTCATATATTTCATCATTTGGCTTTAGAATTCGCCCGGTTTTGGATAGTTTTAACCTAAAGAACATCAAAATTTTAACCAAAGAAGACGGAATCCCCCCTTTTACATGCAAAGACATTCTTACGATCAATGATTTTAATAAGATGCCCAAATCTACTACTGCGCCATCTGTTTACATACAAATTTTTTATGAACATAGGCAATCATTTGAAAAATACGGCACTACTTTTACAGACGGTTCCAAAATCGGTGACCACGTTGGATCAGCAGTAATATTTGATCACATAGTCCTTTCTAGGAAGCTAAATAAACATTGTTCTGTTTTCACCTCGGAGATTTTTGCCATTTATACTGCTTTAAGAGCGATAAGACTATTATCAAAGAAAGATTGGATCATATACCGATTCAAAAAGTTCAATTGAAGCAATTTTAAACTATTCCAGACAAAGCCATCCTTTGGTGCACAGTACAGTAAAATTATATTTTAAATTACTGGATCGTAATTTCAACATACTATTTTGTTGGATTCCTGGACACGTTGGTATACCGGGGAATGATCAAGCTGAGGCTGCCGCAAAAACAGCTAGTTTAAATGAAGACACTTTTGTTCCGTTTCAAGACTTGGAAGAAATTGTAAAGCAATGTTCGCTTCGTATATGGCAGCATACTTGGAACTCTCAACTTAGTAATAAATTACACTCCATCCAACCTTCTATCTCTGGTTTTAAGAATGACTCTCTCGGCCGCAGAAAGAGTGTTGTGCTGACAAGACTTCGCCTAGGCCATACTTATTTTACTCACAAACATTTACTTCATTCATATGCAGCTCCAATTTGTGTAAAATGTAATACCATAATTTCTGTTCGGCATATCATATGTGAATGTCCTAAATATCGCCTTCTAAGACTAAAATCCCCTCAGGGGCTCACCTTCTTTAGGTGGGTACGGGTGTCCCAATCCCGAGGTACCCAGGGATCTTTACTCCCTTTCATTTTAATCTCCTCTCCTCCTGCTGCTGTTTGCTTGATCCTTCCATCCCTCGAGGGTAGGCGAGGGAGCTCTCCATGGGAAGCTGTCGCCGCTCTGTTTGCTTCTTGCTTCCCATGGACAGCAATTACCCCCACGTGTTTGCCGTGCGTGGCAACCCATTAGACGGGTGGTGCACTGTGGTCCCCGGTGTATCAATCGGCTGGTACCTAGTCACCTGAGTGACTAGTTTGCTAGGGATCAAGCGAAGGGGTTACTCCTTGGGCTTGGCGTTAAGGGTGGTCACTGTCCCCGGGGGTAACTCCCAGCGTATGGGTTCCGGCTAGCACTAAGGTGTATGCCGAGGCTGGAAAAGACCAGAGCCGGTAATTGCCTTCCCTTGTTGGGCTCCGTGGTGGGCGGTGCCGTTGGACCTGAATTCCTTTTGATATCGTATGGGGCCTCGTGTTAAGACTCCCTTCAGTGGGCAAAAAGTAATCAAATTTCCTAATACCTCTTTGAACTTTGATACATTTTTTATAGTCAAACGTATTTCTGAAAAGCAAGAAACTTTCAATTCCGTTTCACCGTTCCTTGTCCAAAAAGCGTTTGCAGCTACCGTCGGTGAGGAAATCTCAATAAGAAAAATGCGCTCTGGTGACTTACTAGTGCAAGTTGATACCAAAAAACAAGCTCAAAATATCATCAAACTGAAAGCTCTAGCCACAATACCTGTTTCTGTGAGTCCGCACACTTCGCTTAACTTCTCCAAAGGTGTCATAACTTGCGGCGAACTATATAATGTTCCTCTAGATGAAATAAGTTCAGAATTTAAGAAACAAGGTGTAACCAATGTTCGCCAAATTACAATTCGACGAGATGGCCAACTATTACCGACAAAACATTATATACTCACTTTTCATAATCCCAAATTACCAGAATTTGTATATGCAGGTTACATAAAGTTACCAGTTCGCCAGTACATTCCTAACCCATTAAGGTGTTTCCAGTGCCAGCGGTTTGGCCATTCAAAGATTAATTGCCGTGGGACACTCACTTGTGCCCGTTGTGCCGAAAAAGGGCATGACAGTCAACAATGTACTGCACAGGAAAAGTGCGTAAACTGTCATGGTGACCATCCCTCATACTCACGAACATGCTCACGCTGGAAACTGGAGAAAGAAATCACTACCATAAAAATAAAAGAAGATTTAACATATCCAGAAGCGAGACGGAGAGTTGAAATGCAAACTCCTACTCCTGGAATTAGTTATGCATCCATTGTTCGCAAACCCTTTTGCTCAAACTGCTCCTGTGCCAACTGCAAGAAACAGAATCTAGCAACAAAGCCTCCGGAAAAATCATCTGAATCTGATTCTGATAGCTCAACAAAAAATACACCGGCATCTACAAAACCAGATTTCACAAAACAGAAAAAAGGTAAGAATAAACCCCAGACCTCACTGACGCTTAAACTTGCAAAGCGTGGACTTTCGCAAAAAGATCTTGCTGTAAAGTTTAAAAAATCCAATTTAAAGAATTCAGTCGCTCTAGGATTAGCAAATCAGAATATCGCTCATAAAGACTTAACCACCATTTTTGGTGACACGCTAACCAGCCCAGATTTTAAACTCCATCCATCTGAGGATGAAGATTCCCTTGATATGAGTTGCGAAGAACTAGCAACTTCAACAAATGCTCCTTCTCATTCTTCATCAAAATCCTTTTCTTAATGGGTACCTTCGTTTCCTGGAATTGTCGCGGCATTCGTTCCAAACTTTTTGAAATTAAGACTATTATCAATCAGTTTCATCCTATTTGTATTGGTGTCCAAGAAACGTTCTTGACACCCAATATTGCCATTAAATTGCGCGGTTATAATTCTACACGAAAAGATGCAGATACAGCTTCTCACAGTTCTGGTGGTGTCTGTATCTTTACATCCAATCAGTATCCGAGCTCGTCTCTCAATTTAAATACTTCTCTTCAGGCTGTGGCTGTACAAGTTCATGTACGAACGTTGGTTACAGTCTGTTGCATTTATTTACCGCCCAATGTTATCATACCTCAGCAAGAACTTGACAATCTAATTGACCAGCTTCCTTCGCCCTTTATCCTGATTGGCGATTTCAATGGCCATAGTACGTTGTGGGGTTCGGATAGTACAAATTCTCGTGGGCAGCAGGTAGAGCACCTTATTACAGATAACTGCCTCTGCTTGCTCAATAGTGAAGAGAAGACTTACTTCCATGCACCCACACGTACCTTTCATAGTCTTGATTTGGCCATATGCACTCCTGAACTCTTGCCATTGATGACATTTTCCGTTGAAAAAGATTTATATAATAGTGATCATTTCCCAGTTATTGTCTCATATGCTAATAGAGGGAATGTGACTGCATGCCGTTCACGTTATATTTTCCAACGGGCAGACTGGATTACATTCAAGCAATTGGCACATATCACTCATGATATGGTCAGTACATCAGACATATCGGAGGCAATAGAAATTATAATTAATACTATAATAAATGCCGCGAATACCACAATCCCAAAGAGTTTTTCACGCTCCAAAAAATTTCGCCGGCCATGGTGGAATAAAGCTTGCCGTGATAGTAATAAGCAGCAAAAAAAATTATGGAACATCTTTCGAAGGTACCCAACAACTGAGAACTTTGTCGCTTTTAAAAGAGCCAAAGCACTAGCTCGTCGCATTCGTCGTCGTAGTCAGAGGGTATCGTGGATAAAATTTGTGTCGTCCATCACATCCTCTACATCCAGTAAGCATTTATGGAGGAAAGTAAAGGCCGCTAATGGTATTTATAGTGAATCCTCCATCCCTGTATTGAAAACAGGAAGTGAGATGTATTCTGATCCATTAGACGTTGCCAATATTCTAGGCCAAGCATTCGCACAAGTTTCTGCTATAGATTCTTATAGCCCTGAGTTCCTGGCTATTAAGAATCCAGCGGAACAGTTGCCATTGCGTTTTAAAGATCGACACATTCACTCATACAACTGCGAATTTAAGATGTACGAACTGGATGTAGCATTATCCAAAACTCATGATACCAGTCCTGGGCCAGATGGAATAACATATAATATGCTTCGCCATTTGAATAGAGTTTCTCTTTCAAATTTGTTACTGTTATTTAACAGAATTTGGATTGAGGAAAGGTACCCTTCACAATGGCGTGAAGCTATTGTGATTCCAATCTTAAAACCCGGTAAAGAGACCACTAACCCTCTAAATTACAGGCCAATTGCTCTGACAAACTGTCTTTGCAAGATCTTTGAGCGCATGGTTAATGCTCGCCTTGTATATGAACTGGAGAAACGGGGATGCATCTCCCCGTTGCAAAGTGGTTTCCGTAGAGGCAGATCAACTTTTGATAACCTCGTTTTATTGGAAACCCAGATACGAAACGCATTTGTAAGGAGGAATCACCTTGTCTCCATATTTTTTGACATTGAAAAAGCTTATGACCGTGCATGGCGTTATGGTATTTTATCAACTCTTTTTAAGTTTGGTTTTAGAGGAAACTTGCCTATATTTTTACAAAATTTTTTGTCACTTCGTACTTTTCGTGTTCGTTTAGGAGATTATCTCTCAAATCATTTTATTCAAGCTGAGGGAGTTCCACAGGGAAGTGTCCTCAGTGTAACACTTTTTATAGTTCATCTGAGTCAAATTTTATCTCATTTGCCCTCATCCGTACATGCGAGTCTCTACGTTGATGACTTACATATCTCATGTCTAGGAAGCAATATGAATCTCATAGAGCGACAGTTACAAAATGCAGTCAATAAGGTGATAATTTGGTGTAACAATAATGGGCACGCCATCTCCCCTGAGAAGAGTAGGTGTGTCCACTTCTGCAGGAAGAGAAACATTCACCCAGATTCGAATATTTGCATTCGAAGCATACCTATTCCTGTGGTGGACGAAATTAAATTTTTGGGAGTGATATTTGATCGAAAGCTTACCTTCCTTCCACATATTTTGAATTTGCGGAAGAAGTGTGAAAAAACATTAAACATACTGAAAGTGCTCTCCAAAACAACATGGGGTGCTGATCGAACCTCGCTGCTCAGCATTTACCAAGCACTCATCCTCTCCCGAATTGATTACGGCTGCATGGTGTATGGCTCCGCACGTCCTACAGTTTTGCGGCGATTGGATACCATTCACCACACTGGTCTGCGGATCTGCTCAGGAGCATTTCGTACTTCCCCAGTTGAGAGCTTGCACGTTATTTGCCACCAGTTGCCACTACATTTGCGACGTCGAAAATTGTCTACATTACTTTATTTTCGTGCAAAATCTATTCAAAATCATCCTATCTGCCGCACGATTCTTCCTATTTCTCTTCGAAGGATATACGAGTCGCGACCTTCCCATATTCTTCCTTTTTGGGAGAGAGTCAAAGGTTTTCTACATGGATCGGATCTTTATAGTGTTACTATTAAATCATTTGATTTTTATTCCTTCCCCCCTTGGGATACTCCACAATTTTCTTTTCTGAACCCTTTTTTGGGATTCGATAAATCCTCAACTAGTCCTACTATTTTTCAAAGACTGTTTCACCATCACCGTTGTCAGTATTCTTCTTTCACACCAGTTTTTACAGACGGCTCGAAATCAGATGGACATGTTGGTTGTGCCATTATCACTCCATCTGACACAGTGAGCTATCGCTTGCACAACAGTAGCTCTGTATTTACTGCTGAGCTAGTGGCAATTTTTTGTGCTCTACAGGAAATCTCCCCTTCTACTCAGCTTGATTTCATCATTTATACTGACAGTATGAGTGCTTTGGAAACGCTATCTAATTATCAGATTCAGATGCATCCAGTTGCTATTCAGATTTTATATACATTGCGAATTCTACAAAATAGAGGTTTTAAAGTCATTTTTTGCTGGGTCCCGGGTCATGTTGGTATTTTGGGAAATGAAAGAGCTGATTATGCTGCTAAATCTGCTTCAACATTCCTAACACATTCACTTGCTTATTCTGATGCTAAAAAATCATATACTAGTTCACTGTTTACAAATTGGCAACAATCATGGGATCTGCAGAGCCAAAATAAATTGCATTCTATAAAACCGACAATAGGTTTGTGGAATGTCCACCCTACACGAGAGATTGATGTAAAGTTGACTCGCCTACGCATAGGACATACTCGTTTTACACACAAGCATCTCCTTTTTGGTCATGTAACCCCAAGGTGCCCCACATGTCATGTGGACTTTACCATCAAGCATATTTTAATTGAGTGCATAGCTTTTAAATCATTTCGTTTACACTTTTTCAAATCATCGTCACTGCATTTACAAGATTTGTTGGGCGAGAATTTCCACCCAAACATTTTTAATTTTTTAAAAATCATTGGTTTTTATAGTTGTATTTAACGTTTTAAAGTTCAGACAAGACATTTTAAAAGAGTTTCATTATGACGTTTGTTTTTTGAATCATTAACTCATTTGTAGATTCATTAACATTATAAATTCGTGCAATTTTACTTTTTATATTTTTTGATACCTATTGCTTTTGTATTTTAAAATATGTGGTTTTGGAGATTCTTTTATTTTTTACCGTATGCTTGGCGCAGTATGGCCAAAAATGGCTCTTGCGCCAAAAAAACTAAACCTTAAACCTAAGACTAAAATATTTTGACAGAGATTATCCAAATTTGCAAGACATAATTGGAGACCCCTACCATGTTACATCAATTACAATTCATGCATCAATTTCATGCATAATATCTAATTTAGAGTTTCACTTCATTATTTTAATTTTACATACTCTTACTTTAATGTTATTCTTTTATCTCTTTTAATATTTTAATTTATTATGAGTTTGGCACAGCTTGGCCAGTATTGGCCTTTGCGCCATAAAAAACCAATAAACCAAATTTCCACACTTGTATTGTTTAAGGTATCCGACTACGTCAAACACACTGGTTATCGACCGATTAAAAAAAAATTCTTATTATTTCTTGTAGTTCAGGCTTCTCTTTCCAAAACAGTTCATCTTATCTAGGAAAAGGAAAGATTGATCAATAATCCAGGATCACCTATTTTTCAGCTAAAATTTGTCTTCAGCTTCCATTTTCTCAGAACTTTCATCGTCATAAAAATTCTCCACCGTTAACATGATTTCCCCAAAATTAAAAGAGTCATTTACATAAAAATTTCAGCTCGTGTTTTCAATAGTATAATCAATGAAATGAACCAAAAGTTTTAGTGTTAGTGAAATACTTTTACATTTATTGATGTTTTTAGAAAAATTAAGTTGCGAATTTTTACAAAAATTGTATAGATTCGCAACTTAAGTATATTTTTACTTTGTAACTTCTCCCCATCTTAGAATTTTTTTTTGAATTTGGTCTATTTCATTATCATTATATTCTATAACTTGTGTACAAAGAAAAATAGGATTTGCTGCATTACCATTTTGCGTAGTGTTAACCGTTTTGGTTAAATTTCAGTAAAGTGTACTGCACATTTTCCCCTTTCTCAAAGTATTATTACCTTTTCAGATAAGGGTTTTTGTATTTATGGTGTTTATTATTGACAATACATCTAAAAACCAAAATTGTTTATAAAAAATCCAATTTTTCAAATTTTTTCCTTCGAACGTTGTCGGATCCCTTAACTTTCCTTTTCCCTCTTTTAACTCACGATTAAAATGAAACAATTAAAGGGTTCGCTGCAAAACGGATGTAGCTTCAATTTGGGGAATTTGAGTTACATGTACTATCATATGGTAAAATAAAAAATATTTCATTTGGTGCAGAAAGATGTGGTTTCAAACGTTAGGTCTCGCATTAAATCAAGCGACGGGGCTGTCTGTCTCATTAGTTTGTTGCAATATGGA
Source organism: Argiope trifasciata (assembly GCA_026543055.1). Lineage (NCBI taxonomy): Eukaryota > Metazoa > Arthropoda > Arachnida > Araneae > Araneidae > Argiope > Argiope trifasciata. The sequence goes on along the minus strand of JAPMOQ010028388.1, from coordinate 1,469 downwards.
GGTAGCTTCTTTTGCGACCGCCAAGTTTCTGCAAACTTGAATCATTGGAGCTACCTCCTTTTTACAGCAAACCCTTCAATTATAACGAATATTACAGCTAAAAACTTGCAGTCGAATTTTAAAAACGAAATTGGACTTTAAATCGAATTAGATGGAAAAGGACAGCATTGCTTTCTACATCGTTCAATTTATAATAGCTTTCTTATAGGAAATTCCTTTTAAAGTTTTATTGACTTTTAGGAGTGTTCTGCAGTTAAAACGTTTAATTTAATCACAGTATTTATTTATATACTTCTGCTGTTAAGAATGTAAAATTTCGTTTAAAAAAATGCTTACCTTTTCCACTCATGTTAATAAAAAAGTGAGTTTATATCAGTATTTCAAATGTCTCTTTTTAAAGTATAGCATAACTTTTTTTCACTTCTCGAATTATATATTGTTTATCTCGTATTGTATTTGTATTTGAAGATTGCTTTTTGACATTTATTTAAAAAAGTATGATTGGAGTTTAAATAAATAAATTTCTTCTTAGAAATTAAAAACTATGAAAATTACTACTGTTTACGCCTGTAAAATCCTTTTTTTTTAACTTTCCGAAATTACAAGACATATGAAAATTATATTTACTATAAATTTAGTATAAAGAGAGGCTTATTTTAAATCTTATTTTTTTTTATCTACATCTGTTATTATAGATAAAAAAATTCTATAACTTCCATAATATATGTATAATGAAGAAAATGCGAACAGATATTTTATTTTTTGTTGTATGTAATCGTTTTATTAAAATCTACTTGATGGACGAAAGTATTGTTCGATATATTCTAACTAAATTACACAATTACTTTAATTGCTATATATTTTGAAACATTCCTTTTTGTTCGGAAATTTCAGATTTTTTCTGTACGTGTTAGTTATGAATAAAATAAACATGTTCGAAAGAAAGAAAAGTTATCAAATATTTTATATAAATTGAAACATTTCCTTATGAAATCATATCAGAAGTTAAGATTTCAGTTTTTCTGCAGCTGGAAAATGAATACGACTTTTGCATAGTGGCCAATTAAAAACTATTTTTATTAGAATCAAATATATCCTTTTATCTTAACGTTTTATTTATGCATCGTATGCTGAGAGTGCACATGACGTCATCCACAAAGCGAATCAATGACATTGCCAGATTTTCATCCCTATTCGTAACACAGGAGTGATTTTACTTTCTGGAATGCATTTTGCTCTGCACAATTCTGGACCAAGGACCTTTTTTCCAACGAATTTAACACCAGGACCTTACCTATTGGTAAGGTCCTGGCTTCAAGACTGTAACTTGCTGACTGTGGACCAGGGCCAGCTGTATTTGATCGTAGGTCAAACTCCTTCGTTGGCATGGTATGGAAGTGAAAAAAGGGTTTTGCCATCTTAAGAGTCGCCCTCATTCTCTGACTGCGGTTTATTCAGACCGCGGGTTT
>JAPMOQ010028382.1:0-39061 GCA_026543055.1 Argiope trifasciata | reverse complement strand
CCTAATTAAAAAAAACTCTTGTATTAAACAACCTAATTAAAAAAAACCTTGTATTAAACAACCTAATTGAAAAAAAGACCCGGGTTTCAACAAACTAAATAAAAAAAAATAAGGCTCGAGATAAAGCAAGATCATGCAAAAAAAAAAAAACCCACCTGAGATTAAACTAACTAGTACAAAGAAAGAGAACCAAAATTAAAAGCCAACCTTAAACAAAATATTGACAATAATTGAATTAATGATTCAATATTAAGGCTTGGTCGTCAAAGTTGCTATATTTTGGGTGTTTTCTTAGTAAATAAAATCATGACAATCTTTTCTTTATTGCAAATCTAAAAGTCATTTGTTATCTTCTCTTGTAAAACGGCTTTGGGTGTGTTTTTAGCACAATTTTGTCACGCTTGGCAAGAAGCCGGGCACTAATCTTACCGAAATAAATTTTCTACTGGATACAAAAAGAATGATACAAAGTTTCAATTTAAACCAAGTTTTCGTAAGCCATGAGTGTTTTCAAAACTCACCAGAAATGTTTCTTAGAAAAGAATGAAGGATGTTAGTGTGTGGGATGGAAGTCAGTGACACTAATTGCATCCTTCTGAAGTGAAAACTTCAGGAAACTGAAAAGAATGAATTAAAGCTCAATTTAAACTTTACGTTTAAAATTCTCATTGCATCATTCTTTCAAGGTTTTTATTGAAAAATATAATTCACAAACTTCTAACCATAGAAATAAAAGAATGAGTTAATAGCTACATTTACTATTTTTTATTCACCTGTTTTCATTTTGTTTATTGTATTGTTTATTCTCTCTTATTTCACTTTATTTGTTTATTGTATTGTTTATTCACTCTTATTTCACTTTATTATTTGTTTTTATTTATTTTCTACATTATTATACTCTACTTTACTATCTTCATTTTTTTGTCCTAAGTTTAAATCGGCTGATTTTTTAAAATCTTAATATAAATAAGTTATTGGGAACCAAATTGAAATAAACTCTGCATACTTATTACTTAAGTAGTAAGAAATTAGGAATTAGCGAGTTTTCTGCAGTGAATTACTGAAAAATAAATTTTATGAGAACTTAACATTTCAAATACAACTTAAATATATGTTCAGTTTTACCACACCTGTCAAATTGTATGGTTTTTAATCATCGTAACTTTTGGCTTAGTTTATGCAAATAAAATTTAACATAAACAATGTTTTATATAATTCATTAATTATCAATAAAAAAACTCAATGAAAACAGTTTGTATTTGCATTTATAGGATATCCAGTTAAGCATTGATCAAAACTGAATCATAATCGGAATAAAATGTTATTATAAAGGTGGCCGAACATTTTAAATCAATCAATATAATTTCCTCTGAAAAATGTAATTCTAATTATTTCAGAAAATATCTGAAAGGGATGTATAACTTAAATACATATTGATATATATCATTTCATAGATGAACCATAAAATATACAATTTGAAATTGCTAAACACGTCAATTTGATGGGACTTTATAAATAGGTATATATCATACTGATTATGGAAGTTAAAATAACTAAGTGAAAATTGAAAAAGAAATATATAATTTTTCTTATATTTCATTAAACGTCATAATAAAGTTCTAGAATAAATATTATATCAAAATAAGTCCGACAAAATGAAATGTCATATCACAACGTTTAAGCATGAAATTTGAAGACCGTCAAAATGATGGTCTTGGTAGTTTTTGTGTTAAAATTTTATATTTTACTTTTCAGATGATAAAAACTTCATTTCCATGCAGATTTCCTTTATTTTTAAATTTAATAATTGAAAAGATATCGACGATTTTTGGAAAAAGTAACTGTCAGCGATTTTTAAAAATCGTCTGATTCAAAATTTATTCTCATTTTAGTTGAAAAATCTTTGAATGATTTTGTGTGTAATCACATTTTTAATAAGTTGACATATTAAAAAGTGTACACGAGAAGTTTTTTGAATTCAGATAAATATGCAAATAGTTTTATAACTAATATATAATTAAATGGACTTAACAACATAAGAAATTTCCAATTAAAGAAGAAACTATTTTTAAAAGATAATAAACGAATTTTGAAATTTGATATTTTTCAAAATATATAGTGTTTACATTTTGCTACATATATATAAATTGGGATCCTGCATTTGTGGATATTAACATTGTTTTAACAGAAAATATGAATCCGCACAGAAAATCTGTTTTTGTGCTGATTCAGAAAATCTATCAATACGAGAAATGAAATATATGTTAACTTTAAAAATTTCATTACTGTTTTAAATCCGATAGTAAATGTGGTGAAATAATGACTTAAGCAATGTTGCTGAAATCCTTTAATATATCAAAATAGCAATCTCATTCCATTTCTGTAAATTTAACGCTGTTTCTAGATTCGAATCTTTAGTAATTTTACTTGCTTCAGATATTAAGAAAGAATAATACAAGCGGAACTTTCGCTGTCTTATTTTATTTTCCCCCTTTTTCTATAAATCAGATTTTTTTCAGCGATAAAGAAGAAAGAAATCTTTTCTAAGCTCCAACTTTTAATTTTGGTTTTTCGGCAATGGAGCCTTTGGACATTTTCAAAACTTTCTGGCTCGCGTCCAAAATCGCAATGAACTGGCTTCGTTTTCTTCCACAGTGGATTGTTTTTCGCGTACTGGGAAGAGAGCACTTCAAATTTATTGTTCTTTTCTAGATCTTGTATATTTTAATGACTACACCTAATTATGGTTGTAATAACTGGTTCGGAGCATTGTTGAATGAACGAGTGCATCCTGAACGTTCATTTGAACCCCTTTTCAGCGAAACGGTTCGTTAAAATGATTGACAGAGCTCTCTATCAATTCTAAATAACTTCTGCGAAGGGAGCATTTTGTTTTGACTGAAAGGCCGGTTCAACAGTTGTCTCTGTAATTAAGTCATGGCAATTTACTTGTAGTTTATCTATTTTAAGTAGTTGTTTAAGAAAAATTCCGATAAACAATTGCAGGTGATTGACTGACAAATCGTATTCGTGTTTTTGTTAAATGTTGTGTTTACTTTGCCCATAATATACAATTAGGGAAATAAGTTATGTTTTCGACGTCTAAATATCTTTAAGCATAATAAAATCAAGGAAAGAATTACAAGAGATAATTTAATAGAGGGATCCCTCAATTCTAAAAATAGTTTACTATTTATTAAAGAATGATGAAATAATTTAAAGTTCTTTGTAGTGACGAAAATAAATACTTTATATTATTTTTGCTAGTTTCATATGTGTCAGTATTATAAATATTACTACTTAAACAATACTAAATATGATTAAGAACACCAAAATATGTTTTATTTAGGCTCTTATTATTTACTTTCACAACTGTTTGCTGATGTTTTTTCAAATAATAAATTAAATTCTTTTTATTGAATATAATTAGAATGTAGTGTACTTTTCCCCTTGTTTAAACTTTCGTTTGTTATAGGATAAATTACGAAAACAATTGTTATGAAAAGTATTTATAAAAGATGATTGAATGACATTTAATTATGTGCAAAACTGGATTTAATTCCTATTAAATCTCGTATACATGGCTTGATGTCCAGGATTTCCTTAGTAATATTTACTTCTTTATTTGCATAATTTGACAACCATTTCGTTTTACTCTAATTAATGCCATATAATGTTTTTTGCTATGTTAAGACTCTATGTATGCTTTTAGTATGAACAATGAGTTCTAGAGTATAATTCAAGTGAATAGCAGCGTAGGTTCTAGTGAATTCTACTGTATCGAAATATGAAACTCTATTGTGTAACTGCACTTAATGTACAGGTTATTCAAAATGAATACAGAGATTTTTTAGCATTTAACGCCATACCACACCGCCGTTTCTAGAGCTCATGTGGCCCCTTTCCGGTTTCGTATAGATGTTGGTGAACTTTACTGAAAAAAAGTAGACAACAATGAATGGGAAAGATACAGACAAATGACAAAATACATATAAATACAACATAACAAGAAATGATAGCATGAAAAATGTCTTGAGTACAAGAAACTGGATGAATGAACATTGTAATGTACAGTAAGAATGCAAAAATAAAGGGTTATAAATATTAGTTACTTGCTGGGGGGGGTGCGAAAAACAAATTATGAATAAAGTTCGAGCTGTATTAAATGGTGCCCTAAGAAAATAACAGTGTTAATCTAATTGAAGTAGCTCTCCCTGATCAATTATTAATCTCATCATGTTTATGATTCTACTTTTGGAAGAAGGATTATAAAGGACTCTTTTTTTAACAAAGGCTTTCTAGCGATGATGAGATTTTCTGAGGTGCCATGAGAGAGTAAAAGGGCAAGGTGCCGCAAAGAGAATGGGATCGCCGACTTCTCCACAAGAGCAGAAGTCACTTTCTGTTAGATGGAAGCGGTGAAGAAAAGACGGGAAAGGGCCATGTCCTGTAACAACCAGGATTTCTTCACGAGTCCAGGAGAGTGGTTGCAATTTTACTGTTTTGATAACTTTATAAACAGAACGACCCGTATTTCCATTATCCCAAAGATTTTGCTATTTTCATAAAAATATTTTCTGTAGATGCTGTTTAAGACGACACCGGGGTTTTGGAGCACCTTCAATAATCGCTGCTTTTGCTAGAATATCAGCTTCTTCATTACCCCGATAACCAGCATAGGTGAATATAGCGATTACAAACGGTTATGGCTATTTAATGAAAAATAATTTATCGATAAGATTAATACATAATGTAGATGGAACTTTCAAAGCCCCAAACCATTGAAGAACAGATTGTATGCGATTGAGACAGTGACTGCAGGCATGCTTCAGAAAGTAAGACAGGAATTGTCCGTGTGACAAAAAGAAATCCTATTGAACATCTATGACGTACGTACACAAAACTTTGAAGCTCCGTCTACATTACGTGTTCATCTTATCGATAAATCGTTTTCATTAAATAGTCATAGCCGTTTGTAATCGCTGTATTCATTTTGAATAACGTATATACTCACTTATGTAGTTAAAATTGCACCTCAATTTTAAAAATATCATTATCATTGGACATTTACTCCTGTTCATAACTTTTACTTCCAGTTTTATTTCATAGAATGTGTTCTTTGATGTGTACTCGCAAAACTATTAAATCACGTTATTTTAAATATTTTTTATATGCGATGTTTCGTTTTTTTTTAAAATTTTTAATTTTATATAGTTTGAATTATTGTGTAAGACTGTAAAGCCCCTTTTCTATTGAGAAAAAAAATATAGTAAGGGAAAGTTTGAACAGTAGCTGTATTTTCCGGTCAGTCATATAAAAAATCATAAAAGTAGAAAATGGGACTTCTGTTATTGAAATAAATAAATAAATAAATAATATGATGATAGGAAGGATTTTTTTTTTAGTCACAATGATAGGAAGAGAGAAAAATTGAGACCCAAAAGTTGATAAACCATTAATTACTGGTTAAAAATATAAAGACACAAAGATGATAGAGGGTTTGGATATCACACCAGATTAGATAAAATTTTATCAAATCAAATCCCCTTATCTAATCTTTGATCTAATCCTTTGATCAGATTAGATAAGGGGCGAATGAAAATGAAAGAAAGACTCTGAGGTAGAGAAAGGTTTTATGGGGTTGAAAATATTATAAATTAAAGAACTGTTTAGTTAAGTTCTTGTTTTTTTTCCTCTAAAATTTGAAATTTATATTTCAATCAAAGCTGCGTATAATAACGACATTGCAATAAAAATAATTCTGATTTTTAGGGAGATTCAAAATGACAAGTAAAACAGGTAGTAGGGAGATCCCCAAAGATTTGCCAATAGAGTACATGATTCTAGCTAAGTAACATCTCAACAGACGTAAAATCTGACATACATAAGGGAAAACAATGTATTGTAACAACATCTACATAGCCAGCTAGGTGAGACCAAGTCAATGATATAACTATGATATGTATACAGAAAATAAATTTAGGACTTTATCAACAAGTGTGAAATTTGAAAAAACGAACAATCGATAGTACTCTTTTCCATGCTACTTGGTATCTCTCTGATAAAGATGCCAGCCTTTCTTCTCCCTCCATACAAATCGGGGACTTTTGACCAAGTCGTGAATTCCACGAGTGTTCAGATTTTTATTTTTAAAAGTCTTGAACAACAGCTGTTTGAAGGAAAATGAATATGCATTATCGATGTTTTGAAATCAAAATTTAGCACGAAAGTATGATTTTAGAACGGCAATCGCTTATCAAATCCAATTTATCTAAGTACTTGCATTTTTAATTATTTTTACATTCATGCAAATGTGAAGAATACAATTTATTGACAGTTTTGATAATATCTAAGCTTTAAATGCTAAAGCTACTTGCTAAATCTTATACATCTGGTAATCTACATTTTGTAATTATCGAATTCACTTCCTTTCCAGTAGTTAGATATATAAATTGGCAGATGTTGATAGATTCTGTTCGCAATAAAAAATCTATAGCTTTGATGCTATAAAACCATATACAAAATTTCATCTACCAAGCTACTTCAATTTTTTTTAAATATCTCATTCACTTGTATTTTTATGGGCAAAGAAAATTCCTGAGAATGGATTTCATTCAAAATATACAATCTACATACAGCTTAACCCCGAACAATGAGTAAACCGTTTAGCGGTAAACACAAAATGTTTTTAAAAAAATGACTCGTTTAACGAGGAATGTTTCGCAGAACGAGTGGCGAATGAATTCCGTGAAGTCAGTGCAGGATTGATCAGGATCATTTCATGATGAGCGCCTGTTAACAGAAAAACCATATAACCACATGGAAGAAGTTTTTGCAAGAAGACGCAGCTTCGTGAGTTTCAGCAAGTGTCTGTGGTGTCTTAATTGACGATATTGTCTCTGGTCAAAGTTTTGGAACTGGAGGCGAGTAGTAATGACATCGCTGGATAGTGGAAAAACATGGACCGAATTTCGGAAGAAGAATTTTATTCTGTGCCACAGCAAAAAAATTACAGGAAAAAAATAAACTGAACAGAATAACCTTCTAATGAAATGAAAAAGTTGTTAAAAATTACTATATCGTACGCTAAGAGGCATCATCTTAAGAAACAAACCGACAAATTGAGGTTTTAGTATGTTTGGTATAGACGATCTATCAAGTTTCGCCATTTTAACTCGAAGCAATTTTAAATTATGTTCTGGCACGTTAAGATTTTTTCTCTGATTAAAGGGAGTTTGAGACATTAGGGATTAGACAGAATCGTTAATTTTCTTTTTCGTATATAAAGGGTAAAAAAAAGCAAAATTATTATTGGGAAACGGTTTCATAATTTGTTTTGCCACGATAAAAAAGCATAATCAAAGCTCAGAGTCAAAAGATGATTCCAAATCCCCCTGTTATGTCATTCTAATGGTTCCCGTTACGCTAAAACAAAATAAACTAACTTGAAAATGTTACCTTTCTGTCCAACCCAATTAGGAAATAAAGGTTAGTGACGAGTTGAAACAATAAGATTTCCTGCGAGTGTCATGTTGACTTGACTTCTGACTTTTACTAATGGGTGGTCGTTAGATCTGTTAGTTTTAGCCATGCATCAACCTGCGACTAAGCACTTGCATTCCTTCAGATGTTCTAGAACCTCCTACGATGTTTTCTGAAATTCCTGTGGCGTTCTTAGTGGGCGATCAAAGGGTGCCGCATAAAAATGCTTAATTAAGCACTTAGGATTCTTCAAGGAGATGATATCTGAGGGAACGTAGTAACTGGATTAAAAAAAAAATTGACGTTTGTCACTTTTTTTGCTTTTAAGTGGATTCATTCTACTCTGTGTCTTAATTTTAATCGGGAAGTAGATGATGTCTTTGGGTAGTTCGTTTTTTCGATCTTAAGAACAAACAAAAAAACATTATTAAATTTCTTATCAATTTTCATCGTCAATTCGTTTTGTTTCTGGATTCATTCATCGGAAAATTAAAATCATTTTTATGTTTGTGTAAATCATGTTTTTTACGCTAAAATCTTTAACTTATTTTCTCATATTTTAAACTTTTGTCAAATAATTTTCTATAAAATCTCGAATTAAAAATCAATTTATTTTGTGCTTAAATGTGGTAGAATAATTTCCCTATTCTCTGGGCTACAAAATAAGTTATGTATTCGTTAAAATGTTTTATAATTATTTTATTTGATCATGATGCTAAAGAAAATTGAAAGTTTTATGTTTAAGAGTCAAACTCTAGGATTTAAATATCAGATAAAATCAGAGATACTTTTTTACATTCCGAAATGTTTCTTATACGCAAATTGCTTAAAAGTTATGAACAATTCATTTTGAAAACTTCTAAACTGGTTTATACTTCTTGTCAGCAAGGCATGCTGAGTTTTGATTGCATACAGTAATAGTTGTTATTTGCATGCACTTCTCCAAACTTCTTATTAAATCTAAATTAGACTAAACTTTTAAAAAATGGAGTAAAAGTACGATTTTAATTTCATTTATTTAATTCAAAATTTCATTAAATTCACAAAACAATGAACAGTTCAGAAAATATAATTTATTTTAACTCCCTCCAATTTTTGAAACTTCCAACCCTTTGATGTATTTGTCTTTAAATTTGAAACAAGTCTGCACTTGAGGTACAAAAAACATTGTACAAAATCTTGAGTGTAAAGTCATTATACAATTGGTTCATCTTAATCATTGAACTGATTAGGTCAATTTTTATTTTATGTGAAAGCTCAGAAAAGTTTAGGTGCGTCATCAATGATTCTTTTCCCTCTCCGCCCAACAGTTTCGAACTTATAACAAAATAGAATCTTAATATGGCCGTCATCCACAACAACTAGACAGATTTCGACAATTGCTTTCGATTTTTATTTATTTATAGAGTTAGCCTATCTGAAAGCTCTGTATTTGTTAAGCAAGTTTTGTAAGTGTAATTTAAAATGTTTTTTATAGATGTCTTGGCTTACAAAAAAGAAAAAGGGGGAGTGGTCACCATAAAGTTTTCTCGCATACTTTCTAATAAATTTGTCATATCAGAGAAATTCTTGCACGGCATTGGCATACAGTAGTTACAAAATTGAATTTAATATTTTTATTGAATCTATCATGTCATTCTTAGTATTATTTGTGATAAATCCCTGGAGTGCCATTAATAGTATTCTAAAATAATTTTTTGTTGCTGTTTTAGATGCGTTTTTTCCAATCGAAGGGGAAAAAATGTAACAGAAAACAACAATTATGATGACAAAATCTCATCTGATTTTATATTTAAGTCGTTCCGTTTTCAATTTGTTTTTTCATGCTTGCGAAAGTATAAACCGGCAGACAAATAACCCATTTGACACAAAGTTTGAGATATCTATACCATAAATGTTGAATCTATATGTTTAAACAAACGAAAAGACACATTCTTTTTTAAATACTCAAATTTTACTCAGAATTTGATTGAAATCTGTAAATTTGGTGTAATAATAATATACCAAATTTCAAGCATTTTTGAGTTTTTTGTCACAGATAAACAGACAGGCGATCATTTTCTAAAAAGTTGTTTTTTGAATTCAGGGTAGTCGCAAAAATGGGGATTCGTCAAAATCTCGAGTTTGGCTTTTGAAGTGGTTATTTATAAATAGACTATATTTTATTTATAGACTATATTTTCTTTCTACGACTAATACAAGTAAGTAGAAATTGATTAGGCAGGATTATGTTTAATACTGTTGATAAGTAGAGAAAGCAGCTGGTTCTTAAGGCTACTTATAATTTAATAGTTAGGAACTGTTTTATTTGTATATAGTTAATCCACTTGGTATCTTTGTGCTTGAAAATGATTTCATACTTTCCCTTTAAGGAACTAAGCATTCAATTTATTTATTAATCTTTAAACAAATTTTATAATTATAAAATTAATTTTGATTTAAGTACTCAAAATGATATACTTTTTGCAACCTATCGACCGGCAATTAAAATAAAAAAACTCTTGGTTGTATCTCGTTACAAATTTAGTCGATGTGATCTATATCCTTGTCAATATATTTAATGTTATTTTATATTCCTTGTCAATAAATGTGTAATGATTAAACGTAACGGTTAAAAAACTTGAGCAGGTAACAGAATATTTCATCAACAAAAGAGTATTAGATTGTCTTATTTTCTGAGCCAATTATCTCCTTTCTCAAATTTTCACAATGCTCACTATTTACGCTCTATTAAAAAATATCGCTTTTAATTAACGTTCCAAATTTAAAATGAACCTTTAAGCTCCATTTCAAGAAATCCCTTTTGTAAAAATAATTCGAAATTTAGATTGCTTCTCTTATTTGCGATAAAGATGATCCTAAGTATCTCGCGAGGGGTATCTTAATGCTCTGGCATTATGTTGAATGAGAGATTTTTTCAATGACGTTTTTATTTCTTAATTAGAAACGAATCTTCGTAATTTATCTGATAATTTTCTTATTGTTTACCGATTATTATTGCTTCATTTGCTTGTATATATATATATACACATATATATAATATTGTCGAAGGATATCGAAATAGTAGTTTTCCCTGCAACTTGGAAATACATAAATTTCACATTATTTTAAAAATACATTGAATTAGACTCATTACGCTTAATATAGACAAACATTGAGTTTGGATAAGCCCTCAGCATGGCTTATGAACTCGTATATGGGCGTAAAAAAACCCCTCAGTGTGGCCTATAGGCGCATATGTTTCCAGCAAAAAACCATCAATGTGGCCGATACGCGCATGTATGCTTTCAGCAAAAACCATCCATGTGGCCTAGGCGCGTATATGTGCGTCCAGCCAAAACCATCCTGGTGGCATGTGGCCACATATTTGCATCAAACTAAGACCGTCAGTATGTCTTGTGGACACATATACGCTGCCAAAGCAAGCCATAAATTAAGTCTTCAGCTGTCGGTATTGCCCGCAACACGCCACTCCAGCCATGCTCGTCAGCTTAGGGCAATTAATAATTAACTGGTTAAATTTGTAAAAAATGGGGTGGGGAGATATTTGTCAACATATGCATTCACGTGTTTGCAAATAACGATTGTGGAAAACGATTTAAATAAATCAAGTTCTTTTTCCATAAATATAGATCTGAGTCGGATTTTGAATCCAATCAGTAAAAGGGAAATTGTGCACTCAGTTTTCTTCAATATGTCATGAATGACGAACTCGCCACTTACATTTGGAAGTCAGGGACAGGGGATGCTTTTATTGCTGGCGTCCGCTTTGACCTTTGGGGATGTGCCGCCTGTCTCTCTAGCCTTCTCTACCTCCCTTTTTTCGAGATAGGATTGGGTTTATACCCGTTTTGCGGTATCGGGTACCGTTGATATTGATATTTTTTGCTTGATACAGTCGGTAATTGATTATTTTTCCAGATATTTGATGGATCTTACGCTTGCGCCAAAACTATTATTATTAACACTGACGTGAATAGGATTCAAATTTGGGATTTCAATTCTTCAGAAGAAGTTTTAATGCCAATAACTGGTTTTGACAGTGATTGACGGATGACTGAGAAGAGGAAAGGAAAGAACAGAAAATATTTTGTTGATATAGTTAGCATAGCAGGAGACGTGAATTGTGCAGAGGTAAGTGCACTTATACGAAGATTTCAGCAATGCTCGAGTAGCTAATATGTAGTTATATAGATATAAATATATATAGTTAAAAAGCTTTATGCATGCGCCTAAATAAAGTGATAACTAGTAAATTATCAACTGAATTCAAAAATTGACACCCAGTACTTGATACTCTAAATCTGTATCTGTTTTTTTCTTTTTTTGATATACTTCATTATTCAGAAATCCTGATAAGAGACCTGATGCAAAGCCTCAGGATGATACAGTATCAGTTAATTATTATTCAGAGGATGAAGTGCAGAATGGAAAGTGTTAGATGTTGAAGGAAAAAAATATGGTTGATGGTTCTGCAATGTAATTAAATTTTTAAAATCTATATATGAAAATCAACATACATAAGAGAGAAAGTCTACGAGAATTTATTTTTTGATTCTTGCATTGAAACTCCTTTTAGTAACCATAATTGACGATTGATTGATTATCTATCCGAGAACACTGATAAGCATCAAAGGAAGGGAAAGATATTTAATTATAAATGTGACATCCATTAAGTTCTGTTGAATTCCTTCATAAAAGCCTGAATATATAACTCTGCTTGAATTTGCCATTTTTGAATAGCGAATGATATGATGAATTGAATGCCTCCAATGAAGTGCAAGAAAATAAAAGTAAGCATATCTTATGACTTTAATTCCTTATGCATCAAATCTTCTGAATGGATTGTGTCATGATATCAACAAGCAGAACGAAATGATCCATCATCAAATCACTTTTCTCCAGACCACCTATTTCGTACCTATTATGTGCTGTTATTACAGCACGTCCCTTGAATCGCGTTTCTTTTCACTCCATCAGGTAATCTGTCTTCTGCCGCTGTTACAGCGTACCAATCACTCTCAACGCGGAGTGTCAAAGTTTATGAAGTCACGAGCGTGGCGCGCAAATAAAACAATTTACTTCGGATCCTGTAATGCATTATCCGAGACTTCAACCTATTACTGCGATGAAAAATGGAAGAAAAGGGAAGGGGTTGAAAAAAAGAACCCTATTTGGTTGATGTGGAATTGAAAGTTTAAAGACAATTTTCTTCGTTTAATCCTGGTCTCAAGAATGTAAGGCTTCCCGTTTACTATCTTTTGATTGAATGTACCTGTGAAAGGTAAAAATTTTGCTTTTTCTTTAGATAGGAAGTTATGCTCTATAACATCCAAATGATTTTAGACTTTGTTTATTGACATATTCCTTGATTCAACCAACACTGCTTCATATACTTTAACTCTATCCCATTATGTATGATTACTGATAAGTGTGATTGATGCTAGTAATACTGTCTTGTGATTATGCTTATTTAATTAAATTTTAAAAAATATATGAAGAGAGTGCTTCTATATAATATATAAGGCTAACATACATGGCACAGAAGTCACTTATATTACTTATTGTCGAATGACAACAATCAAATGTAAATAAAATAAATATATTTCTACAGTTGCACTCTTTCAACAACGCAGCGCTAATTGATAGAGCTGAAAACTATTATTAGAAATGATTTGAACAAGGGTGTCGTTAAAACGCGATTCAATAATATCTCTATAACTTGTTTGGCTCCTATATCACGTGCGTGTGCGTGTGTGCGTGTGCGCGTGTGCGTGTGTGTTATGTATGTATTATATAATAGAATATCAAGATATAGGAGTCAAGCAAGTTATAATCCATAACAAAAATAGGGTTAATCGTAATCAGATGGTTAAAGCTATATTTAAGGAAATTAATTGATGGTCTTATCTTCTAAAGGTAACGTGAAAACCATTTGCATGAAATGTTATCTCACGTTACTTCTTAACTTATCAATTTCTTCACAATTTTCTTTTATCATTTTCTAGTATACGTAATATAGATCAAGTATAGTATGCATAAAAAATTTCTGCTCCAGATTTTGATGAATCTCAAAAGTCTTATACCTCCCCCAAGTTCGAAAAACCAATTTGTTTTTAAAAAATTCCATATGACTGTGATAAATATAACTCAAAAACGTCTTGAGCTAGACGGATGAACTTTGTTATACGATCTTTGTACCATAAATTTCTATAAAATTTTGTGGAAAACCACTCAGAGAGAATGTCTGTCCGGCAGTTCGATTATAATTAAAATGGATGACAACGAAACAAAGTGATCTATATAATTAAAAATCGAAACACAGATTTAATATCCTTAGAATAGATCCTTTCCAAAGTTTGAGCCAAACCCAACAAAGGATAGCCCATCTGTTGGTCTGTATTTTCAGAAATATGTAAAAGTGATATTTCGAAGATGCGTTGACTAAATATATCAAATTCGGTATGGAATTTTTTGGCTACAAGTTTTTTTTAATTGGTAGTGGAAAAATCAACTAAAACAAAAATTTGAATTCCATCTGCTCTTAACTTTCTACAAGGAATTAATCATCAAGAAACTGGTTGATTATTGTCAACAGATTCAGTAAAAATAGTATATTCACGCCAAGGATTAATATTTCATTAGTATGTATTGTAGCCAATTCCATATAGTGTGTTCTCCAGCATAATATCTTTTGTAATTAGATAGAATACGAGAAAGTTTCGAGAAGACTACTTCCACTGGGTTTTAATAAGATTTTTATATGCGATATATAGTCTGCAGCTATAATAAGTTGTTAAGATGAAGTACAATTTCTTTGTCTTATGCTGCTTGCAAAATAAAACCTTGCCATTTAGGTGATGCTTTTAATAAAGTAAAAACCATAACATCGTTAATAATTTAAAAAATATTTTATGAATAGATTGTTCATAGTTTTTTCAATTCAGCATTTTCGAACATGGAATGTGGTAAATAATAAAGTTGCGTTTTTTAACAACTCTATAGCAATACTGTTTAGTGTCGACATGAATCTTTGTATACTCATGACATCGCAATAAAAAAAAGTTAAATTGCAGGTAAGTAAAACTGTTGCAAGTTCCTTTGCCATTAACAATGGAAGAAAATAATGTGATTGAATGTTTGATTAAACAAATAAAAAGCATGAATTTCAATACAATAATAAATTCTGTTAGAAATTATGCAAAACCTTTTTAAAAAATTGTGATTCCTTTTTCAGAATTTTCACATTAATCAAACAGATTATTAAAATCATTGAAATTTAATAGGAAGTTAAAATTTTTGTCCAACAACATTTTTAGATGTTATTATGGAAAACGTTATTGTCTCCTTAAATTACATTTAGAATTTTAATTAAAATTCTAATTACAATGTAGAATCTCCTAATAGATAGAATCCTATTCTCCTAAATATATGTGTAAAATTTGGCAGTACTTTGCCAAACGATTTTAACCTGTGGAATGCTATCTGCGCACGCGAGTGCGCATACTCGATCACAAACTTTACAATCAGTAGAGATGGTTTTCACTCTATTGTTAGTAGATAATTTTATACCAACTAATGTACATGTATATTTTAAGAATTAGGTGATATAAAAGTTTATTATAACAAGAATTTATCTTATAAAAATAGAAAAAAATTAACCCCAGAATTAATTTTTCTGTTTCATTTCTTCTGTTGTTTCTACTACTTAATGATTCGTTCATCCTTTGATAAAAAATAATGCATCTTTGATTTTTCATCACTAATGCAAATAACAAATGTAAAACACTTCAATTTAAACATCAATTTTGATAGTGGGCGTTCAAAGGAAGAACATTAAATTCATTTATTTTATTAAAAAATGAGACCTTGATTGGATAATGTTTATTATCTTCCCCATTTGTTTTTGCTGGCTTGAATGAATTTAATTATTTTTTTATGAATTTAAGCTATCGTTTGTTATGTGAGAAGATCGTCTGTTTTTTGAGCTGTCAGCTTTATTGTCGTATTATTCAATTCTCTTCCACATCGGGGCTAAATAATAAGCACAATCTTTTAAGGAAAATATTTACTTTAGATCAAATTTTAAATAAACATAAGTCATTTTTGTTAGTGAGTTTCGCTTCAGTGTAAAATCTTTTAATCTATCCGCCGACCTATCAAACGGAGGAAAAAAATTTGAAAGTGATACCAGTTTAAAAATATTTATTTGGTATTTTTAAAAGATGAAAAAAGATTTTAAAAGATTTTTTAAAAGACGAAATAAAGAGACTCATAATTTCTCATTACTTTATTAAATACCAAGGCCAGTGATGGCCTGGTGGTAAAGTCTTGGCTTCGGAACCAAATGGTTCCAAGTCCAGATTCCAAAGAAGAACTGTCATGTAAGAGAGTCTGATGTACGTTAAATCCGTTGAGGAAAAATGTCTTTCCACTAATGTGTTATGGAAGTTTGGAGAGGGGTGTGTAAGTTCAGATATCATCATCATTGCTCATCATCTGACCGTTGTTTAAATATCCGAGGTTTGTCCCAAAATTGCTTTAGTCTTGCTTTAAAATTGGACGTTAATATAACTAAACTAATTTATATATAAAGCTTAGATAAATTTTTTTAATCCACTTATTTCCGATATTTTCTTTATCTCCAGGTATTTTTTTTCTTTCCAAAACGCTTCCTATCAGAATTCAAAAATCTCATTCTTGAAATTAAATTTGTCAGCGAATATGACTCAAAATTACTTTGAGCTACAGAGTGAATATTTGAAAACTCGACATCTTACAACTGCACAAATTTGTTGATTTTTTTCATATTTTGAACATAAATATGTTAGGAGAAAAATTTTCTGTCTGTCCTTGCCGAAGTGAATACCTTGTATATAAAAAAAGTAATGAGATAGTAGACGAGAGCTCTGAGATAAAATTTTACATGCATTTTAAAGAATAGATCAGTAACAAATTTTTAACATCTGTCCGTTAAGTGACTGTCTTTCTGCCCATACTTTTGTATTATATCGAAGCAATAACTTCAAAACTTTCAATGGCTTAGAAAAATACTATTTAGTTTGCTAAATTTAGTTACATATCAAATTTTACAAAACTGAAGGAAAAGGAGAATGTATATTCAGATTTCTCCTCTCAACAACAAAGCTGAAAATAAAAATTTATATGTGTGGCTTTCATTGTCTGGCTCAAAGCTCCTCAAATTTTATACGGAAAGAGGCGGGTCACATCTTTATTATGGTTTGGTTTAGTTTAGTTAAGCACCGTTTTGAAACAATACCGGGATTAATTCTTAGTCCAGTCAAATGACGAGGTCGACGCTTGAGTTGGCACTCACTCTCAAAGTTTACGCACCACATCAAAAGGAGGACGTTTATCCCCGACGGACTTGGCATGCACGATGACTGGTTTTTGTCGGTTCCGAAGTCGAGATCTTACCGTCAGGCCGCCGTGGCCCCATTTTTATTATAGACCATGCGATTAAGTTTCGAGGAGACCACTTCCTTTAGTTTAAAACAATGTATTTATGAAAATATATTCTTTCAAAAACTGAATTTGTATGAAATAAGATTCTAAATTTTTATTTGTTATACTACTAGTTAGAGTTACTATTAGTATAGCAAATTTACTAGTTACAGTTATGACTTTACTGGTTATATTTATTTAAATAACATGTCTATTGTTATTCATTCATCTCATTGTTTATTCATTGGAAAACTTTATATTCATGGCAACATCTAGTTTTAATTGGATAGTATAACCCTATGGGATTATATATACATTATTTACATTTATTCATACTGTTTCTTAACATTTATTAACTCTTTTTGTGTGTGAGATTTACATTATTTGTAGTTCAGTCAGTTACATGAAGCTCTAACATTTGTAATGATTATTTTTAAAGGTAAATGAAAAATGTTTTGGTTTGTTATGTTAAATATGATATAGTTATTTACGGTTGATCACCAATACTTTTTCGTGTTGCAAATTTAGACTTTAAAATTAATTTTCCCATCTTTTCTGTTATAGAACAATCAGCATTTCTATATTTGTGGGTTCTTTTTTACTATTTTCGGGATTTAGTTGTCTATCCAACAATTCATTTAATTAAAATTTTGTACCGAAACCTGTTATACCAATCTGGTTTAAGAAAATTGATTTTAATATTTGGAAATATTTACAATAATAGATTATAATTAAGATTAAAATCATAAAAATAATCAAAATTAAAAAAAAATCAATTTCATTAATAAAGGCTGAAAAAAGTTTTAGTAAAATTTAATTAATATCATTAATAAAATACTTTTTATGTAAGTTTCATTATTCTCAAAATAAGCTCATCTTGGAATTGAACTTTTGACTCGAAATATCTTCCAAAATATATTTTAGGATAATAATTCTGTTTAAGTTTGACCTCCTTTCCAAACAAAAGCTCAGATGTCATTTAGTTGATGGAGGACTTGTGGGAAATAAGATTCGCTGAAGTTTATAGAATGAACAGACTTTCTTTGAAAACCTTGAATGATGAATTAGATGTATTGGAAACAATAACCATCACCACTTATTTGATAGAAAGGTTGAAAAGGCCACTGATGTTTTAATAAAGCGTTCTGAAGAATTCAAGTTTGTTGTCGGTAGCGAAAACGTTCAACTGCTGACAGGCCCGCTTTGGTATCCAAACAAAAGCTCTTGTGGAATTGAATCTGAAATACAAAAAGATGAGATTGTTTAAAGAATTGGGGTTTTTTAATTAAAATCTCTTGCAGCATTTTGACATCCCTTCTTATCCATTTTGCAGATAAAGTAGTTTACATCGAAGATGTTTAAGCGCTGAATGCTTCACTTTTGATTGGACCGACTTTGATTGTGGGAGTGAATTTAAAATACAGGAAAAATTAGAACATTAGATTTCTTAAGAAATTATAACTTTTTAATTAAAAGGAATTCTCGCGACTCATTTTTGCACCCCTTCGTAAAGATTTTGCAATTACAATGAATTATAAAATGTTTAAGCACTGAAAGTTTCCATTTTGTTTGAACCCTCTCTGGATGTGGAATTGAATCTGAAATATAGGAAAAGGAGGAACGCGAAGTTACTTAAGAAATCTGTGTATCAATCCCACTTTTAAATTTAAAAGTGAGTTCCCACAATGCGTTTTTGCACATTTTTTTTTGTCGATTTTACTGTAATAGAGGTCTATAGCTAAGACTTTTAAAAGTTTAAACGTGTCGATTTTGTTTGTATTGGTCGTGGCTGTAGAATTGAATCAGAAATACAGTAAAAGGATGAGAACATGACGTTGCTTAACACATTAATGGGTCGAGTCGTAGTGCTACGATTTGATCCACGTTATCTAGCATACTTTCGTCAAGATCCCCCACTTTTAATGTGTAAAGAAAGTAGCATTTTTTAAATTAAAAAAAGTAGAGTTCTCTGGCATTTTCGCTCCTTTCCGAATCGATTTTGCAGATATAGTGAGTTGCAGCCAAAATGTCGAGAAGCCCAGTTTCTGTTTGGGCCGTCTTTGGTTGTGGGAGCAAATCTGAAATACAGAAAAAAAGAGCAACATGAGGTTGCTTAAGAAATTAGTATTTTTTTTAAAAATGAGTTATCATTGAGCATCGTTGCATTCTTTCATATTGATTTGCTGCTGCAACGGTTAAACGTTAAAAGACCTGCTTCGCTTTTATTTAAGCTGGCTTTGATTATGGGAATGAGTCTAAGATACTAGAAAAGATGGAACACGAGGTTTCTCAAGAAATTTTTTAATTAAAAAGGGAATTACCATTGATAATTTTTGTACCCCTTCGAATCCATCTTGCAGCTACAGTGAATTTCAGTTAAGATGTGTAAGTGCTGAAAAGTCTCGATTTTGTTTGGATTGACTCTGGTTATGGAAATGAATCTTAAAAAGAGGAACATGGTTTCTCACAAAATTGGGGCTTATCTAATACTATAATACGAGGAATGGTTGTCAAGTCGAAAATCGCCCCAGAATTAATAAACTCCGGTAAACTTGGGGGTCTGGGGTTTTTGACCACGAGGAATCGATTGGCGCCGGTTTTGAAGCGCTACGGTCGAGCAGTTCGGAGTTACAGATAGGATATTTTCAAACTTTATTAGTTCGCCATAATGGCTACTTAAATTTTCAAGCGGTAACGTGCTGCCATCTATAGCCAATATGGCGAACTAATAAAGTTTTATGTTTATGCTGTTATAGGTTTATAATATGTTTCTTATGTATGTATATATGTTTGGTTTTTCTAAATAAATTTGTCAAAAATATTGAACTTCAACACACTTCAATCTTTACCTTTACTTTACCTTTGTACAGAATAGTTCCCTTTCCAAACTCTAACTTTGTTTAGAATAGTTTACAATGGTGCACTTTAACCGGTTATCTTTTCACCAATGGTTTCACAAATTTTCTTATGGCATGTATTGTTTTGATAAATCACAATTGAAAATTTAAATCTTCGAGTTAGCTTCGATACCTGTTTTCTCCGAGCGGAGCTCGGTCCCCCGCTGGTTTAAGTAAAAAGTGAGTTCTTGAGCATTTTTGCATCCTTTTGTTTTGGGTTTGCTGCTGCAACTATCTATGGCTAAGATGTTTAAACGTTAAAAGCTTTCGCTTTTGTTTGAGAGGCACTGATTGTGGGCTTGTATCTGAATTGCAGAAAAATGAAGAGATTAAGAAATTTTTTAATTAAAAAATGAATTTTCCTGATGGATTTTCAAGCTTTCATAATGCTTTTGTTGCTACAATGATTTAGAATTAAGTCATTTAAGTATTGAATGACCTTTCTTTTGTTTGATCTGGCTTTGGTTGTGGGATTGAACCTGAATATAGGCAAAAGAGGAACATGAGTTTCTCTTGAAATTACGGCCATTTTAACTAAAAAGGGAGTTTTTGTTGTGCAATTTTTGTATCCTTTTGGGTCGATTTTGCTGCTACAGCTAACTATAGACAAGGCGTTTACACGTTAACAGCTTTCACTTTCGTTTGCGAAGTACTGGTTGAGGGATTGTATCTGAAATACAGGAAATGGAAGAAATTAAGAAGTTTTTTAATTAAAAAGGGAATTTTCATGATGTATTTTTGTATTCTTTCGTAACACTCATGTCATAACAGTGATTTAGCGCTAAATGGTATTGAAAGATCTTTCTTTTGTTTGGACTGGCTTTGGTTGTCGGATTGAATCTGTAATACAGGTAAAGGAGGAACATGAGATTGCTTAAGAAATTAGTGTGTAATTTTTTTAATTAAAAATAATGAGTCCATACTGAGCATTTTTGCACCCTTTCCCATCGATCTTGCAAGCTGGGGTCACAGCTTGACAAGCTCGATTTAAGTCTTCGATAACCAGCCAACAAGTCCCGCATTGTGTATTAATAAAGCCAGCCAAGGTGCGAAGGAAATTAGCTTCCCGATCAAGCGATTTATTGCAGAGTCAGTTTTCGATAGGCGTATTACTGGATTGGGCGTTCCTCTATAAAGCTGTTCGTGTAATGGAGCTGCCAGGACCGTGGGTAAATAAAAATAATTAATGTTCTTTGTTATTATATACTTATTCGAAAAGGAGAGAATTGATTTAAGGTTTCCCAACAAGGATGTTTCTGTAATGAACAACTTTGGGTTTTCTCTGCTGTAGTTCTTGAAAAATTGCAGTTCTGCCGCGACGTGAATTTGTAAGTAAAGTACTTATTAATGAAAAAGTTGATACTTGAAGATCATGGGGGACGTTTTCGTCATGAAGTGCAATGTACTTTCGTATAAAAATGATTACCATAAAATTATCTCTAATTTTCTGATCGATTTTGGGATTTATAATCTACTAGCTGATACCCGACGCGTTGCTGCCGCAGAAGAAATAGTCTTGGAAATACCGTTTGGAATTCGAAATAGTTATCTTGTTTAATAAAGACTATTTAAATTCTTATAGAAAATAAATATATTAACTAAAAGGATATATAAAAGAGAAGCACAAATAGTATTTATTCCATTTTTTATAATTCTATTCTACAACCAAATATTTATATATATTAGATTTGTGCATTTTTTAAAGAATTTTTATGCTTGCTGTTCTTGCAGAATGAATGAATGAAAGAAATTATTTTATTGTATCTCGTGATTTGTTTCATATTCGTTTAGAATTCTCAAGTTTAATTTTAGAAAACATGATTAAAGTATTTACTTTTAAAACTGATAAAACATAGAAAATATATTTATACCATAAAATGTCTAGTATAGTCGAAGAGATACTTTTTTTAAAAACAAAGATGGGACAAAATTATTTGTACTATAATATTTTCAAAAGTTTCTGCAAAAAACGCCAAAAATTTACTAAATATTTAGTTGAAATTTCCAACCTATAGGATTCGTTCCCTAAACTTTTTCGCACACTCTCTAATAAAGCTGCTGCCTCAGGGAAAGACTTGCTTTGCATTTACGTACAATAGCTGCGAAATATTAACGTCTAGCTCTCACAGAATCTGTTCTGTTTCCTTGGCAAGTTATTTGGGGGTCAATCCAGGGTTAATAGATACGGTAAATAAAATTGAAAATATTTTTTATGCTTTAGATGATTGAATTATTTCAATAACATTTGTGTAATTGTAAGCAATATGTTGTCGAAGTTTTATCGGAATCGGAAGAGCGATACGGCAGCGCATAATAGACATACAAACATCCATTATTATTTATTTAGATATTTCATTTGTGCATGAGTTGAAATGATTTGTTTTTGGTTTATTTTTAAACGATAGCGGCTCTTTCAACAGTTTTTATCTACCTAATTGGATTTCATAAAATGCAATTTTGTTGGAACATTTTGAATACTTGAGAAAATAATCAAATAGTGGTGATATGAATGACTATAACAAATGAAAACGCGTGTATGTTGGTACTCTATAAAGCAGGAGTTTGACTTAGTTATTCAAATTTGTTATCTATGTAATTTAAAAAATGGGAGTGATTTTTAAAAAAATATTTCTTATTTAACTTTCCATTTGCGCATGAGCTGAAATGAGTTTTTTGAGGGTTTATTCTTGCAAGAGAGTTCTTTTCAACAATTTGTGTCAACTTTTAATTAAATCGAATATCCCGAAATATAATTACGTCAGAAAATTTCGAAATTTAAGAAAATAATCAAGTAATGAGGTTATAAAGGTTATCTTTATTAATAATAAAGAAAACTTGTGTGCTTTGAAGTTTCACAAACCAGAGCATTTGACCTATAATTATCCTAATTTAGTATATATATATTTGAAAAGACGGGAGTAAACTTTACTTTAAATACATACTAGAATTTAATTAATAAATTAAATTTTGATACTTTTCATGGACAATTTCCGAAGTAAATTTAGTACAGAGCTGCTTTTCGAATGTTCGTAATTTTTTCTGTAACTGTCTTCCGGTTTTTGATTTTTCAAAAATGTTTCAAATATGTTTTATAGCACAATATATTTCATAAAATTTGAAATTGTTTTCATAGTTGTTAATAATATGTTATTTTTTCTCATTATTTTTATCATAAAGATATTATATTTCGATTTATTTTTCCCTGATGAGAAAGTTTCGTTATGAAATATGCATTAAAAAAATCTTTGAAATTTTGTTTTACTTACAATTTAAATTTAAATTCAAAATGAAGTATTTTTAGTCCTATTTTGGAATTAAATTTCTCCAAAATATTTTTTATCATTTTTAAAATTTAAAACAGCATCTTTGTAACTATTACAATTTAATTGCCAAGCATTTCACCCATTCTTTGATACAAGGAATGTTATAATGTAAGTTGTATACCCTCGACCGATGTATAAATTATGCATTTTCTTTTCATCACAATATCATGTTGATTGCTTTTTATAAATTTTATATGAATAAAATATATCAATAAATCAATTTTATATGAATGTATTTAATATAATTATATAAAATATACATTTAATGCGGTGTTTACTAAAGATGTTTTTATAATGTTTTATAAAGATATTTTTGAGAAAAATTGGATATATCATTTTCAGTTTATTTTCTTTTCATTAAAAAAAAATCTGATATCAAAATTTGTAATTTTAACTAGCTGTCTTTTTAACTAACCATCATTTAATTAGGTGAAAATAATCATAACTGTAATAGATCGGAAAAATAAAAGTACAAGTAAAAAATTTTTTTCATTAACATAAAAAAAAATTCTAAATACAAAAATAAATCGACTGATAAATGTTTTCGATAGTGAAAACAAAAATTAACAATGTCTCTTTTCTTTCTTCGAAATGTTCCACAGTTTTTTTATGAAGTTTAAGAAAAACCTTCCGCATTATTTATTTTGAAGATAAAATATATCAAACTATTTCCATAGAAATCATAAAATGACTCGGAATGACAAAATTGGAGCGTTGCTTAGCAACGGGAAGAATTTGATTTATCTCTTCAATTTTTGCGAAGAAAAAAAAAATCAACTTAAGAATTTGTCACGATGCAAGATTATAATGAAAACAATCTTTCCCATACGACGGTTGATATTTGGATACGACTTCGAAATTTATTTCTCAAGCCTAGATTTAAATTGAAGCTCTTTTCTTGGAGGAACTAATCGATATCTAAATAAAGGAAACCATGTTTTATTATTATTTCTTCTAGTCTAAACGGAGAAACTTTTAAATCTTTGTCGAAGTTTTTTCATTCTTGTTTTTTTTATTTCAGATGTCTTCTAATGGCTTTTGTCTTTCATTATTTGATTTGTTCGAGTACATATTTTTACATCTTAAAATATCTTTTTTTTTTTCATTCAAAAAATTTTTTCTGTGGTCGTATGTAATTTGGATATTTTGGAGTAGTATGTAAAGAAAAGGTTTCAAAGATATTTTAATTTTGTTAAGTCAGATGTATGTATTATTTTTTACTGAACTTCGTAGCCGTTTTAGAAATATATTAGGATTCTACATAAAGAAAAGACAAAGTACATGTTATAAAAAACACTAAAAACTTTTCTTGTATAAAAAAAAAACTTTAAAAGTCGAATTCAAAATCCTCCGTTTGGAATATTTTTTGATTTATTCGAGTATATATTTTTCATCTTAAAATATCTTTTAAATTAGATTTTTACATTCAAAAGAGTTTTTCTGTAGTCGTAAGTAATTTGTATATTTTGGAGTAGTATATGAAAAAAGGTTTCAAATTTTTAACTTTGATATAGATATTTTTCACGGAATTTCGATGCAATATATGGGGAATCTATATGATGGAAAGATAATGCATATATTATCATATAAGCCCATGATATTGTTTCTGCTTTGGATTTCTGAAGCCTTGAAATGCACTGGAAGAATATTGGCGATTTACTCCTTTTGTGGCATCAATTTTTCACATTTAGAGTTATTGAAAAATGATAAAGTTGGCTGTAATATTTGGCTAATTGTCGCCAACAAAAAGTTTAAACTAGGTGCGAATGTCTATGTACCCATGTATAGTTTAGCCAATAAAATGCTGAGTGTTTGAGAAATTATCGCCAGAAAAGGCAAAAAAAAAAAAATTGAAAGCGAAATAACAAGAAAAGGTACAGAAAATTAATTTTTTTTTTCATTTTTAGTTTTTTCCAACTGATAAAAAATGATTTTAAAGCTCTAATAGTTTTGAAATGAAAAAAAAAAAAATCGGCATTGTTTTTCAAATATCGACACATGCGTAATCTGAAAGTCATTTTATTGTTTAAAACGGTTTAAACTGATTTTTTTTCATGAAGAATTTGTGCCTTAAGAAAAAAAATATTCAGAACTCTCTTGCTTTTGAGGTAATCAAAAAGCATCATTTTTTTAATTGTTGATGGTAGCGAAATATGAGTCATGTGAGAAAATATGACTCGTAGGATAGATACCACCTGACTGAACGAAATAATGGTACTCCTTCATAACTTGAAATATGGGATGGCAGATTTCAATTTTTTGAATTTTTATTTCTTTATTTTTTTACAAAAGGACTTTTTATAGGTTATTTTCAAAATGACAATAAAAAAAATATCAATCTCGAAATAATTTTGCAGATAGAAATCAGCCCTGAATTTAAATCGCGCAAGCGCATTATTTCAAATTTGAAATTTTTCTCACTGTATAACAAATAACTTCCATATCAAACCATTTAAATAAATAAAAAATTTAAAATTTCCATTTCAAGCTTACAAAATACACGAGTTCGCCGCCACCACCCCTAAAAGTGATTTCGTTATTCGAAATTATCGCAACAACTCATTCCATTCTTTCTAAATATGCATTTACCCGAAACGATTGCGGTAATCAAGATTACCCTAACGACTTATTTCCCAATTACAATGTTTCAGATTTCGCATCCGCGCCATAAAATGACATCGATATCAAAACATTGCAGAAATTGAGGTGTTTCGATGATCGGTTAAGGAAACCACCTGTAACGAAGTGATTGAAACTCGGTTGTGACGCGCTGAAGTAATTACAGGTTCAACTCTCCATCACCGGCCCCGAAAAAGTTGACGCCCAATCGCTATTTTGATTGATGCCTTCGGAGTGGACAAATGGGAAAAACGATCCGACTTTAGTCGCCTAATAATTACGTAGGTTTTTAATTGGCCCAAACAGCAGCTTGCCTCAGAAGGCATTGGTTGACTTGGGTTCATTCTTTGGGGAAAAAGTTTTGCATCGCAGAAGAGTTTGCTTGCTCTCATAGGATTGTGTAATTGAAACTTAAATAATGTAAAAGTTTCTTTTCCCTAAACTTTCCAATGCATTATACAGGTGGTTTTATATTTGTCTTGGTAGAACTGGCTTTCTTTATAAAAGGGCCTGGGTGCAAGAACCCCTTTTGGCCCTACATTTTTTATAAATGAAAATAAAAGCTGCGAGCAAAATGCACTATTGCATATTTGTTTTGATCCCATCGGAGTGGACAAATGGGAAAAACGATCCGACTTTAGTCGCGTATTAATTACGTACGTTTTTAATTGGCCCAAAACTGCAACTTTCCGAAAGCATTGGTTGGCTTGGGTTCATTTTTGGCGATGAATTTTTGCATCGCAGTATGTTCTCGTAAGATTCAGCGATTAATTCAAACTTAAACCATGCTATAAAGCTTCGCTTCCATAAACTTTTCAAATAATTGTACACATGCTTTTATATTTGTGTAGGCAAAGCCGGCCTTCTTTATAAAAGGGTCTGGATGCAAAGAAAAAACATTTTAACCTTAAATTTTTTATAAATGTAAATACAAAAAACCCGAACAGAATATGTAGTACTATTGCATGTTTGTTTAATATGCTATTAATCACTTCACAAAAATTTTAATTTTTTTTGCAATTTTTTTCGATGCTTTGTACAGAACAAGCATTTAAGCGCTTTTCTAGTTTCATTGCAAGATTGTACAATTTGCGTCTTCTCCAGTTGGAGCTTCAATTGTAGATTCTGAAGTAGAAACAATATCACTGCCAGAATTACTTCATAGACAAGAAAGCAGATCTACTTGTTACTTCTTGTAATTTAGCTTTCATTCTTTCTCCTTTGGTGGTAATTTTCCTTTTTGACACCCGGTATTATGTTTCCTTCTCGTAGACATGATTAAATATAACATTATTAAGTATTCTATGATATGGATTATCAAAATACTATATGCAATGTAACTTAGAGGATGATGTAAATAATCGTAATTGTACTTACTTTATGTTTATGACATACTGCAAACTTGCACCAACAATAAGAAATCTGTAAATTTCTTATATTTCAAAACACATCGATTGTTAAAGTTTCGATTGTTTTTAATTTCTTCCTCTCTACTTCCCATATCGTTAATATTCAAAACATTATATTAGTTATTCATCATGTTAGAGCCCCTTGAACCTCTTCAATTGCGAGGCCCCAGTGCATCGCCTCCCCCAGATGGTCGGCCCTATGTACAGGGTACCCACAAAAGAACCAGAAGTTTTAATGAATTTTTTTTTTATTTAACCATAAAATTAGGTTAATGTTACATATATATGTATTTAAGTGTCAGTTCATCAAACCTTTTACCATTTAGTAGATCTCAATATATGCCCAATTATGACACGGTACAAATCCAAAAGGCATTCAACCTCTTCTTATGTCCTGGTCAGGATATTTGGAGAGATGATCTGATTATCTTCTGCTTGAGATATGGTAACATCTTGGAATTTTCTCAAACAAGGTTCTTGACACACCTACTGAAGAAAAGTGTAGTGGAGTAAGAGCCAGGCTTCTTGGAAGACAAGAAATAGAAGACAAGATAATAGGTTTTAATTTTTAAAAGAACAATAAGGGGATTTTATTGTTCTTTTAATAATTAAAGCATTATTAAATTAAAAGGGTTTAATTTTCAATTATTACTTAATTATTAAAAGGATTTTTATTAAAAGAATAATATGCAACAAAGTTTTTCTGGATAATCTGTTACGTCAATGGCCTTATATTTCAATAAATATTGTCACGTAGATAGAACTCAAGAAGACACAGGAAGTAGAGTTCAATCAATTTATTAACTCCCCTGAACTCTGACTGAGAGATCTTCAGCTTTTATACCAGTTGAAAAGTTCCAGAATACCTTTCTGGAGGCAGTAAGAAAAGCCCAGAGCACTTATCTGGTAAATTAATGAAAGGTCCAGAATATTCTGGAACACGAAATAAAAGAAACACATTTTAAGTCTACTGTGATTCGAACGCAATCTCGTGACTCCAGAGTCATAACCATTCGGCTATGCAGACTCGCCAATGTTTCGTTTCATGCGACAATATATATCTTTAATTTTTAATTACTTTCTTGTTTTTTTAAAAAAAATTTCAATTGATCCATTCGATTTTCTCGTTTTTCCTGATCCAAATCTTACATTTTAAAAAAAAGTTAGTTATTGCCAACATGCGCTCTAAAAAATAATTTTTTCTTCATTTTCACATAATACGAGTTAAGGTATAATAAAAGAACATAGTTGCCGTACACTTAAGAGAGAGAGAGGATTCTATGTTTATTCATTTATTGACGTGTTCTGTTATTTTCAAAAAAAGAAAACCCATTTTGGCACAATTTGACTTCCGAATTCTGTAAAGAACAGAACAGCTGGAAATAACATTCAAAAATACAATCCTCGTGTACGCCATTCCTTTTAAGTCTTCGCTCAGAATCTAAGATGCTAGCATTAATTATAAGTGTCATTAACATCGTTAAAACATTATTAAAGGTACTTAATTAGAACCTTTGTAATTATGTGGGAAGGTAAGATGGGTCATATTTATTCTATGATCAGCATCCAAAAAATTTAATTGATGTTTAAATATTTAGGTAATTATCTGTATTAGTACATCAGCGCCTAATAATTATCTAACACGTGTTAATAATATTGAATATTTGGAAATACTGGAGAGTGGGGTGGGCTGTTGCTTTAAAAGGTAGTTGCAGCGGTATTTTAATTGAAAATTGCCCATTTTTCAAATGAGAATTTTTCAATTAGCATACCTCTGCTGTTCTCCGTATCTAATTAATAATTTTCTTCCCTGATATTATATTCAATAAAGTTGGAGCGAAATTTAGATTTAGTAATAGATCATCCTCAAAGAGATAGGCACCGCTTGAAACTATATTTTTCAAAGGACGAAATCGAATTTCCTTATTTTCTCCGAGATATGCTCAGAAGTTTTTATTATTAAATTGGAAGTTTCGCTTCCTGCTCATTATCGATCGCCAACCCCGATGTTGTTCGATATTGTTTCCAATATTCTCAAATTCCAAGTGGCACATTTTTAAAACCTTTGCAATTCTTTCAAGGTGCTGGCGTCCTGACCTGGGGGTAGCGTGTCTTCTTCGTGATCTGGGCAGTTTGGGCTTGGTTGCTATTCTGTGTTCTATCTGTGAGTCGTATGATTGTGTCCCCCTTGTAAAAAGGTGTTGCACAAGCGAATGTGAAGCATGAAAGTAGCTAAGTCGTACATTTGACCCTAGTTGACGTAACTGAAAAAACAAGTTACGCTTAATATAAGCTTAAGTTGGTGACAGCTTTCTGTCAGTGGGCTTGTTACTTATGGCACTTTACGACAACAATACATTCTTTCAACGTTAAAGCTTAATCTTTCCATCAATGACAACATACATCTACTTATCGGTCTAATTGAAAACTCAAAGGCGACACGAGAATGTTCACAATGTGAAAATTCTTTGACCGTATATCCAATAACTAAAAATTGATTCAATTTTTCAAGCTTTGCAGCCAATTTAGCAGCTTTAGGATCTGCATTATTTATCAAATTGGCAAATGACAGTTTGCTCTATGTTTTTTGTTTTTTGCTCTATGTACAGTATGCTCTATTTTTCCCCATCAGATATCACTGAACGTCCCATTATTATCATTTTTAAAGTACAGAGTTAATGGATAATGTGCAGGTATTATTATTTAAGTTATTCATTATAATTCATTAGTATAAGTTATTTATTAGTGTTGTCATAAACGGTATGTGTAAAAGTAAAATTAATGAAAAATATAGTTTTAAACTTTTTTGCTATTAACTTGATGTTCATTAAAATTTCGCTTTTTCTTTATTGTAAACATTTCGCCTCTAAATGCAATATACTTATTACAATAAAATAATACTCTTCATTAAATATTTCAAACAATACTGGTAAAAATAACCTTGAATATCATGGGTTAAGTGATTCCCTATCTACCAAGCACAAAGCGAAAGAAATACAATATTTACATAATTTTTATATAATGGATTTTATATAAATATGTTTTATTTAAAAATTTTAATGATATTTCGAACAATGATTTCGAACGCTGATTTGAAGAACGATTCAAAATTTTGTTTTTCAACCAAATTTTCAACCTTTTGCAAAATTACAATGTAAAAAATATTTCTTCTTGAACAGAATTATTATTTTCAAGATTAAAATTATTTCGTTACCAGAATTAGTATTTTCAAGATTAAAATTTTTTTCGTTTCATATACACTTTTTAATTTGCACGAGTTGTAATTTACTGTAGATAGTTTCTGTTAAATTCATATTTTGAATTTAATCGAATTGAAAAAAGATAAATCCAATGAGTGCACCATTGTAAAAAGCGAATAACCGTTATAACTGCATATATTCTGTGAGTGCAAGCTGGCCCCAAGAGGTTACATATATTGGGGGAAAGTTCCTCTAAAGGCAGATGCATATATTGGTGGAAATAGGGAAAAAAGATTCACTGATAGAATAGGTCCTATTTGTTTTGATTGCTTGAAAAACACGTGACTGTGAAAAGTAATAAAGAAGAAAAATATTATATAAATAAAAATATATGAATTTCTGGCTAGGGGCTTAAAACATTAAAAAAAGAAATATGCAACTTTTATTATCATAAAATAAAGGAAAAGCGGACAAAGTATTCAAAATGTATTGAAGCATAAAAATGCCCAGAAAGCAGTTTTTCATGGGTGTGAAATGTTTCGTTGAAAACAAATTCACAATTTATTGTTTAATATTGTTTTATATCTCACGTGGAAAGTGCCATTTGCATTCACATTATCATTTTTCATTTTTTGGCGTTATGATGTAAACTAAATGGTGGGGGCATATTTTCACGACCTAAAAACAATTTAGTTTTTGAAACAACAAAAAAAAAAGTAGCAATATATCATGCTTATTCAGTGCAATGGGTCGTATTTTATAACAATTCTTTCAATTGTTTTATTTTGGTAACATAGTAATATGAAAATGAAAATACAATTTCCGTTGGCAATAAATTTTTCCCACCTGTATTATATATCTGCGTTTTGTTTGAAAATGGAATTTTATAATTGGATTTTCATTTCCTTCTGGATGATTCAAAATTTTGTATAATTTTTTTATATTGCTCTTAGTAATTATTTTAATAATGTAATAATTTATTTTAATTCTTCAAATATTAGCAGTTAATCGATTAATTTCATTAAATTTTGATTTCATACGCTTGGCTCCATCTAAAAGTAAATACGAGCTAAAATTTCATGAATTTATAATATATGCAATAAATTATAAAATAAAGTAAAAACATTTAAACTTTCAAAAATTCAAATATTATTACAATAAAACAATTAAACTTTTAAAAATTTAAATATTATTACAATAAAACAATTAAACTTTCAAAAATTCAAATATTATTACAATAAAACAATAAAAGTACAGAAAGATGCTTTTTTATCAAATGTATTGATATGAAATTATCGTAATTCGCTTAGTGCGTTTCCTATTTCTTCGAAATAACGCTGAAGAAAAAATATTCTGGTACAGCTGTTACTATTATGTGGAAATCAATATTTTTTCTCTAAGTTATATCGAAATATTTTTTGAATCCCAGGATGGACGAAGTAAAAATAATCTGAAATAATCTGCAAAATGATGAGCAGCTGTATAATAATCCCTTAGGGAATTTTAGAAGGGAATTGTGTTGTGTTGTTTGTGTCGCGTCTTCAATGTGAAATATGTGTTAAAATTATGTAAATAAATTATTTTTTGCCTATTTACTGTGCCCAATATAGAAAAACTTAAATGATGAGAAATGTCATCATTTTTGAATTCCAGTATACGATGAAAGGAAAATATTATAATCGTCGATATGCAACACAAATGTAATAAAAATAATAAATTAATTGATAAGTTTTGGAGAATTAAAATAATTTACTATCATTCAGAACACTCCTAAAAATCTACAAAATAAAAAAAACTGCTTTTTTCTGAAAAGAATGAAAAATCGATTACAAAATCCAATTTACAAACAGGAAGCAAAATATATAATACAGCCAAAAAAAATTGCTGGCATCGAAAATCGTTTATTATTTTTTTTATTTTACATCCATATTACAATGTTACCAAAAGAAAAAAAAAACTGAAATAATTCATATAAAATATGAAACAAGCACTGAATAAATATGATATATTGCTACCTCTTTTACTTGTTTCGAAAGCTAAATTGTTTTTAGGTCTTGAAAATATTCTCCCACCATTTCGTTTACATCACAACGCCAAAAAATGAAAGACACAAATGGTCCTTTCCACATGAGAGATAGTGTTAAACTATAAATAGTGAATTCGTTTTCAATGAAACTTTTCATGCTCATGGAAAAGCTGCTTCCTAGATATTTTTATGCTGGAATACATTTTGAATATTCGGTTTGCTTCTTTGTATTAAGATCCCAATAGCTTCCCATTTCGTTTTACTGCTTTACTACTTAAAACCTTAGAAATTATTATTATTATTGATATTATAAGAATTGGTTTTTTATTACTTTCGTCTAATCTCTACATTTCAGGCTACCATGAGACCGAATTTCTTGTTTTTTAAAAAATCATGCCTCTTTATGAAAAGATAACTCAAAATCAAATTGAATGAGACTGATTCATTTTGGTGCGCATGGTTATATGATTGATTACATTGTAATGACTCAGATTTTGAACGAAATTCATTTATATGAATTTTGTCAGGTTGTATAAGTGTAATTATGTACGATTACTATAAAATATCACACACACACGCACACACACACAGCAATTTGGTATTCAGTTTTGGAATTTAAGATATTAGACTACGTTCAGAGGAAAATTCTTGAAAAATTTGATTTTTTGTAAACTATTTAGAAGTATTGTCAGTTATAACATGAAATGATATAAATACAACAAAATTATTTGAAAATATAGTATATTTTGAGAAATAATTAAATTTGTAGCAATTTTTACTGAAGTTTAACCAAAACGGTTAACACTCTACACAAAATGGTAATGCAACTATCCTATTTTTATTCGTACATAAATTATAGAATACAATGATGAATGAAATGA
This sequence comes from Argiope trifasciata, assembly GCA_026543055.1. NCBI lineage: Eukaryota > Metazoa > Arthropoda > Arachnida > Araneae > Araneidae > Argiope > Argiope trifasciata. The sequence continues at coordinate 5,759 of JAPMOQ010028382.1, read as the reverse complement.
ACCAAAATCTAAGAAAAAGTTTAAGTTGCAAAGAAGTTCTGGATAAAAATATACAAATATATGTATTTTTTTTCATTAATTTCCATCTTACTTTTTCTAAAAACACCTATAAATGAAAAGAGTATTTCACCAAGAATAAAAGCTTTGGTTCATTTTATTCTCAGTTTTATTTAAAACATTTGCTGAACCTTTTTTGTAAATATCTCTATTAATTTTGGAGATATTATGTAAAAGGTGGAGAATTTTTATGAAAATTAAAATTTTGAGAACATTGAAGATGAAGACAAATTTAAGCTGAAAAATATAATTTGTTTAAAATTCCCTGGTTGATAGGTCAGGCCTTCCTTCTCCTAGAAAAGATAAACTTTTTATAAAGAAGTAAGTCTGAACTACCAGAAATAATAACCTTCAAAGTTTCAAAGTTTCCCATGATTGGTTGAATTTCGATTTCGGACAATATTTCTGTCACTATCATCGGTATTTTCAAGCTGGTTAAAAAACGTCGACGATGAGGAAAAACCTCTTGATCGGTTCTTGATGACAGAAACGGAAAATTGCTAACAAAAAACTGCGGACAATATTTTGCCGTGTGGCCTTTCATAAGGCTTAAGAAGCATAAATGTTTATCGGCATCACTTTAAAAAGAAAAACCTGAGCACGTTACAACTTTGCCCAAGGTTATGGGGAGAGAGATGGGTTAGTAGTTTTACAAGAGAGAACGAGAGAAAGATTCTGGTAGATCGCTCCTACTGTTACACCATGCTATATGAAACCTTCGGTCAGGTGATAAGTTATCGGTTTCGTGACCTAATTCCACCGAAGAGCCGCTGTATAAGCGGTTATGGTACACGTTGCAATCGTCCGGGCTAAGCATCCTACCGATGATGTGGCTTAGTATGGAGAAGGGGGAGCAGCTCCGGTATCGTCCTCGTCATCTGACAGCTGTTCAAAATGACGAGGTCCATCCCAAAATAGCTCTAATGTTGCTTTAAAACGGGATCTTAATGTAACTAAACTAAGTTATATGAAATCCGAGTTGCTTAAATGCTCTAGATGACTTCTTATTATTTTTTACCTTATATCAGCTTTTAAATACATATTTTAGAAAAAATGTATTGCTGAAATGCCCACACCTGCCGCCAATGTTCATGTTTTTCCTGTTAATCGCATAATTTTAAAGAGTTTAAAGCGAAAAGCGAACTATGAATATGTAGTTCTTGGTTCTCTATTTTTAGTAAATTAAGTTAAAATTTATAATATATAGTCTTGGCGAATAAAAGGCCTTGATAAATCTCGCATTATTATCTGTCCTTCATTTTTTTTGGAACGTAATTATTATAGCAAAAATATCTTTCTGAAGGTATGCAGTTCTGAATCTCGCCAATTAAAAATTCTCCAAACGTGCCTGTTAATCTTCATATTATTTTAATTTCAAATTTATGATTTCAATTAATTCCCCTTCCAGTGACATTTGAGTTCTGGAAAAACATTTTTTAATAGTTGTGTTTGGTTTTGAGAATGTCTTATCTTGACTTTGAAAAAAATTGGCCATATTTTAAAAAAAGATCTCGTTTATTCTATTTCATAGATTGTAAATGTGAGAAAATATGAAGTCCACTTCTTTTTTTTAACAAGCCACTGCGCACCAAACAAACATTTTTGATCATTAAAAATGGAAGATATCAGAAATTGTTAACAATAACTGTAGGATCGGATATTAAAGGTGATTACAAAGCATCTTGTGTTAAACTGTAAAATAGGAAAATGTCAAATATGTCGTTCATTGGAATATATTAAGATAAGTGACAGAAAAATATCATAAACGGGTTAATATCCCAAGGTTTCATTGTAACATATTATCAAAACTTTTTTTTTCTGTATACGTTGATATATGCAGGAATGAAGCATATAAATGGAATTATACATTTCTTTGTGATCTGAATTCGAATTAATCATGTAGAGAATATGTTATAAGTAAAGTATGTTCCAAAATTAATGCAAGATATAAATTTTTCATTATTCGTGCAGGGAAGTGTTGGTATTCCTATTAAAAAAACTACTTATCAGCTGATAGTTTAGGCTTAGTAAAAATGGAGCGTTACGTGATAGAACAACGGGTTATCATAAGATTTGAATGAAATAAAATTTTAAAAAACACACACAGTGTTTCCCTTTAAATTGTTATATTTTTATTAAATTATAAAATGTACGGAATATGGTTATATATAGAATAGCACATAGGGCAGATGGCAATTACTTTTCTTTTACACATGCAATCTTTTGTTGAAATTTTCCATGACCATTTTGTATTTGGCCTTTTGGTTTCAAATTGCATAATTTAGGGAGCCAACTCCCACTGTGACATCCTGAACTTCATTGTAATTATATATTGTTCAGCGATGAAAATACATTGTTCTGACACGTAATACATAATTTTTACTAACACTAAACTATCAACTGGCATGCGGTTTTTTAATAGGGTTGCCAACACAATGTGCATTCTCTAGGTTTGAATTCGGGACCATTGGTTCCGTGGCCATGTAACAAAACTTCTAGACAAAAGAGTACTCTCTTGTCTGGAAGTTATCTGGTTTCTGAACTTACCACAACATAATTCCCTCTCCAGTGAGTTGTATGTGAAATGAACGATGTTATCGCACCAAGTATTTCTGGCGAGTGACGAACGATTTTATTATGCCAAGTTTTATGGCCGGTGGCGAACTTTTTTTATCGCGCCAAGCGTTATGGCAGTTTTTGTTGCCGGTAGAGGGCGCCACAAAGGTTGCGTTTGTAAGTTCTGAACCAGGGGCACCAATGTGGGGGTCATCAACCCAAGGTCTTGAAGTTCGAACTCGGGACCATTGGTTCCTATACTGTCTAGCATAACCATTAGATAAAAGTGTACACGCATGTCCGGGGTTTGTTATCTGGCTTATGAACTAGCATTACCACTAGAACAGTGGCAAATTTAAATATTGCGTTAATTTTGTACGTCTTTCATAAATGGCTGTACTTATATAACATGATTTTACAGCTGCATTTCATATAATTTAAAAGTATTTTTCAGAAAATTGTCAAAACATTAAAAAATCTTCATTAATTTCAGGTAAACAATGGAGTGTTATAAAATTAAAGGGATGGATTCAGAATTATTTCAGAAATAAATCTGTTCTTTATTAAATATTCTTAATTCTAAAGGATTAATTTGTATCCATTAATTACTTTGTTTATAAAAAATATAGAAAAGTTATTGTATGCTTTAAAAAAATTATAGCTCGAGATTTTCAAGAATCACTGCGTTTCAGACCTAAATACAATCAGGAAATGTATTATGTCTATTTGTCTGGGAACATAACCACTCAAAAGCATTCTTTGCTGAATTGCTGAAATATGGTTTATGGACTTAAGATGGAATTTGTAGTTTTCTATCAAATTTTGAATGGGTATAAATGAAGTTGGTAACTTCGAAACTTAACAAGCTAAATAGATAAAATTTTGTAAACAGGTGTGGTTTGTAAGCCAGATAAGAACTTCCGAGTCAGAGTGTACATTTTTGTCTTGAGGTTATGTTACACGGCAACGAACCCAATGATTCCCAGTTTGAAGATCAAGAAAGCATATTGGTGACCCTGGTTCGGAACCAACATATATAACCTTCGTGATGTCCTCTACCGGTAGCAAAACCTGCCATAACGCTTGGCGCGATAAAAACGTCCGTTACCCGCCAAAAACATTTGGTTCGATAACATCATTCGTCTCACCTACAACTCACTGGAGAGGGAGTAATGTGGTGGCTAGTTCTTAAGCCAGATAAGAACTTCCGGACTCGAGTATACACTTTTGTCTAGGGGTTATGTTACGGGGCTAAGGACCCAATGGACCCGAGTTCGAATCTCAAGAATGCACACAGGTTCTGTGTTTAAAAGGGACATGGATAGATTTTGGAATTAAAGTGATCAAAGAGTTTATCGTCTGTCGATCTGTAGTTTTGCTTTAAGCACAATCACTCGAAAACCCAATAACAAATCAATGAAATTTAGTATCTAATGTTCTGTAGACACAGCTGTAGTTCCAAGACAAATTAGCATGATATTCCACCATCATTTATTTGTTCATATTTTTATAAATGCGAGCAATGCAGAATAAAATGTATGTAATCTTTCATTTTGGTTTTTTAATTATTTAATTAATCTCTTTCTTCTAATTCGAGATTTTTACGAACTTTTACCTCTTAAATCTCTCTGTGTCAAAAACACAATTTTGAAATGATGTCGGTTTAACTGTCGATGAACATGGTAAAACAGCAACATTCTGAAATAGACGGATAAAGTTCGGTTTGTAGTGTTTACACTAAATGCGTAGATTTCTATCGAGGTTATTTAAAAGAGGTCTGTTCGGGTTGTCCAAGTGTAAGCAGAGAATAACTATAAAATGTGAAGAGCAAGACAAAAATAATCTCAAAGATTAAACATTCTAAAGTGGATCCCTATCAACCTATGAGCCGCGGTGGCCTGGTGTTAATGTCAGTGCTTCAGAGCCTAAGGGTTTCAGGTTTGTGGCCCGATGCCACCAAAGAACCATCGTATAAGAAGGTCTCTTGCTCGTTAAATCTGTCAAGCCAAACGTCCACACGATGGTGTGGTGTGGCGTGGTGCGGAGACGGGGGTGCCAACTCAAATGTCGTCCTCGTCATCTGATCATGGTTCAAAAGGACGAGGTCCCAAAATAGTCCAAATGTTGCATTACAAAGGGACGTTAATATTAATAAATATAAACTAAACCCTATCAACTTATGAACCAAATCTGTTAGGGTGTTGTCGTCTGTCAGTCTTATTTTAGTATGCAAACAGATGCAGTAGTCCAAAAGTGCAATGATTAATTAATGAAATTTAACATGTGATTTTGCAACTTTGTCTTATTTTGTTATTATTTGATAGAAAAAAACCCATTCAAAACCAATATTTCGGCTTTTCCTTATTTATTATTAAGTTCACAGCTTTCAGATGTGGAACTGAAAATAAAACTCTGAGCGCTCGTAAATTTGATGGCTTTGTATTAGATGCTCAATTTTATAATGGAAAGCACCTTAAAGGCAAAAGTGTTTCAATAAAATCCCTTTTGCTTTCTTTTGTATGTGTGTCTAATATATTTTGAAATTTAGTTTCGTAAAGATTTTACCTATTTTACTGAAACAATCTATTTAAGAAAGAAGAAAAAAGAAATGGTTTTTTAAATATGATTATGAACAACAGTTTTTTTGATTAAAATATGAGGATATTTTAATCAAAAAAACATTTATAGCTCATATCTATAATTTTTACCGAATTATATCACTATTACTTTCCGTATATATTATATAAATAATAATAATAAAAAACTTTAAAAAGCTATTAAAGTTTCTTTATTCCAGTTCATATCGGCTTGCCTTTGATAATCAAACGTGGTATCATTTTATAAATTCAATAGCTTTCGATATATATATATATATATATATATATATATATATATATATATATATAATGAATATATATAATGAATATCAAAATATAAATTAGTAATGAAAGTCAAGTTAAAAGGAAAACAATGGATTCAAAATTGAATCCAATAGAAAAAAAAGAATTGTTTTCCTTATCATTTGGTTTTTAATGCTTACTTGTTTAGATCCCTCTGTATGATAGTAGTAGCTGCATTGGCGCTCACTAAATACAATAATTTTTTTTATACATAAATTTTTAATTTTATCGAATCCGAAATAGTTT
>JAPMOQ010028366.1:19212-31390 GCA_026543055.1 Argiope trifasciata | reverse complement strand
AAATTTTAGTCTTGTTCGAATTCGAAATAGTTTTTGGTTAAGTTTCCGTAATTAGTTTCCTTTTCATATTGCTAATTTATGTGATTCATCAGTATTTTAGTAGCAGCTGCATTCGCGCACACTAAATACTATGATTGCCTTTTAAATTTTAAATTTAAATTTTGGTCTTGTTCGAGTCCGGGATAGTTTTAAGTTAAGTTTCCATAATTAGTTTCGTTTTCTCTTATATTGCTAATTTATGTGATTCATCAGTATTTTAGTAGTAGCTGCATTCGCGCACACTAAATACTATGATTGCCTTTTAAATTTTAAATTTAAATTTTGGTCTTGTTCGAGTCCGAGATAGTTTTAAATTAAGTTTCCATAATTAGTTTCGTTTTCTCTTATATTGCTAATTTATGTGATTCATCAGTATTTTAGTAGTAGCTGCATTCGCGCACACTAAATACTATGATTGCCTTTTAAACTTTTAATTTGTAAATTTAAATTTAAATTTTATTCTTGTTTAAATTCGAAATAGTTTTTGGTTAGGTTTCCATAATATATGTGATTCATTTGTATTTTAATGGTAGTTGCATTCGCGCACTCTAAATACAATGATAACTTTTTAATTTTGAAATTTTAATCTTCTTCCTCCAATTGCAAAATTAAAATCTTAACTCGAAACTATGAAAAATATATTTTAAGAATTAATTTTGGGATTATTTTTCTGGTTTTACTTTTTCGAGAATTCCTTGAATTTACAGGTTAGAGAGATAATTTTAATTATATTAAATGAGTAGAATTGAAATTAAAACAATTTATAATACAAAATTTTCATTTATAAAAGCTACAAATAATTTCATTAAAATTTAAAAATTGAAATGCTTAAATATTAATTCTTTAGCTTAAAAATAAAATAGACTTTCAGATAACAAATCAATAGATGACGCTCAGAACCTCCTTTTATTATTTTCTTTTTTCACAATAAACAAATCGGATAACGGTTAGCGGATGGGATAGCATTGTTGGAATTTCTTCGCCTGTTGCTGGTGTGTTCTATCCTTTTTAATTGTTGGTTGTATTTTCTTATGTAAGTTTATTTCATATATTTTTGTATGTATTCTTACTTCATTTGATGATGATTTTAATGTTATTTTGTGTCTTTGCTATTAAATTGATGTTTCTCTTTTGCCTTAATTTCCGGGGGATTTTCGGGTCACGAGGTGTCACTTACTTGTGACCATTGTCCACCGATACCTCACAGAAAAAATCCCTTATTTTGAATCCTTGCCTGAGGGTGACCCTTGAGAAAGTCTTCAGGCCGGATTCTTTTTAAATTTTAAATTTAAATTTTGGTCTTGTTCGAATTCGAAGTATTTGGTTCAATTTCCATAGTTGGTTTCGTTTTCTCTTGTATTGCTAATTTATGTGATTCATCAGTATTTTAGTAGTAGCTGCATTCGCGCACACTAAATACTATGATTGCCTTTTAGATTTTAAATTTAAATTTTAGTCTTGTTCGAATCAGAAATGGTTTTTGGTTCGGATTCCATAGTTGGTTTCGTTTTCTCTTATATTCCTAATTTATATATCTATATATATATATCTATATCTATATCTATACTTATAATAAAGCTCAATGTGTGTGTGTGTGTTGGCGCTCTACAGGCCAGACCGTTCGACCTACAGCTACCAAATTTGGTACATGTATACCTTGGATGTCGGGAATGTGCACCTCGGAGCCCTTTTTTTGAATTTTTAATTAGAATTTGAATTAATTAAAATTTAAGCAAAATTTCGACGTTTTTCCGCTATAACTTCCGAAAATATGATCGCATAAACATGATTTTTACATCAATTTAAAGATTAAAAAATTAGCTTTCTAATGGTGTCAGTGTTTTAATGTATAACTCAAGCTTCTATTTTTAACGAATTTTTAAAAATTTATTTTAACCATGTTTTTTTAGCACGTGACTGGATAAAATAAAAGAATGCCGGAAGTTCAAATTAAAAAACAATAACTATCATCGCAAATCAAATCTAAAGAAATACAACTTTCAGCTCGTGACTGGATAAAATAACATAAATATAAAATGTGATATCTTCTAAAAAAATAAATGCAAGGCAAAGGGTTTTAAGAAATCGTTTGCAATATTTATATCATTAATTCCATAAATTATCTTTATTTACAGTAAACCTGATTGAATTTAGACAGGATATGCATTGAAATCCCGACTTAATGGCATATTTCTATAATCGTTTGCATTATCTGTATCATTAATTCAATAATTTTTTACCTTTTTCGCTTTCTTTAAAAAACATTTTAACATTTTGGCAATATCACCGAAAAAAACATTTTTAATATTTTGGAAGCATAATCGATAAATTATTAGAGCATTAAACTCAAAAAGTTTTTCCGAATAAAGTTACCGACTCTTTAACTACTAATAACTGAATCTTTTAACTTTAACTATTTCTTAAACTTTGGCTAATGAATATGGTATTTAATTGGAAATTTTAGAACGCATTATTCATGGCGAACCAGCTGGTCGCCGAAGGCGGCTAGTCTATACTTATAATAAAGCTCAATGTGTGTGTGTGTGTGTGCGTGTGTGTGTGTGTTGGCGCTCTACAGACAAGACCGTTGGACCTACAGCTACCAAATTTGGTACATGTATACCTTGGAGATCGGGAATGTGCACCTCGGAGCCCTTTTTTCGAATTTTAAATTAGAATTTCAATAAATTAAAATTTAAGCGAAATTTCGACGTTTTTCCGCTATAACTTCCGAAAATATTATTGCACAAACATGAGTTTTTAAAGATAAAAAAATTAGCTCTCTAACGGTATCAGTTTTTTAATTTATAACGTAAGCTTCTATTTTTAACGAATTTTTAAAGAAATATTTTAACCATGTTTTTATCACGTGACTGGATAAAATAAAAGAATGCCGGAAGTTCGAATAAAAAAAAACCATCATCGTCAAATAAATGTAAAGAAATGCTACTTTTAACAAGTGACTGGATAAAATAAAAGAAAGATAAAATGGGATATTTTCTTTGAAAAATAAATGCAAAGCAAATGATTTTTTGATCGTTTACTATATTTAAATCATTAATTCAATAAATTATCTTTATTTATACAGGATATGCATTCAAATTAATTTCCAATGGCCAATTTGTAAAATATTATTAATAGGCATATACACTGAAGTGACAAAAGTCATGGGATGACTGTTAATATCGTGTCGGTCCTCCTTTTGCCCGGCGAAGTGCAACAACTCGACGTGTCATGGAGTCCACAAGTCGTTGGAAGTCCTCTGCAGGAATATTGAGCCATGCTGTCTGTATAGACGTCCATAATTGTGAAAGTGTGGATGGTGCAGGACCTTTCGATGATGTCCCATAAATGCTCGATGGGATTCATATCGGGCGATCTAGGTGGGCAGATCATGCGCTGGAATTGTCCGGAATGTTCTTCAAACCCATCGCGAACAGTTCTGGCTCGGTGACATGTCATCCATAAAAATCCCATCGTTGTGTAGGTACGTGAAGTCCATGAATGGCTGCAAGTGATCTGCAAGCAGCTGAACATAACCATTTCCAGTCAATGATCGGTTCAGTTGCACCAGAGGACCGAGTCCATGCCATGTAAAAACAGCCCACACCATTATGCAGCCACCACCAGCTTCAACAGTGCCTTGCTACAGTTTGGGTGCATGGCTTCGTGGGGTCTGCTCCACACTCGAACTCTACCATCAGCTCGTAACAACTGAAATCGTGACTCATCTGACCACGCCACGGATTTCCACTGGTCTAGGGACCAGTCGATATGCTCCCGAGCCCAGGAGAGTCGCTGCAGGTGATGTCGTGCTGTCAGTAAAGGTACTCGAGTCGGTCTTCTGCTGTCATAGGCCAAGGAAGACAAATTTCGCCGCACAGTCCTATCGGACACGTCCCACATTGATTCCTGCAGTTGTTTGACGAAGTGTTGCGTGTCTCTTATCATTGACCATTCTACACAGACGTCGGCGGTCTCGGTCGTTAAGTGCAGGTGGTCACCCACTGCGCTGTCCATGATGGGGTGTGATGCCTGAAATTTCATACTCTCGGCACACTCTTGATACTGTGGATCTCGGAATGTTGAATTCACTAACGATATCCGCAATGGAATGACCCATGCGTCTAGCTCCAACTAACATTCCACATTCAAAGTCTGTTAATTCTCGTCGTGCCGCCATAAATCACGAAAAACCTGTTCACATGAATAACATGACACAAATGAAAGCTCTGGAAAACGAACTGCGCATTTATACTTTTTCGCTGCAATACTACTGCCATCTGTATATTTGCATATTGCTATCCCATGACTTTTGTCACTTCAGTGTATATTGTTTAATACTATTAATTTGATCTAAATGAAGTAAATAATTACATCTTATGTAGCTTGAGTCAAGCAATGCATTTATGAATAATGAGTTTTAGATTTCTTCATTCTTTGCTCTCTCTCTCTCTCTCTCTATATATATATATATATATATATTGCTGGAAGTGTCATCGGAAATCAATAAATCAAAAGAGTATGATAAACCAGGTACACATATAGATCACATGAGAACAATAGAGAAATATTTCTAAAATTCACACTTATACATTTCGTTTTTCTACCGTTGTCGTATGCCTGCCCACTACAATCCATAATCCATATAAATAAAAAAAGAATGTTTGTCTGCATATCTCTTATGTGCTGCATTACCGCTTATCTTATTGTGATGAAACTTTGAGTAGTTATTCTTTGCACTTACGAGAGGCATAGTATATATATACAACCATAAAAGAGTTAAAATAATTAAAATCCATTTCCTGAGTCAACAAAAATTAAAACGGATCTAATGAGGTCGAAATCGAAATTAAAATCTAATTCGGACTTAAACAACTAAAAGTTCACAAAATGAAAAGTAAATGAAATAGAACCTGTCAATGAAACAAATCTAAATTAATATAATTAATAAAATTATGTAAAAGAAACTAATTACGGAAACGAAACTAAAAATTATTTCGGATTCAAACAAGTGTAATTTAAAAAAAGCAGTCATTGTATTTACTGAGCGCAAATGCAGCTGCAACTAAAATACAAATGAATCTAAATTAATTAATAAAATAAGCCAAGCAAAAAGGAACGCAACCGAATCAAAACTACAGCCAATAGAAAAAGAATCCGGCCTGAAGATTTCTTCAAGTAAACACCAAAAACAAAATATGGACTCTTGCGTTTTTGAATAAACTAAACAGCTGCAGAATTCAGTTTCACCATTTGGCATTTTTTTTAAAGCAGTACCTAGTGGAAAATAATATACCTTCAGCCTTTTTAGCAAATACTCCTTTACGTTGTAGAGGTCCGATTTTCATACAAAACATTTTAAATTAATTAATTAATTGCCGCCTTTGGCGACCAGCTGGTTCGCCATGAGTAATGCGTTCTAAAATTTTCAATTAAGTCGCATATTCATTAGCCTTGAAGTATTTCCGGGCATTGATTGGCCTGAAATTAAAAATGTTTTTTTTTTCCGTGATGTTGCCAAAATATTAAATATGTTTTTTTAAAGAAAGCGAAAAAGGAAAAAAAAAAATATTGAATAAATGATTCAGATGTCGGAAACGATTATAGAATCCTTTGCTGTGCATTTATTTTTTTAGAAAATATCAAATTTTAAGTTTTTTTTTTTTTATTTTATCCAGTCACGTGCTAAATGTTGCATTTCTTTAGACTTGATTTACGATGCTAGTTTTTTTTATTTGAACTTCCGTCACTGTTTTCTTTTATTTTATCCAGTCACGTGCTCAAAAAAAAAAATGGTTAAAATATTTCTTTAATAATAGAGGCTTAAGTTATACATTAAAACACTGATACCATTAGAAAGCTAATTTTTTAATCTTTAAATTGATGTAGAAATCATGTTTGTGCAATAATATTTTCGGAAGTTATAGCGGAAAAACGTCGAAATTTCGCTTCAATTTTAATGAATTCAAACTCTAATTTAAAATTCGAAAAAAGGGCTCCGAGGTGCACATTCCCGATCTCCAAGGTATACATGTACCAAATTTGGTAGCTGTAGGTCCAACGGTCTGGCTTGTAGAGCGCCAATACACACACACACTCACACATACACATTGAGCTTTATTAAAGTATAGATATAGATATAGATAAAGTAAACAAGTCACTGTCAATACAGGCGGATAAAACACTTGATGGCATAAAATATGTCATCTTCTTTTCATTTTATTTCTAAGTGTTGTCATTTAAATAAATGTCCAACTTTCTGACCTGTAGAGCGCCAACACACACACACACACTCACACACACATTGAACTTTATTATAAGTATAGATAATACTTGGCCATATACAAGAATCATTTTTACCCTCTTGATCATATTAGTTATTGTCATTTTTCTCATTATTTTCTGTTTCTATCATATTTGTACATACACACATTTCTTCAATGAATTTCACCGTTTCGACATTTTCATTGCAAGAATGTGTAGTTTACGTGGGACTTTCACCCCCAGTTGAAATTGGAATTGTAACTTCTGAAGTCGGAGCAATTTCATTGCCAGTATTACTTCATAGCAAAGAAAACAGATTGTAAAGTCTTGATCTCGATAGATCAGAGAATACTCAGAATTTTGTTGACACTTCTTTATTTTACAGCCCTATACATGTACAAAGAACAACTCGATCTTATCTTGATTAAATAATTGCTGTTTACATCACAACAGTCCAAGTTGAAGAGTTTTACTTGAAGATCAGTTCCCCATCAAATCGTAAACACAAAACCACTGGGAATTCACTGGTTGGTCAGTCAGTGATCATTTCAGGCGGCTCTCCAAGTCTCCCGGACTCGTGGGCGTACTCCAGCAGTCTTTCAGAAACTCTTTTTTTTTCCTCCCAAAACACTCTGCGTATTTTATCTCAGCGACAGTCTCCGCCTCCTCCTCCTCAGTGGCTACTGGTCCTCTCTTCCTCCAATCATGTCCTGCAAAGGGCCCTTTCAGTGGCTCCAGTCTGTCGTTGGAAGGTAATTAAGGCAGGCAGAAAAATCTGGAACATGGGGTCCACTCAAAATAGGGAAATTCGCCATCCAGATGTTTGGATGTTCCATTGTCTCTGAAAGCACTATCACTGTCTTCTGGACGAGGAATTTCCTCGTGAGTTCTTTCAGCTATAGATGCCACAGGTACTGAAAAGAGACCCTCTGCAACATCTGGTTATCCCAAGGTGTCTAGTAAACACAAAGGCAACACAATGGGTGGAAATATTTTATCACTAATGGGGATAGAGAATCTTACAAGATCTACTTGTGATTTCTGGAAGTTTAACTTTTCTACTTTTTCTTTTCTGATAATTTTCTTTTTTGACACCCAGTGGGATATTTCCTTGGCATGGACATCGTCACATCTAATGGCATTAAGTGGTTTATAGAGTGAATTATCAAATTGCTTAATCCTATACAATACGCTATTACCTAGTGGGTAAGGTAAGCGACTGTAAATATACTTCCCATATATTGATAACATTTTTCACACTTGCATTATACTATAACGTATACTGTAAACTTCGTCTATTTCTAAATCCATCCGCTTCTCCATTTAAACTTCTTCCTTAATTCTTTTCAATCCGGTCGTGACCGATGAAGAAGTAATGCAACGTGCATTATTAGTTCGTTGTTTAATTTATCTTCGTTTTACTTTTTGTTTGAACAGCTTAATAAGGGCCGCGGTAGCCTGGTTGGCAGAGCGCCAGTCTCGTAACCGAAAGGTCACGGCTTCTGTCCCCGTCTCGGCCAAAGACCGCCGTGTTGGCTCATGGCAGTTGAGGCACGTTCAATAGGTCGGGACTGCAAAGTTCCCATAACAAATGATACCTCTGGGGGTACTGAATCAGGGATGAGACTCTCTCAGATTTAGATCTCAATTTTGACTTGCGGATGGAGGAATGAGTTCGACCGCCTTCTAGAAAGGGTTGCGTCGTGTGTGTTCGAGCAAAGTCGTCCTTTCACCTGAACGGTGCTCGTTCACAAACGAAAGGCGCACACTTCTGCCTTCATCCGAAAGACCTCTGCTCATTCGGGCATGGTATGACCAGGTGGCATTAGACCCACATCTTAATACAAACAAACATACAAAGAGTCACACATAAAATATTACGTTAGATATAGACAAAAGCAGATAGCTGATAATTTACTAGTATATTTGAATCCAGACTTAGCATCGTCACGCCGCTCTGTCTGAACATGTCTGATGGGGATTTCCTCATTTATAAATGAACTTTTCTAGCTTTTATATAAAAACCACTACAATCTTTGCCTAATAAAGGAGTCAATTGATGCTCAGCCAGCCACATGGAAACAAGCTTGTAGACTTTTAGTATGTGACGCCGGGTGCAAAGTACCCGCTGCACTTCCCAGATGGCAGGCCCTGCAGCCATATCGATTGAGTAAAAAAACTAAATTCAAGGAAAATGTTAATATTTCGTAATTATCGTTAGCCAAATTAATTTTTTAATTCAAACTTTTATTGTAATTCTTTAAGTTTTGAATTAGCTGAATTTCACTGCATACAAACTATAGTAAGTATGTAATTAACTTCAGATTCAATTTTAGAACATTGAAATAGCATTAAAACAGAGCTTCAAAAAGTAAGAAAAAAAATTCATTTTTTCATTTAAAAGAAATGAAATACTGCCCACTTTCACTGTAAAAGTTTCTATTGAGAAGATTTTTAAGAATTTGAAATATTAAACATGATTTTTTGGGTGTTTTTTCCCCCCTGTGAAACTTTCATGAAGTATTTGTACTGTTAATTTCCAATAAATCTCTGCATGGTTTTCGAAGGCAGAACATGTATTAAACACAGAAAAGAAAAGAACACTGGTAATATCGGTTTCTCACACAACATTGTGTTAGACAGTACAGCAGGACGCATATTCCCATCCCCTACCATATTTTATGTATGGGGGAAAATCGAGCAACATTATTGGTTCATACCGTCTACCACTCTGTGACGAAACTGTGATGTCATAATTATTCTCCGCCCACTCTGTGACGGAGCTGTGATGTCATATTTGCTCTCGTTCAGATTTTCGGCGAAACTTGGATTTGATGTGCTTCTTATTAGATGGATTTGATGTGCTTGTATTTGATGGAAACTTGGATTTGATGTGCTTATAATTAGATCGCATAACTGAATGAATTCGATTTAATACTTTCACAATATTGTTATACATCTTAGTTACGCTTACAATTGCTTTTTCCATCTATATTTTTTATTGTAATTTTCTATTTAATAATATTTAAAATAGTTTCCTGTTATTTAATATCTCTATACATCTCTATCCCACTTCTAAATGCCTTGGTTAGTTTTAACCAACTTTACATTCTGATTATTTATGAGAAAAAAAAAACACATTTTTTTCTTCAACATACAACTATAATCCAATTAATTAGCAATGAACCGAAAATTTGTCGCTTTTCAGAAATAATCGGGAGTTAATTATTTTACAAGAAATATTTAATATCATTCTAAAATTCAGAATTTAAAATTTTCAATATTAAATTCAGCTCTGTGTAATGTTTTTTTCCGTCATAATTTTTTAAAAAAAAATTTAACGAGCACTATTTCAAAATACGAAACGGTACAACAATGTTTTTTTCTGCCACTTTTTTATTTATTTATTTTTGTATTTTTTATTGAATTAAAGTATTTCAAATGATATTATCTGAGCAAGAAAGAATGTAAATGCTATATCCTTCATCTTCCAGGTTATATAAATGATCAAAGACTATCAATCATATGGAAGAAATAATAAAATGTTTGCATACATTATAATTTTTCAGAAATTAGATGTAACATTATAATTATAATGCATAAATGTATAAACTTAACTCCAAACAACAGCAGATTTTCAACTAATTCATTGTATGTAAGTTTCCTCCATATATGGTTTCTATTCGACATGAAAACTATTTCGAAGTTTATAACTAGCCGCCTTTGGCGACTAACTGCTTCACCATGAGTAATGCGTTCTAAAATTTTCAATTAAATACCTGTGTGCCTTGCTCTTTTTATAACTTATCAGCCGAATATTTTGAAACTTCACACTCCGATAGCCAAGTAACTCGTTATTATAGAAGCCATACGATTCTTTACTCATTGTTCTATCTATATCTCTGATTTGCAATGAGCTGTCATGGAACTATGGATAAAATATCATATATCTATTCCACAACATTATTATTTAAAACACAATCTGAAACTTGTGTGAAAATATCACTATTATTGTTTGAGATATGATGAGAACGGTGGGAAAGTTTTACGAAAATGAAATTTTTGAGAAAACGGAATTTAAAGATGAATTTTAGTTGAAAAGTGTGTGACCCTGGAAGACAGGTGAGGCTTCCCTTTTCCTAGAAAAGAGAAACTGTTTTGGAAAGAGGAAAGTCTGAACTGCAAGAAATAACAGCAATAAAATAAATTAGCCAATGTTGTCGATAACCGGTGTTTTTAACGTAGTCGGATACCTTAAACTTCAAACTCTGATGGTCAAGTAACTCATATTATTATAGAAGCCTTACGATTATTTGTTCATTGTAATATATATATATATATATATATATATATATTCCATAAAATTACGCTACCATTTCAACATGTGCTGAATATTACACTTTCCTCGGTTTAATTTGCAATTAGAGTTCATTTAATCATTCCACTTGAGTTTTTGTCAAAGTGACGGCAAAGCACTGGTACACTCTGAACGTGCTCTTGCAGGTTAAATTCTACTTTCATTTTGTGAGAAATAAAATGTTGAAAAATGCAGTTACAATATTTTTTAAAAAATTCATTAAAAATAGAAACTTAATTTAGAGGTTAAAACTTTGTAATGAATGAAAAAAAGTCATTTTTAAAAGGATTTAAAAAACAGTGTTGTGCTGTAATATTTTCGGAAATTATCGCAGAAAATTTCCAACTGTTAGCGTAATTTTTAAATAATTAAAATTTCAGAAATAACCCCATCATGGTATTATACTTTTTCATCCTCCAAAGTAAATATGTAAATACCAAGTGTGGTAACTCTAGATTATATGGTTTGGTGAGTAGTAACACGCACGCGTGCATTCATTCATATACGCAAACACATATTCATTTGATTATTAGCTTTGAAGTAATTCCGGACATTGATTGGCCTAAAATTGATATTTTCTTTAAGATGATGGACTGAAAGTTCTAAAAGAACACGTTTTCCTAATAATATTCTTTAATTTTATAAATCAGTCAGTTTTGATTATTGATTTAGAGGACTGATTGATGTAGCAACTTTTTTTTAAAATATTAATAAAAATATTTTGTAAAATATGGCTCACAGTGCAAAGTATAAAGAAATCTAAAACTCTGTAATTATTTACTTCATTTAGATCAAGTTAACAATACTAAACAATATATATGCTTATTTATAATATTTTACAAATTGGCCATTTGAAAGGAATTTGAATGCATATGCTGTATAAATTCAATCAGGTTTTCCGTAAATAAAGATGATTTAGATATTGCAAACGATCATACAATCCTTTCCCTTGCATTTTTAAAAGAAAATATCACATTTTATATTTTTTTATTTTATCCTGTCACTTGCTGAAAGTTACATACCTTTAGATTTAATTTCCAATAATAGTTGATTTTTTACAAATTTGAACTTCCGTCAATATGATGGTAACGCGCTGATAAAATCTTATTTTTTCCCTTTGCCGTGCCCGTGCAGATTAAAATTTATTGTTTTGTAAAAAATATATTGTTGAAAATATGGTTAAAATATTTCTTTAAAAATTCGTTAAAAGTGGAATCGTTGAGAAATAGCTAAAACTGAAACTTTTTTGAATGAGGTAAGAAGTCTTTCTATTTTACAGATTTGTTGCATAATTATTTTCTTATGAAAACATGATTTTTTATAAACTCTTTCTAAAAAATATCCTCAAACATAAAATTATAATAAATTTTATGATAAAATAGAAAAGTGTATTCAATGTATTTTAATCTCTTGAACAGTTTAATTACAAATGCCAATTCAATTTAAATTGGATATCGAAGTAGTTATAAAAATATATGTCGTAATATCTTGTCTAATATATATATATATATATAT
>JAPMOQ010028366.1:0-18812 GCA_026543055.1 Argiope trifasciata | reverse complement strand
GCTGTTGTCTCTTAAGTACGCTAACTCAGATATCATACGTTAATTTTTTTATGAAAAAATTGTTCATTTTGTTTGATTTTATCCTTAATTTAAAGGTAATGGCACAATAATTTTACTACTAATTATTTGCGACATATCCCGAAATCTTGAGAAAAATGGTTAAAAAACACATAAAAGTTATGCTCAACCTTTTCCCGATAAATTGTATAGTCTTTTCTGATAAGTAGTCTAATTTTTTTGTCTTCTTGTACTCTTTTCCCTTCTAAGAACCGTTTTTAAACATAAACAATTCATATTTTGCTGAGCTTGCACGAAAGTGAAACAATGTCGTTACTTCCAGAACAGTGTATCCGGATCCTTCCATGAAAATAAATAGCCTTCGGTTTCTTGTAATTTTCTTATCACGATATTCTATATTTACAAATTCCAATCTGTTGAATAAATTTTTTATAAAAAATAATACATTGCATTTCATTTGGATGATTTGTGCAAAAAACATTTCTTTCCCTTTCTCTATAATTAAGGTGGCTCACACGAGGCTAACTATTGCGCGCAATCATTGCCTATCTGCTGCTGTCCTTGTATTGTCTTCGTATGAACAGTTGATATAACGTCATTGAGACAATGGCCAATTGTTGTTCTGACAGAACTACTATTGGCCATTATCCAATTGTGGTCACGTGATTTTCCGGAAAAAGGCGTGATCTTCTATTGCGCGCAATAATTAGTCTCATCTGAACCCGCCTTCGAAACCATTCAGTACAGTATTTCAATTTTGGTACTATCCAATGGAACAGTTCGATTTCCTTTTCTTCAGTTCTGCCTGTAACGATGACCACAACACGAAATGGAAACAAATCAGAATGCATTTTGCCGGTGGTGTATTTACGCTCAATGTTTTAGTTTGGAAAGGTTTGAAAGGTAAATTTATTTCTTCTTTCTCTACCAGATATTATTTTGTTGCGTTAAATGATTTCATCTTAAAGTTATATTATGTTTAGTTTTGGTTTATTGGCTTTAATTTTTTAAAACTTTTCATTGACATTAGTTTTTTTTATAATGTTATAAGTGCTTCAACTGTGACTTTTGTTTAATGGTATATTAATTTTTCCACAATATTTTTCAAACGAAATGGAAAAAAATGTGCCGAACTTATCATATTATAAAATTAAATTACAAAAATTTAACTTTCTAAGAAAAATTAAATTATAATATTGTGCGGAATTATTATTATGCAGAATTTTAAATTTTTCTTGAGAGTAAATTTTTTGTAATAACATAATTTATTTCTACCAGAATTTGCGTATTTTGTTTGATCTTAAATTCAAATGGTATATCAATTTTCATTTATGTCAGATTTTATGGGTTGAAAAACTTATTAATTTTTTTACATTTGGTGTTTTCTTTTGTGCTTTTAATACTTGTTATTCTGTTATATTCTGATTTTTTTTAATCATAACTTCGTTCAATTTATTGAATTTATTTCTCTGTTAATAAAGGATTAAGCGGAATAATATGTTTTTGAATTCATATTATTTTACTGTGTGAAAAAAATTATTTTGATTTAGATTAAATTTTACTTAACTTAAAAATTATATTTCATCTTTTAATGCCAGATAATATAAATATTATCAAGTAATCATTACAAATCTGAATATTACTTTAGTCATTGATGCATATTTTAAATGGTATAAGAATAATCTGTAATTGGCTATTTCCATATGTCTTCAGGCTACAAATAAATAAATAAAAAGTATGTATTTGTAAAATTTTATTTTCAAATCAATAATTTTGTAATGTATTGGCATTTATTGTCTATTCAAATATATGTTATTTCTAAATAGTTTAGAATTATGTTCAAAACTTTAAATGCATCTAATGATAGCCCAGAATCTTACTTGGATTATCATCTTAGAAATAATTTTAATCTGATAATTATTATGTATTTTAAATCTTTAACTTACATGAAGTCATTATTAAAATTATATATTGTTGATCTCTCAAATATTCATCTTCTAAAATGCAGTCTGAATTTTCTTTGGAAATTCCAAATAAGCTCCAAAATATGTAGTTTATTATAGAAAAGTGGAAAAGCTTCTTAAATGGAGAATCCATATATGTTTTATGATTAAAAGCAAATATTGCATTTTTTTAAAAAAAGGAAAAATTAATTATTTATTAAAAATTAAAGATAAGTATTGCAAATGAATTTGAAATTCAATTATTGTACATATTAATTATTAGAAAAATATTTGTTAGAAATTGGATAACTATATTATGCAAAATAATTTGGTTTTTAATAAGGAAATGAATAATATATCAATCTACATATGATTATATATTGTTCAGTGGTTTAAAAAATTAAATACTGTAACTTGATATTCCTTGCAAATTAAATACTTTAATGTTTTCTTGTCAGTTATATTTAAAAATAAATTTAACAAAAGAAATAAAGAAAATTTAAAAATATTTTTATTGATGTATAAAAGTAGGAAATGAAATTTATAAATTTAATGGGAAAACTTTGAATTATGTTGGATAAATAATTAAATGTAGAGTAAAAATAATTAAAAAATGATATCCTTCTAAATTATTGTGTCAAGAGGATGGAACCCAAGCTCTGCTTGGATGAGAGGAAGATTACTGCAGTGATTTATTTGGTGATGCATCAAAATTTTCTTGTTTAGCATTTGTTTACAATTCACTTATTTCATTTATTCCTCTTGATAATACACTGTTATAAAATTTTAGAACAAAAATGTTGAATATTGTTTGCTTTTAATGAATATTTATCCTATTTGTATTAATATTGAATTTGAAAAATCATTTATTTTAATAATACAAATATATATGATAATATTATGAATATGTATGAATTATAACTTGAAGTCTCAAAAGTAGAAAATAATTAAAACTAAACAATTTTACTTGTGAGTACACTGAAGAGAAGTTCTTAGAAACTGTTTTTATTACATTTATTGACATGAAAGTCAATAAATGTAATAAAAACAATAAACATTAATTGCAATAAATTTTTAAACATTTATTGCAATTTATTACAATAAAAACAATAAACATATCAAAACATTTATTACAATAAATGTAACAAATATATTGAATTTTTCTCTGGTCTACTGAATTTTCTTTTACAGTGTTTCAGATTTCAATTTTTCTTTGGTCTCTTGAATTTTCTATTAATATAATGCCAATTCTTATTTATTTTCTTTTATTCGAATTATATAATAGTAAAAAAAATTTTTTTAGCCTGATTTTTCCCCTTTTATTTCCGTACTTTGAAAGTTTAACTATTGCTAAATGAATAATTTATTTTAAGGCCCTTATGTCATTCAAACGATTTACTGTTGTCCAACGTATTTAATATAAAAATAAATAAATATAAAATGCTCGTTAAAAACATCGTATGTACTAAAAACGAAGTGTATTATATATATGAAGTTCTACTAAACAGTTGTTGCATGGGAAAAGTTTTATTTATTTGTTTATTTTAATTACTTATTCAGCCGTCGCTCTGGCATAGGAGTAACGCATCTTCCCCGTGATCTGGGCTTTTGGTTCTGGGATGATTGTTCTTCATTTGTATTCTATCTGTGAGGTATATGAATGTGCCCTCCCCTTATAAAAAGGGGTTGCACAAGCGAATGTCACGCAGTAGTTGCTAAGTCGTACTCTTGGCCGTAGATGTTGTTACTGAATTAAGAGGCGATCTTTCTTTTTAAAATCATTGACTTCGGCAGCGGACTTGTCTATAACAAGAGCTATAAGAAACACCAACAATTATTATTCAGATTCCGTATTGGCATTAGGTGACTATCAAGGAGCCTCTCAATTTTTGGGTGATTGGCAATCACTCGAAACTAATGCCGTTTTTTGGATTTTAGCAATTAGTAATGCACATGTAAAATGAGCACGTGGAAAGAACATTAAGTTGTTACTAAATATTTTTACGAAACTGACATTTCGATAAACAGAATGAATCAACTAGTTTGAATAATGAGGATTAATGGATTACTTTTTGGCGGTTCTTTTTACACTAACAGGCTGCCCCCAATAAATGCGTAAATTATAATTTGATGGCAATTGTAGACCGAAAATTTCTTTCCTTCTCCAAATATGCGAGAGAAACAGAGATGCGTTCTTTAAAGTGTGTCAAGGAGAATTTTTCTTTGTTTCTTAATCATAGAATCAAAGCACATTCTTGAATCAAAAAGGATCAGAATATTCTCCGAATATTATGTTGGGAAACATAATATTCGGAGAGTAATCGGATTCAGTTAAAAATATTCCTGTTCTTTAGGTATGGATCAGTGTCGGATACAGTGGAACCTCGCATAACGAGCATAATTCGTTCCGGAGCTTTACTTGTAATGCGAAACACTCGTTAAGCGAAACAATTTTTACCATACAAACTTATGTAAAATACAATAATGCGTTCCATGACGAAAAAAATACTTAAAAATTTTAATTTTCAACAAAAAACTACTTCAAATACTTTAAATGAAAACATTTATTGAAAGGAAAATACATACAAATTGTCAATAATCGTGATTCATCTTCATCTTGTCTTCTATCGCGCAATGAACCAGCCTACAATGAGAATTCGATTTTCAGAAAATAAAAAAGTCAGAATAAAAATTAGAAACATACCTAATTCCTTTTTACTACAAAGCTGTCCAGGGTCATTTGTTTCTGCCGCCGATCCAAAAGTTGATAAAAATGCGACACTGCATTGTCATTGAATAAATTTGTAGCGCGCATAGCCACTGTCTTATTTGGATGATGCTTCTCAATAAACGATGCGACAGTTTCCCATGCTTTCAGCATTTCTCTAATTTCACTAGCAGATTGTTGCTGTTCTGGAACCTCCTCCTCCCCTGGCAAACTCTCTACACTATCTTGCTGTGAAGCAGAATGCCATAAGGTCTTCAGTAGTCAGCTGTTGGCTGTGCTCTGCCACAAGTTCATCAATATCGGGGTTATCTACCTCCAACCCCAAGTTCTTGGCCAGAGAGACAATCTCGTTGACTACATTATCCTCAGGCACTGTCTCTGTACTCGTAATCCCACATTCAACAACGCTCTCTGGCCAAAGCTTCTTCCAAGAAGAAGTGAGCGTTCTCTTGGTAACACCCTCCCACGCCTTTTCGATCATCTTGATGCAGACCACAATATGAAAGTGACATTTCCAATACTCGGTGAGTGTGAGATTGGTCTCTTCAGTCACCTCAAAACAACGCTCAAAGAGTGCTTTAGTGTAGAGCTTCTTGAAATTAGAAATAACCTGCTGGTCCATCGGCTGCAGTAACGGAGTGGTGTTGGGAGGCAGGAACTGGATCTTTATGAAATTGTATTTTTCAAGGATGTCATTTTGTAGACCTGGGGGATGAGCAGGTGCATTGTCCATAACAAGCAAGACATGAAGTGGTAGATTCATCTCGAGCAAATATTTTTTAACAGAAGGACCAAACACTTCATTGATCCACGCAGTAAAAAGGTCGCGAGTCACCCAAGCTTTCTTGTTGGATTTCCACATCACATTTAGCTTAGTCTTCTCAACCTTACACTTCTTGAATGCTCGTGGAGTTTCTGAGTGGTAAACAAGCAGCGGTTTAATTTTTAAATCACCGCTTGCATTGGCACAAAATAACAGCGTGAGACGGTCTTTCATTGGCTTGTGACCGGGCAAAGCATTCTCTTCTACTGTTATATATGTTCGCTTCGGCATTTTTTTCCAGAAAAGACCTGTCTCATCGCAGTTAAAAACTTGTTGCGGTAGGTAATTTTCTGAATCTACGAGCTTCTTGAAGTCGACAATAAATTTTTCTGCTGCCTTTGTGTCGGAGCTTGCTGCTTCGCCATGCCTTACAACACTGTGGATGCCTGTTCTTCTCTTAAACTTCTCAAACCACCCACGACTTGCCTGAAATTGAATTTCTTCTCCGGCCGTTGCTGATCCTGGCGTCTTCTTAACGAGGTCGGCGAAAATTACTTTTGCCTTTTCACGAATTGTGTTTTCGTTAATAGTGTCGCCTTGCAATTGCTTTTCGTTTATCCATATGAGCAACAACCTTTCAACGTCGTCGAGAATACGTAACCTTTGCGTAGATATTCTTGTCACTCCCTTTGACGCATCTACCTCCTTAATCTTGTCCTTGTTCTTGAGTATAGTGCAAATGGTTGATGTAGACCGATTGTATGTGCGTGCTAAATCAGCCACGCTCATACCTCGTTGTCGCTTTTCAATGATTTCATGTTTCATTTGTAAACTTATTTTTAGTCTTTTAAAACTGCTCTCTTGTGGCTTTTTCTTCAGGGACATTACCAAGGTGTATAATATTTGCACAAAAAACGTAATGTCCGGACACACAGTTTGTAAAAATATATGATTAGACTCGACTCAAACACGCGTGCGCAACTAAACACAAACTGATACACCAATAGAACAGAAAGTTCCTTCATACAAGTCGGGAATTCCCCTAACCGCGTCACTCGTTATACGAAACGCCGCTCTTTAAGCGAGTCATTTCTTTACAATTTATTTTGCTCGTTATGCGAAATACTCGTTTTGCGAGGTGCTCGTTAAGCGAGGTTCCACTGTACTACAATACGAATTAGTACGAATTCTCAACTTCTGTTTGGGTTCTGGCAACACGGATATATATTTTTTTCTTTTTCTAAAATGTTTAAATTGTCAGTTATCGGTGTGCGAATATATATAGCTAAACACGGAAACAAATTAATCATGGAATTAATATTTTGTAAGTATATTTTAATATTTGTTAATGAGCTGAGGAATGCAATGTTTATTATTTTATAATTGCGGTAGTTGATAATAGTTTTCACTTCATTTGGAGTTGTTATTAATATTTTCTTTCAGCATTATTCTTATTTTGTATTTAGAATTGATTTTTTTAGTGGATCACTATTTGTTTCGGTCTATTTTTAGAGATTAGTTTTGATTCCAGTAATATTGTAGTTTTTTTTACCAGTTTAATTCTAGATTCTTATTGTTTTCCTTATATTTTCTTATTGTTTATCTTTAATTTTCGTATATATATATCTTAAATGCGCTGTTAATAATATTTTATATATATATATATATATACATATAAAGCATTCTGCAGCTGTGCATAGAATTTTCTATTTAGACTTTCGCTAATTTGTGACAATCGTAATAGAAATACTGATAACTGGATAATAGCCTTTCTAGATGAGTAGATCTGTTAATTAATGTTATAAGAGGATATATCCAATGACTTCTCAATTTTTTTAGCCATGAAGTGTTTTAAAAAATGACGTCATTTAAAGTTGGTATTGGATTTCGAAAACCGACCGTTGGAAATAGAACCTCTTACAAAGTTCTTATCCATTGAAAAAATATACCGAGTAAGGTGAGTCATATTTAATAAATCATTTTATACTGACGTACTATTTTAAAAAAATATAACGCATATATATGAAATACATGACGATCATAAACGCATTGATCTAAAGAGAAAGAAATGAAACCTTGTTGATTTCAGCAAAATATGAGTATTTTTCATATTTCGAAATTAACCATCTTCTCTTTATTATATCAGTTAATAAGTAGCATTCTAATTTAATATAAACTCATAGTGAAAAAATAATAAAGATTCTAGACAGGACTTGTATCATAGATTAATTTTGCATAAAGAGAACGTCATCGTTTTTTAAAATTCGATTATACTTATCTAAATATTATTACCCGATTTTTTCAAGGCAAAGTTAAATTCTTTGAATCTGACAATGCTTGCTGATGACTAACGACAAATATACTTAATTCTAGTCTTAATCGAAAGAGCTATTATTATTATTATTATTTGGAAAAAAAGAGTTGAAATATATCACAAACATCGTACGCCATATAGTTTTTTTCTTCCCCGAAATGGATGAAGTTTACAAACTGGTTGAAGGCGTAAACTTTCTTCCAAAGACTTAAGGTATCCGACTACATTAAAAATATTGGTTACCTAACACATTGGCGATTTATTATTATTATTTCTTGTAGTTTAGACTTTTCTCTTTCCAAAACATTATATCTTCTCTAAGAAAAGAAAAGACTGAACTATCATCCAGGGTCACATATTTTACAACTAAAATTTGTTTTTGACTTCAGTTTTCTCAAAACTTTAATGTTCACAAAAATTCTCCACCGCTAACACGATATCTCAAAAACTAATAGAGGTATACACATAACAATTTCAGCGTGTGTTCTAAATGATGTGAGCAATGAAATGAATCAAAATTTTTATTGTTGGTGAAATATTTTTTCACTTATAGGTGTTTTTAAAAATTTAAGTTGTGATTTAACAGAGAAAATGCATATATATGCATATTTTTTCACCCATAACCTCTTTACATCTCCAAAACTTTTTTAGATTTTGGTACATTTCCTTCATCATTATATTCTATAACTTTTGAATACAAAGAAAAATAGGATTGCTGTATTACAATTTACTTTCGAGTGTTAGCCAATCTGGTTAAATTTCATTAAAATTTGCTACACATATTCATATTTCTTAAAATATATTTCAAATATTTTTTTACTATTTATAGTATTCATAATTGACTATACATCTAAAAACCATAAATAGTTTTTGAAAAATCCAAAAACAATTTTTTTTAAATCCAATTTTTCAAAAATTTTCCATCGAACGTAGTCGGGTACCTTAAATGTGATTTCCCAAGACATTGCTTTTTTTATTGAAATCAAATTTGTCTTCGTGTTTTGTTTTCCTGGAACAAGCTATGACAAATATTATTTATTTTTAACCTAGCCACCTTTGTCTACCAGCTGGTTCGCCATGAGTTATGCATTCTAAAGTTTTCTATTAAATACTTAACGTAACTTGTTTTCTTCATAATTTATCAGTCAAATATATTTAAATTTCAAACTTCGATAGTCACTTAACTCTATTATTATAGAAGCCTTATGATTCTTTGTTCATTGAACTATATATCTCTGATTTGCAATCAATTGTTGTCTAATTATTTTATTTTATCCAGTCATGGGCTGAAAGTTACATTTTTTTTTTTATTTAATTTGCAATAATAGTAGATTTTTTTTAGTTTGAACTTCCGTCAATATGATGGCAACATGCTGATAAAAGCTAATTTTTTCTCTTTGACGTGCTTCTGTAGATTAAATTGTATTGTTTTGTCTGAAATATGTTGCTGAAAAATATAGTTAAAATATTTATTTAAAAATTCATTAAAAATAGAAGTTTAAGTTATATGTTAAAACACTGACACCATTAGAAAGCTAATTTTTTAATCTTTAACTTGATGTAAAAATCATGTTTGTGCGATAATAATATCGGAAGTTATATCGAAGAAAACGACAAAATTTCGCTTGAATTTTAATTAATTTAAATTTTAATTAAAAATTCGAAAAAATCGTTCCGAGGTGCACATTCCCGTACCCAAGGTATACACGTGCCAAATTTGGTAGCTCTCGATCCAACGGTTTGGCTGAGAGAGTGCCAACACACACACAAACACACACTTGCTGCTGTCGTGTCCGTGTTTTTCACGGAAAGGGGGTGCAGTAGCTTCTGAGGGTAAAGACCCCTGGGGATCCAGAGGGCAGAAGTCTGACTTCTAGTTTGCACACTCGACACAACCGTTTTTAGAGGGTGGTCGAATTCATTCATACACTCATTCATCCATCAGCAAGTCGGAATTTAGATCCAAATCAGAGACCGACTTATCCCTGATTCAGTACCCCCAGAGGTATTGTTTTGTTATGGGAATTTGGAGGACTTTGCAGTCGTGATATAATTAACGTGCCCCAACTGCCATTAGCCAACACCTCGGTCTTTGGCCAAGACGAGGACAGAACCCGCAACCTTTCGGTTACGAGACTGACGCTCTACCAACCAGGCTACCGCGGCCTGATACACACTTTGAGCTTTATTATAAATATAGATAATTTGTTTGAACTGAAAAATTTTAATGATTAAAAATGGCACATACCTGATTTTTACTTCTAAGTCAGTATGAAATTTGGTCTGAAATAATCAGATTAAGGCGTTGAAGTTTTGAAATTAAATTTGCTAAGTTTGAGGAGCAATGAGCATGAAACCTCGTATTAATTGCTTCTCAGATTTTAAATGTCAGTATAGTGGAATCAGTTTTTCCCTCATGCCACGTAACTTTCTTACTGTCACAGAATATCGTCTGTAAATAGCATTTATTTTCGCTTATTTAAGGTTAAATCTTGCAATTAAAAAAATCGTACTTATTATTGTCCTCCGGTATTAAATATGTCCGTACACGTACATTGGTTTTGATTTTAGTACTAGCTGGTACCCGGGTGTTGCTGTCGCCGAAAAAATAATATTAAATGCAATCAGTTAATAATTTAGCAATGTTTTATCGAAATATGATGAACGGCCCGACAGTATATAAAATACGAACTAACAAATATAATTTCTTTTAGATTTGAGTGTTCTTTTAGAATTGTAAAGCTTGTTGTTCTTTTAGAATGGCAATAAAAGAAACTATAAAAGTTCGTTTTAATATTCGTTCGGAATTCTCAAGTTTAATTCTAGAAAAGGGGATTAAAATATTTTCTTTCAAAATGGATTAATGAAAATATAGAAAATATATTTATAACCATATTATAACCATAGAAAATATATTTATACCATTGAATCGTTAATATAGTTGAAGAGATAATTTTTGAAAATTAAGATGGTGTAAAATTATTTGTACTATAATATTTTTTGAAGTGACTGCGAAAAACGCTAACATATAATTAATATTTAAAAACCCCATGATCGGTCTCCCCAAAGCTTTCTCGCATAATCTATAATGTAGTTGTTACCTTTGAGAACAACTTTCATGGTATTTATGTTCAATTGCTAAACAATATTAACTTTTAACTTGGATTTAGCATTTCTACAGAATCTATTGTCCCCCTCGGCGATTTATTTGGAGATGAATCCTTCGTAAATAGATGCGGTTGAGATCCGAATTTTTATTTTAGATAATTTTACTATGCCTATAACCATCCCTTAAATATAAGCCATAAGCTGACCAAATTTTATCGCAATCGGATGGAAAGCATAAGAGGCATACGAACATTCATTTTTATTTATGTAGATAACCAATTTTGTGTACAAATGTTAAAGTCAAAAGGAAAGAAACAAGCAATATTTATGTATTTTTAAGGTCAACAATTTTTATTTTTATTTTAGTTACTTTTTAGTAAATAATTATCAAAAAATTAAATATCAAAAAATGATTTATTTCCGCAACTGAACTCGCATTCTTCACCTTCACGTGAAAAATACCGAAACCTCGTATTTGTAGTAGCTCGATCGTAAAAATACCTCGTATTTTACCCATCGAGCTATTACCTGCCATTTCAATTCTCATTACAAACTGCTAAAACTCTATTTAAAATATTAAAAATGAATTAAATTTAATTGATGATTTAATGTTTTTTAAAAAGTGTATTAACATCGAGTATCACCCGTTACTAGTTTAAAAAATGTATTTGAATTCGAGTGGAATTTTATGAATGATTGAAAATTTGAACAAGTATAAATAAATATGTATAGGGAGAATGTAAACTAATAGTAGGAACTGATAATAGGTTGTGCCTTCGTCTGACTTGATTGACTTAACCACTTCGCGTACAATGACGTGTCGAAGACGCGCTTCGAATGATTGAATTTTTAATTTGCAATTAAGTGAAAAGTATTAAATAATTTAAAATGAAAAAAGTCACTTGAAACGTATTATTATGCAAGGAATTAAAATAAAAGTAAATATTCCAATGAGGAAGCCAAGTGGTTAAAATTGTTTTTAAGCATGATTTTAATCACTTCTTTAAAGCCCTTAAATTTCATTATCAGAAAGCATTTTAAAGCAGAGAAACTGAAAAAAAAAAAAGTAATGATAGTGTAGATCAAAATTTAAAATATCGGAAGTGGTCTCCACGAAACTTTCTCGCATAATCTCCACTAAAATATTCAGCCCCTTCTCACCGCTTAAAATTGTGCATCTACAGTAAAGCCCCGAACATCTTGCATTACATTGGTGAACGATAGTTACGAAACATAGATCTTTGGGGTGAATCTACCATTTCTAGTGGACCTGCCTTGCGAGTATGTATTTTGAAAGCCATTTTTCCGATTCATTGATACCAAAATTTCAGATGAAGATACCTCTATAGTCCCAAGATAACACGCTGAATTGAATTGATTTAAGTGTGTGTTTATAGATTATTGGATTTATATACAAACTTTTCGGCAAATGGGATTCAAAATTTGATAAGAATCTATATTTTCGATGCTAATCCTGCACACTCATTTTGTCTGCCTTCTGCGTTTTGTAACCATTGAGTTACAAAAGTTCAGTTGTTCTCGAACTAACAGATATCTGTGAATGGATTTCCCTCAAAATCTACAAGTTTGATTGTAATTCTATATACCGAATTTCATCTATCGAACTCAAAGCGTTTTTGAGTCATCGTGATCGCTTTTAGACTGAATGCAAAAATATGTTTTTCGAATTTTGGGAGGTTTTAATGTAAAAATTCACAAAAATCTTGAGTTCGACTTTTTTTTTTGTCGTCGATTACTGTATTTCTTCAATACTTCGCTACAAGGACGGGAAAAAACCGCCCATAGTTTAATTAACTTTTGCATTTTGAAAAATACACAATATTTTATAATAACATTTTGTCTCTAATTTTTATAAATTTTCAAAATTAAATTTGAAATCTAAAGTATGTTGGAGATTTAAACAACGAATATTGCAAAACATTAAAAGAATCTAAATCTAAATAAAAATGAATGTTTGTATGCCTCTTATGCGCTGCCGTACCTCTCCTATGATTCCGATGAAACTTCGACTACTTATTACTTGCACTTACTGGATGGTTAAAGGCACAGTAAATTTATTAAATATATAGTAGATCTGTATCTATTAACCATGTGCTATCCGCCAAATAACTCGCCAAGAAGACACAACAGGTTCGGTAAAGATGTTAAATTCAAGCTAGACGTTAATATTACCGCATTGAAACGAAGCATTGTTGAGTCTGCATAGCTGAATGGTTATGACGCTGGACTCATAGTCAGGAGATCATGTGTTCGAAACCCAGTAGACTTAACATTTTTTTTCCCCTTTATTTTGTGTTCCAGAAGATTCTGGAACTTTCTTTAATGCCACATAAGTGCTCTGGATTTTTATTACTGTCTCCAGAAAGGTATTCTGGAACTTTCCCTACTTGTAGAAAAGCCGAGGATCTCTCGGTCACAGGGTTCTTAGTTCAGAGTTGAGCTAATAAATTGATTTAACTCTATTTCCTGTGTCTTCTTGAGTTCTATCTACGTGATAGTGTTTCTGAACTATTGCACGTAAATGCAATGTAAGTCTTTCTCTGATTTAATAGTTTTATTAAAGAGTGTGAGAGAAAGTTTTAGGGGAACCAATCCTGTAGGTTCGAAATTTTAACTAAACATTCAATAAAATTTTACCGTTTTTTGGAGTAACTTCCGAAAATATTAAAGTACAAATAATTTTGCACCGTCTTGGTTTTCAAAAAAATTATCTTTTCAATTATATTAAAGATTTTATGGTTAAAATATGTTTTCTATGTTTAATCAATTAAAGAAAATATTTTTATCACTTTTTTATATTAGACTTAAGAATTCAAAAAGAATATGAAACGAATCACGAGATACAATCAATAGTTTCTTTCATAACCATTCTGAAAGAACACTGAGCTTTACCATTCTAAAAGAAAACACAAATCTAATATGCAAAAAAGATTATTTGTTCATAGAATAGAATGATAAAAATAGAATAAATACTATTTATGCTTCTCTTTTATATATCCTTCCATTTCAATGAATATATTCATTACCAACAAGAAAATAAATACCATTCTTCCTATTATTCTTAATTACAGAAGATAACTATTTCAGATTCCAAACGATATTTCCAAAATTATTTTTTCTGCGGCAGCAACGCGCCGGATACCAGCTAGTTTATTTATAAAAGCTACACAATCATCAAGACATTACAGCGAATGAAGCAGAATATGAAGAAAATTGAGGATAGAACAGCATCGGAACGATTCTTCTGTCATCAAGAATACATGACGTAAATTTCTAGCACATGATGCATGCGCAGCTTTGACTGTTTACATAATAGATTGCATTTTATGTTAGCGGGAATTAAAAAGGGAAAATGAGAATTGACATCTAAAAAATATAACAATGTATTATTTGGATGTAATAAAATGCAGCTCCATTTCATTTATTGCTTTACTAAATTTTTCAGTCGAATCTGAACTAAAGTATAAATTTTTGAATTGATTCGTTTTTTGATTGGAAAGGAGTTAAAATATGTAATTATTAGTTTGTCTCTTATTCAGGTTCTTGAATCTGATATTTTACCAACTGCATTGTAAGTAAATTGACGAACCGAAATTTATTAATCTATTTAAAAATTAGTGTTATTTATATTATGGTTCAGGTTGCATAGCGTCATGAAAAGTTCTTAAAAAGTGCTTAAAATTGAAAACCATTTTTAAGCACCTTAAAAGTACTGAATTTTGGAATAAGTCCTTAAAAGTTCTTATTTTTGTCGATAAGTGCAAAGGAGATATTCTGTTTTGATTCCGCATAAGATATCCCCTTTTGTTTCAACATTCGATGAATACACCAAATCGACAAGAGTCATAAATCGTTGTTTATTGGATCTATGCAAAAAGAAAACGGGCGAAAGGGAAGAATTCGGTGAATGGATATTAGAGTTTTAGCCCTAGATAACGCTTAATGAGCATTTTTTTCTGCATTGAGCTCCGTATTAAAATATTAGAATGATTATTTCGAAAGAGGGAAACATGCCGAACGGGTTGCAACTCGAACAATGTTTGAACTTCTTTTACATGTAGCATTTTAAATCTATACTTATAATAAAGCTCAATGTGTGTGTGTGTGTGTTGACGCTCCACAGGCCAGACCGTTGGACCTGCAGCTACCAAATTTAGTACATGTATACCTTAGAGGTCGGGAATGTGCACCTATGAGCCCTTTTTTCGAATTTTTAATTAGAATTTGAATTAATTAAAATTTAAGCGAAATGTCGAAGTTTTTCCGCTATAACTTCCGAAAATATGACTGCAGAAACATGGTTTTTACATCAATTAAAAGATTAAAAAATCAGCTTTTTAATGGTATCAGTGTTATGTATAACTTAAATCTTTTATTTTTAAAGAAATATTTTAAGCATGTTTTTTTTTTTTTTATCACATGACTGGATAAAATGAAAGAAAACCATGACGGAAGTTCAAATAATAATAATAATAAACGATAATCGCAAATCAAATCTAAAGAAATGTAACTTTCATCACGTGAGTGGATAAAATAAAAGAAATATAAAATGTGATGTTTTCTAAAAAAATAAATGCAAAGCAAAAGATTCTGTAATTGTTTGCAATAATCATTAATTCAATAAATTATCTTTATTTATACAGGACTGAATTTATACAGGATATGCATTCAAATTCCGGTCCAATGACCAATTTGTAAAATATTATTAACTAGCCGCCTTTGGCGACCAGCTGGTAATGCGTTCTAAAATTTTGTATTAAATCACATTCATCAGCCTTGAAGTAATTCCGGGAATTTATTGGCCTGAAATCAATATTTTCTTATATCTTATAGATGACGGACGAAAATTTCTAAAAGAACACCTTTTCCTAATAATATTCTTTAATTTTATAAATCAATCAGTTTTAACTATCGGTTGTGCTTCCAAAATATTGAAAATGTTTTTTTCGGTGATGTTGCCAAAATATAAAATGTTTTTTTAAAAGATAGCGAGGAAGGGAAAAAAAGTATTGAATTAATGATAGATATTGCAAACGATTACATAAATATGCCATTAAGTTGGGATTTCAATGCATATCCTGTCTAAATTCAATCAGTTTTACCGTAAATAAAGATTTATTGAGTTAATGATATAGATATTGCACACGATTATAGAAACCTTTGTTTTGCATTTATTTTCTTAGAAAATATCGCAATTTGTTTTTTTATTTTATCCAGTCACATGCTAAAAGCTGCATTTCTTTAGACTTGATTTACGATGATAGTTTTTTTTTTATTTGAACTTCCGTCATTGTTTTTCCTGTCACGTGCTAAAAAAACATGGTTAAAATATTTCTTTAAAAATTAGTTAAAAATTGAAGCTTACGTTAGAAATTAAACAAACTGATACCATTAGAAAGCTAATTTTTTTATCTTTAAATTGATATAAAAATCATGTTTGCGCAATAATATTTTCGGAAGTTATAGCAGAAAAACGTCGAAATTTCGCTAAACTTTTATTGAATTCAAATTCTAATTAAAAATTTGAAAAAAGGGCTCCGAGGTGCACATTCCGGACCTCTAAGGTATACATGTACCAAATTTGGTAGTTGTAGGTCCAACGGTCTGGCCTGTAGAGCGCCACACACACACATGCACGCACCCCCCCCCACACACACACACATTGAGCTTTATTATAAGTACAGATAAGCATATATATTGTTTAATATTATTAATTTGATCTACATGAAGTAAATAATTACATTTTATGTAGCTTGAGTCAAACAATGCATTTATGAATAATGAGTTTTAGATTTCTTCATACTTTGCTCTGTGAGCTATATTTTACAAAATATTTTTATTAATATTTTAAATATAAGTTGCTACATCAATCAGTCCTCTAAATCAATAATCAAAACTGACTGATTTATAAAATTAAAGAATATTATTAGGAAAACGTGTTCTTTTAGAACTTTCCGTCCATCATCTTAAAGAAAATATTCATTTCAGGCCAATCAATGCCCGGAGTTACTTTAAGGCTAATGAATATGTGATTTAAATGAAAATTTTAGAACACATTAGTCATGGCGAATCAGCTGGTCGCCAAAGGCGGCTAGTAGTTTATATTAATAAAAATGAATGTTTGTCTGATGTCTCTTTTGCCTTCCTAAACCGTTCATCCAATTGCGATGAAATCTGGTCATCTTATTGTTTATACCTACGGGATGGTTACAAGAATAGTACAATTATCTAAACACATTATTAAAAAATTGAATTACAACCGTATCTATTTACCACGGATTAATCTCCAAATACCTCGCCGAGGTGACAATAGATTTTGTAGAAATGCTAAATCCAAGTTAAAGGTTAAATTTTGCAGCTATAGTGTGCAAATAATTCTCAGAAATAAAGGTTAATATTTTGTAGCTATCATATACAAATGTCTTGCAAGTCATTCTCAGAGGTAACTGCTTTATTACAGATTATGCGAGAAAATTTTGGGAAGACCAAACCTGGGTTTATTTTATTTTATTTTTAATTAATTTTTTGCAGTAACCACCAAAAATATTGTAGTACAAATAATTTTGAACCATCTTAATTTTCACGAATTCTTTTTTCAACTATATTAACGATTTTATGGTAAAAATTTGCTTTCTATGTTTAATCAATTTTCAAGGAAAATATTTTAATCACATTTTCTAAAATTAAATTTGAGAATTCTAAAAGAATATTAAACGAGTCACGAGATGTAATAAAAAGTTTTTTTCATTGCCGTTCTGAAAGAACACCAAGTTTTAAAATTCTAAAAGAATACACACATCTAATATATAAAAATGAATATTAGTTCGTATTTTATATGCTATCGTTCCGTTCATCCTATTTCGGTAAAACATTGCCAAATTATTGATTAATAGCGCAATAGCATTTTTTTTTTGGCTGCAGCAACAAGCCAGGTACCAGCTAATTCTCTTATAAAAGTTGACTTAAATTTTTGGTAATGATAGTTTTTTGTTATTATTATTATCCTTTTTTGTTTTTGTCAAAACCAAAAAGACATAATTTATTTTACTATGGAATATTGAGCAAATATTATGATAACACAGACATAAATACTAGAATTCAGAAATGCACACTTATAATTAATTAAAAAAATTTCAATAAAAAAGATGCATTATAATGAGACAAAATAATATAGGATTAGAAAATGCGCAGGTTTACATATGGGTACGTGTGGAAAGGTGTTTAATTTTTTTGGCTGTGGTGCTTAAAAGTACTTAATTTTTGTATCACTTTCTCACCCTGTGAGCGACCTGTTGGTCATGAAGATGACACTCAATCGGTCTCTTCGGAAAGGTTCAAAAATTCCTTCTCAGTTCGATTGTAAACACTTGGCCGTGAATTATGTGAGTGGGGAGGACGTTCCACTCGTGGTATTCAATTTCAAGGGATTTTCCGCTATGACTTCTAAATGGACCATTGTGCATTCTTGGGCTTTTTTCGACCCCTTCCAATCGTAAAGAGGAAGCAACACGAGGTCAGAGGGTGGGGGCTGAAGGTCGAAACTGTTTCATTCTGCCTGCCTTTAAGGCTGGTTGAAGTTGAAAACTTTTCCGCTTGAACTTCTAGTACCAGTGCCTGCGGATTTCTTAGTTCTTAAGCTATTATTATTTTTTTAAATATTAACTTGATACTGAAAGTAGTGTGGAGTGTAACTTTATTTAAGATTACCGTAAGTACTTTGTGTTGTTTATTTTTTGATTTTTGGGAATGGCTGGTGATTGGTATGACGAATATTGATGGTACACTATGTGGGGGGGGGCGAA
Organism: Argiope trifasciata; assembly: GCA_026543055.1. Lineage (NCBI taxonomy): Eukaryota > Metazoa > Arthropoda > Arachnida > Araneae > Araneidae > Argiope > Argiope trifasciata. Next base: position 115 of record JAPMOQ010028366.1, on the reverse strand, counting down.
ATGGCGTAATGGAGGTTCTGAGCTTAAGTACTCTATGTTGCTTATTTCTTGATTTTAGGAAATGGCTGGTGATTGGTACATGGAATATTAATGGTACACTATTCGGGGGGGGGGG
>JAPMOQ010028361.1:0-11387 GCA_026543055.1 Argiope trifasciata | reverse complement strand
AAAACATGGTTAAAATATTTCTTTAAAAATTCGTTAAAAATAGAAGCTTAAGTTATACATTTAAACACTGATACCATTAGAAAGCTAATTTTTTAATCTTTAAATTGATGTAAAAATCATGTTTATGCGATCATATTTTCGGAAGTTATAGCGGAAAGACGTCGAAATTTCGCTTAAATTTTAATTAATTCAAATTCTAATTAAAAATTCGAAAAAAGGGCTCCGAGGTGCACATTCCCGACCTCCAAGGTATACATGTACCAAATTTGGTAGCTGTAGGTTCAACGGTCTGGTCTGTAGAGCGCCAACACACACACACACATTGAGCTTTATTATAAGTATAGATAACCAGCGGAAATGGTCTTTCCAAAACTTTTTTGGCATACACTCTAATAAACTTGTCATGCTTGATAACACCATGGCACTTGTCATAATAATTACGATATATTAACTTTTGATGTGAATCTATCTTGTCGTTCTTGGCGATTAATCCCTGGCATGCCGTTAATAGTATCTGAACATCGAATTTATGCTTTAGAAACGTTTTTCTCAACTGATTGAAACAAAGATTTGACACAAAATCCCATACCAAATTTTATATATTTATGCCATTACACTTTTCATAACCGCTTTTACATGTTTTTGGAAATATAAACCGATAGACAATTAACTCCTTGTTACATTTTCTCAAAATTTGGCAGGTGTCTACACTTTTTTTAGATGTTAAATTTGTGTACGGAATATTATCTATCTATCTTCGTTTTGTAGTTATCGTGTTAGCTTATATTCGAGCAATCAGACAGACGAACTTTCTTTAGCCAGACTTTAGGCGAAATTTAATAGAAATACGCAAATTTGGTTTAAAGACCGTATAACAAATTTCAACTATCTGTATATCAAATTTGATATGGGATTTTGTGTCAAATCGTTGTTTCAATCGGTTGAGAAAACGTGTCTAAAGCTGAAATTCGATTATCAGATACTAATAACGGCATACCAGGGATTGATCGCCAAACACTTCACCAAGGGTGACACGATAGATACAGTAAAAATTCTAAATTCACATCAAAAGTTAACCCTTTGCACTCGAGGGCTCCGGAGCGGAGCCATTTAAAATTGGTCTTTGAACTCGAGGACACAATGGAGACAATGCAAATAATTTTCAGTTTTTAACATAAGAACAAAAACAAATCGTAAAAACTAGTTATAGGATGCTTCGCATCACACTTTGGACGATTACAAAATGAAATAATTTTGTAATTTTTTTTTATATATATCATAACATTTGTATTCATAAAGAATTAAAAAAAATAATATACAACGCTGACTTTTCTTTTAATGCGTATAGCAAACTTACAAGTGAATATGATCTTTTCACTAAAATCGCTTCGAGTTGCTGGTCATACGAATGAAAAAAAACTTCGAGTGCAAAGGGTTAATATTTCGTAACTATTGTACAAGAGTGCTATGCAAGACGTTCTTTAGCCAGACAAATTTATTAAAGAGTACGCGAGAATGTTTTAAGGGAACCATTCTCACTGGTTTATATATATAAGCAACCGAATGCCTAAAATTAATCAAGACAGTTCTGATTTTAAACTCTTTATATCTATGGCATTAAAATAAAAATGGTTCTCATTTATCAATAATTGCACCAAACAAAAAATAGTTTTGATGATAACATTTTAACATTTTAATGCTATCGACGAGATATCACGTCTTTCAGATACTTCCATTGACATTTGATATTTGTCTTTTCATGGAGTTTTTGTCTAATTCATCTTCAGGAATGAATGTGTTAAAATTTTAAAAAAATAATTCTTTTAATGATACCAATTTAATTTTCAATTTTTTCCAATTTAATTGAAGTATCTTAAAGACGAGATATCTCGTCAGCAGCGTTGAAAGCATTAAAGTTAGTCTGAATAATTTTTTCTTCCAACTTTATTACACAATTGAATATGATCATCCAAAATGACCAATGAATATTAATCCTATCAAAGAAAAAAACAATATAATCAATAATAATTATTTATGCTTTTAAAAAAATCGTCCTCTATTTATTCAAATTGTTCATTATTTCATTGTTTTAAAATTTTATTTTATTTATTTGTTTGCAATTTTTTGAAATTTTATTTATAATCCCTTCTTTTTGTCCTAATTGAAATCACAGATCGAAAAATTGTTTCCTTTTTGCAGAATTGCAATTTATTAACATTTTATATCGCTCTGATTTTTGAAATGTATCGCATTTCTTTTATGAATATTTCTTTATGATAATTAAGCAAGAAAATAATTAACTAAAACTTCTTTTTAGTCAATGAGAATCCTTGAAATCTGTCGTTTTCGAAAATGCTTCAAAAATTTCCAAAGGTAAAAAACGGTTCTAAACGAAACGCGTAATATTAATTTATGCAACGCAGCGTAAAATGCGCTTTAAATACTACATTTCCGCGTAACCTTGTGCTTAAAGCCAGTTCAATCGACGGTTGACATGAGTTGGCTGTTGCATTTTTAATGATGCAACTTCCTACGAGCGATTTCTTTTTTTACGCTTGACAAATGTCTAAGGCCGTCTTACATAAAACGTATGCAGGAAATGTGATTGCGGAAAAAAAAAGTGCAAGAAATCAAAAATTGACAAATACACTGTCATGCTAAGAACTGTTTATCATTCGATTTTTTTTTTTCAACTTTAAAAATTTTAGGATAGTTTCGAATTTCTCGAACCTTCACGTCAGAATGTAGGGGTGGATTTAAGTAATTTGTGGCTTTAGGAAATGTAAGTTATGAGGTTTCTCATTTAATAAATTGTTAATGTAGTTTCAATTTCGTGAAATTTTACATTAGTGAGTTAATGATTTTTTCTATTTAAATAATTTTAAAAGCCTTTATTTATTTATTTTTTAATATAAAACATTATTTACATGATATGTTTTATGCAAATGATATATATTTTACATAATATATATTATTAAATGAATTAAAAAAGCAAAAAAAAATCCTTGATAAATTTAGATGAATTATTGATTAATAGATACTTTATTTATAAATAAATGCTGTTTATTGTATGGAAATGGTTAAATGTATATATTCGAATATATATATATATATTCGAATATATGAGATAAGTTATAAAGAAATAATGCACCTTCAAATAAATATGAGTAAAAATTATTTTACAAAATTTGCTAGGTGGAATATAATATAATTAGAGTTGGTTGGTTGGTTGGTTAGGGTTTTTTGGCGCAATAACCATATCTGATCATACTGCGCCAAGCAAATGGTATAGTTATAGCTCGAATTATAAAAATACGCATGATAAAAATAAAAGTAGAAAGTTATCAATATATAATTTCCAAAATAAAAGTTCAAACACGTCCAAGCTAAAAAGAGTGAATGAAACAAAGATGCTAAAAACGCATTACCATGATGCAATATAGAAGTCAAGATTGAACCGAAGAAAAAAATTAAATACAATTGTAAATGTCAATGGATTTTAAAAATTTTAAAATGTTTGGATGGAATTTTTCACCTAAAAGGTCCTGTAGTGTTAATGACGATGAGTTAAAAAAGTGTAAACGAGATGAATTAAAAGACGGGCACTCAATTAAAATATGTTTAATGGAAAACTCCACACGACATGTAGAGCACTTCGGAGCCGCATCACCGAAAATGAGGTGTTTATGCGTGTAGCGAGTGTGCCCTATACGGAGGCGAGTCGATTTGACATCGACCTCCCGTGTAGGGTGATTAGGCCACAATCCAATATTTGGTTTGACAGAATAAAGTTTATTCTGGATCTGAAGATCCCATGTGTTTTGCCAGCTGAAATGGATATGCTTAATTAAACTACTCCTAATATCACTGTATGGAATTCCTTGGTTTAATAGTGTTATTGCAGATTTCGCAGCCGAATCCGCCAATTCGTTGCCATGAATTCCTACATGGCTCGGGACCCAACAATAAAAGGATATCAAAATCTTCATTTTGTAAGGTGTGCAAAGTGAACAGAATTTGCGCAGCTATTGGATGCATTTGATCGTGGTGATGGGAGAGTGCCTCTAACGCACTCTTGCTATCTGTGTAAATAATAAATTTACTCTGAGAGGAAAGCGAAATTTTCTTAAGAGCACAAGAAATAGCAACCAGCTCAGCAGTAAATACTGAACAACAATTGTGTAGACGATGGCTCAGTGTATCCGTTGGAAGTATGATTCCACAACCAGCATATCCATCTGATTTTGAACCATCCGTGAAAATGGGTGTAAAATTAGAATATTGATAACGATGATATAAAAATAGTTTTTGCAGAACAACATGAGCAGTTGAGGATTTATCAAATCCTGTGAAGGGATTCAAGAAGGAGAACTGCGGGATATCCCACGGTGGGAATATAAGATAGTTAACAACTTTAATTTGAACATCTTCAAGGTCCGAATCTCGTAGAAGCGATTTTGCTCTCTCACAAAATGGGAGGATGTGAGAGGGACGTGCATTATAAAGCCGACGAAGACCAACTGGCAGTATTGATTGGTTGAGGGGATGTGTTAGAGCACACTTAGTTTGAAAATATTATTGGGCAGACAATTTATTTCGCCTTAAACAAAGGGGTAGCTGATGACATATTACATAGAGGCTTTCCACCGGAGATGTACGGAATGCACCAGAGCAAATACGCAATGCAGGGTGGTGGACGGTATCTAGTCTTCGCAAAACAGAAGGGCGAGCAGAGTCTTACACCACACAGCCGTAATCTACTCGAGAGAGAATAACTGCTTGGTATATGCGAAGTAGGGATGTATGATCCGCTCCCCAAGATGTGGTGGAGAGGACTTTCAAAATATTTAGAGCGTTTTCACACTTTTTTCGCAAGTGTAAAATATGCGGTAGGAAGGTGCGCTTTCGGTCTAACATCACCCCCAAAAACCGTATTTCATTCACCACCGGAACGGGTATATTTTGAATATGAATATTTGGATCTGGATGAATGATTCTTTTCCGGCAGAAGTGAATGCACTTGCACTTCTCAGGAGAAATTGCGTGACCATTATTGTTGCACCAATCTACTACCCTGTTAACTGCATTTTGTAATTGTCGCTCTATCAGATTCATGTTGCTTCCTTGACATGAGATCTGAAGATCATCGACATAAAGAGTTCCATGGACAGATGATGGTAAAACTGATAAAATTTGACTCAACTGAATTGTAAAAAGTGTGACACTAAGAACGCTTCCCTGTGGAACACCTTCAGCTTGTATAAAATGATTTGAGTAAAAATTTACAACACGAACACGAAAAGTACAAAGTGATAAAAAGTTTTGCACAAACATGGGTAAGTTTCCTCTAAAACCAAATTTAAAAAGTGTCGATAGTATGCCATAGCGCCATGCACGGTCATAGGCCTTCTCGATGTCAAAGAAAATAGAAACAACGTGGTTTCTCCTAACAAATGCTTTGCGTATCTGGGTTTCCAATAAAACGAGGTTATCAATAGTTGATCGTCCTCTACGGAAACCACTCTGCATTGGGGGAATGAGACCTTGTTTCTCCAATTCATATACAAGGCGGCAATTGACCATACGCTCTAACGTTTTGCACAAACAGCTAGTTAAGGCTATTGGCCTGTAGTTTAGAGGATCCGATGAAATTTTGCCTGGTTTTAAGATAGGAATCACAATAGCTTCGTACCATTGAGAAGGATACTTCTGCTCAGTCCAAATTCTGTTTAATAATTTCAACAGATTGGAAAGGGAAGTGGTATTCAATTGACGAAGCATGCTGTATGTGGTTCCATCAGGCCCGGGAGTGGTGTCATGTGCTCGAGACAAAGCTGATTTTAATTCATACATCTTAAACTCGCAATTGTAAGGAAAGCTCTTATGAGTATTAAATTGCAAATGCCTTTGCTCCGTGCGACGCTTAGTCGCCATAAAATTAGAGCTATAAGAATTGGGTGAGGAAATTTCTTCAAATGTTTGTCCAAGAATATTAACAATATCTAATGGAGCTGTGTATTTGGTATTTCCTTTATTTAATATAGGAAAGTGAAATTCCCGATACATTCCATTAGCAGTTTTCACTTTGTCCCACACTTTCTTAGTGGATGTAGCAGATGTAATAGAAGACACAAAATTTATCCAGGATTCTCTCTGGCTACGACGGCGAATGCGACAAGCCGTGGCCTTGGCATGTTTAAACGCAATAAGATTTTCAGTCGTTGGACATCTTCTAAAAGTGTTCCACAATTTCTTTTCCCTCCTTCGACTATCGCGACAAGCCTCATTCCACCATGGTCTACGAAATTTTTGTAGGCGTGGAGAACTCTTTGGAATCGTATTATTAGCGGCATTCATTATTGTGTCAATGACACATTGTACTGCTACCGTTATATCTGTAGTGTCGACCATGGTCTCAGTTATATCGGCAAGTTGTGAGAATAAATTCCAGTCTGCCCGTTGAAACAGAAAACGCGGAGGACAAGGAGTCGCACCGCTATTGTAAGCATGGGAGACTATTAAAGGAAAGTGGTCGCTATTGTACAAATCCTCTTCAACTGTCAAATTCAAAAAAGGTAATATTTCAGGAGAACAGAGGGCTAGATCGACACTATGGAAGGTACATGTGGGTGCATGAAAATGAGTTTTTTCACCATTATTGAGTAGACAGAGACAGTTATTATTAATAAACTGTTCAATCTGTCGCCCACGTGTATTTGTATTTTCCGAACCCCATAAATGACTATGCCCATTAAAATCGCCAAATATTACAAAAGGTGACGGAAGTTGGTCAACCAGATTGTCAAGATCCTGTTGACTTACATTGTCATGTGGTGGTAAGTAAATACAACATATTGTAATCTGGGATTTAACGTGCATTTGAACAGCCACAGCTTGCAGGGAAGTGTGCAGTGGAAAGGGTGAGTTTGGATAAAGATTTGAAGTCAAGATGCAGACTCCACCGGAAGTAGATGTGTCATCTTGACGAACACTATTATAGCCACGTATTTTGAAAGAAATATCCGATTTCAAGAAAGTTTCTTGAATGGCGAAACAAATGGGATTAAATTTGTTAATGAGATATTTAATGTCCACAATCTTAGAGCGAATGCCGCGACAATTCCATGAGAGAAATTTACCCATTAAGAAATTTGAGGTGAAAAAGAATTGGAGATAGAGACATTAGGGGGTGGAGAAACCACGCAATTCATCTTAAGATCTTCCTCCTCCTTCGAAGGATGCAAGTTAATCATAGAACTTTTCGGAATACCACCGAACAAAGAAGGAAAATCTTTGTGTACTAGGCCCTTTTCAGCAATACCTAGTGCTAAAGACTACTTTTTTGATTGTTTCTTGAATGTCTTTGCCAAATCTTTGTGAGGAAAACCGTGCTTAGAAATTTTAAGCTTTAAAGATTTTTCTGCTTTAGAAGGCTTCTTCCGTTCAGCTTTAACCTTTTCCGAGTTAATCGTATCAGAAGTATCAGTATCTGTATCGGCAGGAAAATCCTTTATTTCATATTGCGTACTTTGATTAATAAGGGCTCTCTTCACTGCCGAAGCGTAAGTGGTACCAGACGTCATTGTCCGAGCTTTGACAACTCGTCGCGCTTCAGGATAAGATATCTGTTCCTTGAATTTAACCTCAATTACCTCTTTTTCAAACTTCCAAATAGGGCAAGACCGAGAATAAGAAGTGTGATTGCCCTTACAATTTACACACTTTTCTGTTGCCTTACACTCAGTGTTATCATGTCCGACTTCCGAACAGCGGGCACAAGTAAGTTTCCCACGGCAAGCAGTTTTCGGATGACCAAAACGCTGGCAATGAAAACAACGTAGAGGTGTGGGGATATATGGCCTGACTGGGCAGTTAATATATCCTGCCGTAATAGAAACAGGAAGTTTTGTAGATCTGAAGGTCAGGATCAGATGCTTCGTAGGCAGGCGCTGACCATCCCTTCGTATAAAAATGCGTCGCCCATGTATAATTCCTTGTGGTTTTAATTCGCATGTGATTTCCTCTAACGGAACGTTTAAAAGTTCTCCAAGAGTTATGACACCCTTAGAAGAATTTAGAGTTTTGTGAGGTTCAACTGTTACTTTTATATCAGCTAAAGCTTTAAATTTCATTATTTGTTTCGCCTGTTTCATAGAATTAACTTCTACTATTAGATCTCCAGAGCGAATTTTCTTTATTGATGTGACATCTCGAACGGTAGCAGAAATAGCTTTTTGGACAAGAAAAGGTGAGACATTCTCGAAAGTTTCATTGTTTGTGGAAATACGTTTGACTAGAAAGAAAGAATCAAAATGTGTTGCTTGGTTTTGAACAGTGACATGCCCACTTAAGGGACGAAGTTTGCCTTTGGCACCCATGCAGCATGGAAAAAGGAATTCGGGATCCAACGGCACCGCCCTCCACGGAGCCCTACAAGGGAAGGCAATTGCTGGCTCTGGGATTTCCCAGCCTCAGTATCCACCTTGATGCTAATTGGAATCTATATGCTAAGGGCCACTTCCAGGAACGTCTACCACCTTTAACGCAGAGCCCCAGAAGGTGACCCCTTCGCTTGATCCCCTTTAGCAGACCAGTCGCATGACCAGGATACCAGCCGATTGATACACCGGGGATCGGAATGTACCACTCGTCTAATGGGTCGCCACGCACGGCCAACACGTGGGGGTATTTGCTGTCCATGAGAAGCAGGAAGCAAACAGAATGGCGACAGCTTTTCATGGAGAGCTCCCTCGTCTACCCTCGAGGGATAGAAGGATCAAGCAGACAGCAGAAGGCGTAGAGGAGAATAAATTGAAAAGGGAGTAAAGATCCCTGGGTACCTCGGGATTGGGACACCCGTACTCACCTATAGTAGGTGAGCCCCTGAGGGGAATATAATTAGAGAGATCAATATCTATTTCAATTATAAAAACACATTGTAGTCATAATATTTTTATAATTCACAAAATTTGCAATTTTATCTGTATGCTACTAGGTTACTTTTTTCAATCGATAAACCCTGGCCCTCGTCAATCAAAGGCCCTAGACAACTGCCTAATAGGAAATTAGCCATTGTCAGAATGTCTCTGATAAAATATTTCCAAAAATGATCGTGCTTTTGTGCTCTACATTCAACGGTGCAATAAAAATTCGCTATCAGCATCCGAAGCGGTTGTCTGTCGGTTTGATCTCAACATGTAGAAAGGAGAAAATACAGTGCATTTAAATTATACTCTCAAATGCAAAATATAATTTATCTTTTCTAATAATAAAAAAGAACGAGTTATGTTTCTATTTGGATGCTGGCCTAGCTATTTAACTTAAAACAATCAAACTTGTCGTATGTATACGTTGGTATGTGGAAATGTGCACTTTGACTAATTTTACTTTTAAAATTTGAATTTTTAAATCTATTTTCAAAAAAAAAAAAAAAAAAAAACTCCTTTAACGCCTATTTTACATTAATATATTCCATGCTTGAAGTGAAATCTTTTTCATAGTCACTGATAATGTTTAATACTACTTTTTTCCCCTCATTATTTATGATTAAGATATCATAGTTGATTACTTCGATTGGTCCAATTGCACACTGAATATTAGCGCCGCCGCGAGAGCACTGATGAGAAGGGAGGTTGAGTCCTAACTGCCCCAACCAGCCACGGTACAACCTCTCCCATAAAAGGAATCGGTAGAAAGTAGCCACCAAAACCCCTTTTGTACCTACCAGGACAACGAGAAATAATCGCCATTTCAGAAGCTACTTACCCTCATATCTGAGATGCCCCTGGGGCCGCGGTGGCCTGGTGGTAAGGTCTCGGCTTCGGAACCGGAGGGTTTCAGGTTCGAGACTCGATTCCCCCGAAGATCCGTCGTGTGAGGGGATCTCTTGCACGTTAAATCTGTCAGGCCAAAGTCCTCCCGCTGGTGTGGTGTGGAGAGGGGGGTGCCACTTCAGGTGTCGTCCTCGTCATCTAAAGTGGTTCGAAATTACGAGGTCCGTCCCCAAATAGCCCTCATGTTGCTTTAAACGGGACGTTAATATAACTAAACTAAACTAAAACTAAAACTGAGATGCCCCTATCCAAGGAAATAATTATCTACATACGATGATTCGTTAATTTTTTCATGCCATGTTAATTTTTTCAACATAATGTAATCCATTTTATGAAATTTTGCTGTATTTACAATTACGATTGCGAATTTTATAAATACTATTATTTTTTTTAATAGTACTGTTTTTTCCTATGATATAAATGGACAGAAAATGAATAAAACAAGGAACAGTTCGAAGTACGAATATCAAAATAGTATGAGTTATATACGCCTATCAAAATAAGTTTTAAAAAAATCTTTCATCGAAGAAACCTATCAAGACCAAATTACAAAACTATATGGTTAAAGTTTTCAGCTCTTTTTAATCTGGCGAATCAACAAGAAACCAAAAGCGGCTAATAAACAATTGAAAAAGGTGTGTTTTAATATATGCGTTGGTGCTGTACAAGCTAGGTCATTCGACATATTACTTTCAAATTTGATACAGATATGATTTGGAGGGTAAAAATGTACACTTTAGAGCAATTTTCATTCAGTTTAAATTAATTAAAAGTAAGTGAGATTTATCATTTTCTCGCAATAATTATCCAAAACATTATAGTACAAAATCTATTTTTAAAATTGTATTTTTAATGATAACAACTAAATCAATGTGCAGGCTTTTTTTTCTCTCTTTTGACTAAAGGCGGTTTGTATATAATGAAATCATGTTAATATATACTTTCACTGGGTTGAAACAATACGTATGCAAATAAATAATTTCGAAAATATAATCAATTTATTCTTACATGAAGAATTTAATTTTATAATTCATGGTTCCTCTTGCAAGAGTACATAACGTTTATATTATAGAATACTAGCCGCCTTTGGCGACCAGCTGGTTTGCCATGAGTAATGCGTTCTAGAATTTTCAATTAAATCACATAGTCATTAGCCAAAATTTAAGAAATAGTTAAGGTTAAAAGATTCAGTTATTAGTAGATAAAGAGTCGGTAACTTTATTCGGAAAAACTTTTGAGTTTAATGCTCTAATAATTTATCGATTATGCTTCCAACATATTAAAAATGTTTTTTTCGGTGATATTTCCAAAATGTTAAATATGTTTTTTAAAGAAAGCGAAAAAGGAAAAAAAAAATTGAAATAATGATACAGATATTATAAACGATTATAAACGATTATAGAAATATGCCATTAAGTCGGGATTTCAATGCATATCCTGTCTAAATTCAATCAGGTTTACTGTAAATAAAGATAATTTATGGAATTAATGATATAGATATTGCAAAAGATCATAGAATCCTTTGCTTTGTATTTATTTTTTTAGAAAATATCA
>JAPMOQ010028351.1:0-14708 GCA_026543055.1 Argiope trifasciata | reverse complement strand
AAGAAATAGACGGAAATATCCTATACAATTTTTTGCAATAGCTTTTAAGATACATTTATTATTAAATGACTATTGCATGTTATAATAAGTTGGAAATATGATTATTTTTAATCGAATATTTGCTTTTTGTAACGTGACTGTAAAAGAATAAGGAAAAGAAAGCTAAAGTTAATAGAATTATGGAATAATAATAGATTCTAGTAATAATTAAAATTAATTATGAATGTAGTTGAAATTGTCCTTTACATAAAATGTTAAATCTTTCTTTGGCATTCTTATGGGTGTTTTCTACTAGATTTTAAGAAAAAAATCTTTAAATTAATATCAGTTTCTAATTAGAAACTTCAATTTAAGATAATAATTTGTTCAATTTGCTAATTCTGGTTTATCTGTCTCAATTACGGTAAAAGAAAATTCTTCATTTTCTGTGTAAGGCTTTTTGGCAACTAATTCAGAATTTACAAAATAAACATCCATAAAAAATATGTTTTATTTCAAGTTACAATCATACTATAACAAGGAACAGAATCTTTAAAAAGTTTAGATTGGTTCTAGTTCTTTGCAAATAAAAAAAAACTGCTTAACAATATCTAATTATATATATATATATATATATATATATATATATATATATATATATATTTAGTATTTTATTTTTGAATATGATAAACTGCTAAAATATTTTGCAAAATTTGTTTTTACAAGAAAATTTTATTTTTTACAGTATCTTCTTTGGGGTGATGGAATCAAATTGTTTCATTGTAAAAAAAAAATGTATATATTTGTAGTAACGAGTCACATATGTATACATTTCATTTTTATGCTGTTTATTTGATTTTCAATGTGCTGATATAAAATTTCTTAATGTAATAATAAACTTTGCTATCATTTTAAATTTAAATATTATCATTTTTTATTGTATTATTGTATTTCTATTGTATCATTTTTTATTGTATTTATTGTTTCCATAATTCAAAAGTTTTGGATAAATAAATTTTCACATATATATATATATATATTGTTTATTATTTTTTATGTATTTTCAAAAACATTTTAATGTCAAAATAAATCTGTTCTGCATTTTCACTTTAAACATTGTTCTTTTCTTTTGCTGCACTTAATGTTTTTTTTTTAATTTTTACTGATTTGAATTTTTTAGTTAATTTTTTTCTTCAGGTCATTTTTTTAGGTAATAATTTTTGAGCGATCTTGTGTAATATATCCCTACTTTTTATGCTGCTATAATTTAAGCAAACTATAGACTTAGTCAATTTTACCAAGTTATAGAAGCATTTAAAAAATAAAAAGAAATTTAAAAGCATTTAAAAAGTAAAAATAAAGAAAACATAAATAAAAGCACATGAATATATTGCTATTTTGGAAGTAACCTTACCGAAAAATTGAGATTTTTTTTAAATTATTTATTTTTGTTATATTATATGATGAAGAAAACATCGTTCGAAGATTTCACATTTCTCTTTTCACACGAATTTCAATTTTTGATTCAAACGTTTATTTTTGATACTGGAATATTTGAGGACTTATTCCTTTAGCTTTCTGATTTTTACATCGTTGTTGCACGCATTCGCAAGAATAAACCAAATCAGACGTTTAATGTTTTAATAAAAAATTTGCTATACATTGAAAGTTATGATTTTATAAAAGTATATTAAATTTATTCGTTCAGGTTCTTTATAATGTGGTGTTAATATGCCATCTCAAATTTAATTATGATGTTAAGAAAAGTATAAAAATGTACTATTACATGGTATTATTATTCCATCATGTATGAGGCCGATTTCAATATAAAATTTGATGAAAATCTGAAGCATTAACGCAATGTCCATATCCAATACATTGATTTACAGCGTATAGAAATAATTAATTTTTTTAAAGTTTATATTAAGAGCTCAAATGAGGCAGATTCATAAAAGTCGCATCGTTAATTATATTTCATTTGTATTGAGAGCGTCTCTTTTCTTAAGTATACTTCAAATATGATAAAGCAAAATGAAAAATTTTATACTTTTAAACACTTAGTCTCATTTTCTAACCGCTTCTAATGGAATCTAGAGCCCTTCGTCATTTATACCACATGAATTACGCCATTGAACTGCACTAAATTAAACAATATTCTGACTCTGTATCCTGTTGGAATAAAAAAATCTAACCGAGAAATTCTTGCCCCTATTTAGTATATTTTTGGCTTCAGCCAAATGAATTCAATAATTTTATGCTTCGTTAATGGATACGCCGTAGTATTCAAAATCAAATCTTAACTGTAAACAGTGGCTCTGTTAGTAAAATACTTCAATTACAATAAGTATATACTCCATTCAATTCATTTAAATTCATTTGCCAGCAAAGATAAAATGACTTTCTGTATTAGCTTAAAGCATTGTTTCATTTTTAATTTTTGCTTTAGTGAATTACTCCTTTTCCTTCAATATGATTGTCAATATTTTTCAGAGTTTTCAATATTTACTATGTATTTATTTCCATACACAGAATGAAATTATGTACATTAATAATATTATTATTTTCATTCTTTAAATTTAATCCCATTTTGGGTTTTTAAGATCGCCATAGTAATCAGTTTATGCACCGAATGAAAAAATTTACAAAATATTTTAACCTCGTATTTTCCAGTCAATGTTTCAATAAACAATAAATTGTTATGCAGATCGGCAGGCAGTATTCAAAATTATTTTTTCTTTCTACCTTCTAATCAGTTCAATTCAGTATTTAAAGATCACATAAATGATTACTTCTTTTGGCGAACTGAAACATCTTGTAATTTTCATTGTTTAGGTGCACCCATTATTAAAAAAAAAGATTGCATTTTCGTCATTTATATCATGCATTTCGTCCGTGTGTAAGCAGCAATTTGATTTTCTCATCTTTATTTTTTTAGTGATTTAAATAATTTAAAAACAAAATTTAATATGTCCCTGGCTGACCTACGGATGCCAAGTCGCCAAAACAGGTAGCGGAGAAGTCAAAAGGAACTATACCGATTGGAAAAAAGCCGTAGTTGTAGTCTTCATTCTTGAAACTAGAATTGTAGCAGCTACATTTCTATTTTGTAATCTTTGTTTTTTATAAGTTGTGTGTTTTAAGGTTGTCACTTTCAAAAAGTGGCAACAGTAGTAGCGTTTTAGATGGAATAAAAATGTAGCGACTTGATATAATTTATCTTAAGCTTCTACTACAGATTTCCTTAAGCACAACCATATATGAAGACGAATTCAGACTTACTTTGCTCTAGAATAAGTCCTTGGACTAGGCGTGAAGAACTACTCCGGTTTCGCAGCAGTATCAGCTTACTGAATGTTGAAGATCCATCTATATACGCTACTCTTACCAACTGGAGGAGAACGGAAGATTTGCTTACTGTTAATTGAAAAGAAAGGATTCAAATTGCACCAGAAAAATAACTTAAAAAAAACATAAACTGGTCAATTTTTTTTAATAAATGTCTCATTATTCTTATGAAACAATCTTTATTTCAAAATGTATACCTTTTCAAGATTCCTACGCTAATCAAATTTAATTGTTAATACAGTTCTCTACTGAACGTCTTGAATTTTCTAAACAGCTTTTGTTTTTGTCCCTGAAATTAATATAAACATGAATTAATAATTTCAGTTTTAAAATTAATCGTTTTTCTATGATAATTATAAGAAAGTTATTTTAGTTTTTAATAACCACATATCAAATACTTATGCTCTAAAATTTTAAATTTCTATCCTAATATGTAGTTACCAATATTTTTAGGACATTAAGTTTTAACGCAATTATCTAAAGTAAAATCACTCTCTGAATAACTAATTCAAATATATGAAGACGTAACATTAAAAATATAAGAAAATAAAAAAAAATATTTTTGAGTTCACAAGCTAAATTATACAAGATTTTTTTAAAACTCTTCTTATGATAAACGACATCTATAAAAGGCGATAATGCAATTTCCAAAATTTTGGCATGAAAATTATTGGATAAACGAAACCAAATCATCCAGATATTTTTTTCCGTTGAGATAAAGTAAAGACAATCCGTGATTTAAACACATTTCTTTTAATCAGAATATTTCAAACTAATAGAATTCTGTCTATTTTATAACTTAATTAGCTAATTTATCGAACATTTATGTTAAGATATTAAAAAACTCACGGCCTGTAGGAAATGGGAAAGCCATCTTCAAGTTAAAGTTTTAAATAGGTTTGTCGAGTTTGAGTAAAGAATAAGATATGATATCTGACTAGATCTAATTAGAAATGTTGCCATTAAGGAATAATGCGAAAATTTGAAACTAAGGTAATATTAGAGCAAACTATACATTTCTTTAAATATATATATCTGTGATTGCTCTTGGAAGGTGTGTCAATCTGACGGAAATGCTTTTGACCGAAAATTACAGGCGAATTGCTCTGCACGTCGGTCAACCTTTATCACAGAAATATAAATGATTTCCGCAACCGATCAACAGAGATTCTTTGACGAAGCACAATTTAAAAGGACACTATCTTATTTTACAAATGCAATAAAAAAATGCGTAAGATGTTTTGTCGATCTTATTCTATTCCAATATAGTGCTGAAGAATTTGTCCCCGAAATTTAATTGAAAATGCTCATTATAATATTTTTATCATGCGAAAACATTATAGTTCTTTTTTTGTTAGAGAGATTTGAAGCTTGTAATCGCGTAGGCAAGAATAAAACGTAAAAGGCAATTTCCATTTTCAATTTTTTTTTCCTTGGCTGGTAAAAAAGTTTTGAAGCTCTCGTCAAATATCAAGAAGGGTAGGGAGCTTGTTTTTAAAAGCTTACGCATGAGTATTTGCCTTAAATTTTCATACCAGTTAAAACTGAATTTAAAAATTCGAACATTTCGCTTCTGAAAAGGAGGCTTCTCAAAAGACAGCTTTTTCTAGGCTGCCCAAAAAATTTTAAGCTCTCCTCAATCTCGAACGAAAAAAGTATTGTATTTTTTTTAAAGTTGATGCAGGGGAGTTACTATAAACGCGCAATTAAAAAAAATTCTCACAAGATAAGTTGAAATTTGCGATAGCAGATATGTTTTATTGAAATGCATGTTAGTATATTAAAGAGAAAGCTCATACAAACACTCAAATACCTCGTTCATTTTCTCTTTCGCATGAACTTGAATAAATAAAAAAATTCAGTTTTATGCATTTTTTTTTTACTTTCTAAAAGTCGAATTTATGTAGTTATAAATATAGCAAATCAAATTATATATGTCTCAGATTGATATGATAAGGAACCTATACTTCCAAGATTAAAACTAAAAACTAAGCGAGTAATAAAAAACAGTTACAAGGTTAAATTAAAAATAAGGTAAATAATAGTTATGAAAGGCCCTCTATTTCAAAACTTACACAGCACGGCGACATTTGATATTTTTTTTTATTGGTATGAGTGTTCAAGCGAAAAAATGAGTGATTATATGAAGCTAAATGTTATTGTATACTATATGAAGCAAAAAAAGTTTTTCGAGTCTTACAACAATAAATGGTACCGAATGATTTTTTTCAAAATCAAAGAACCCAAACAGTCTTTCATTGTTCTTAAGAGAGATTGTTGCCACTGTTTTTCACTTCAAGATAAAATTAAAATGGAAAATTTTTAAAAGTCAGTCATAAAATCTATTTCTAAGCAAATCGTAACATACGCTTGTTCTTACAAGTGATATATATGTAGGATGTACATAGGTGTACGATGCCAAGATGTACATAGGTGTACAATGGAAGAGACACCAATCCCAAGGACAAATGAATACCGACTATTGTCGAAAGCGACTTGAATACAACCAACTAAACCTCCCCTTCTCCTGTTGAAAGAAGTAGCAACAATGGCTATTGTGAATTGTCCGTTCGACGCCTAATTTAAGGATCGCTAAATTCCAAGACCAATGAGAGCAAGTCCTGATAATATATTCTTACCTGTTTCGGTGATATCGCGTCTGCAAGCGTCAAGCCCTATTATGAAATCATAGTCATTAATTAATTGGATTTAGTTTAGATTTTACATAAGGCGAAAATATAATGGAGTTTTTTCTTTCATTTCATTTTTTAATTTCAGTGTTTATCTACAGCATTCGATTTTGTTTTTCCAGAAATAGATTCTTTAAAGTAATTTCTTTTATTATTTTAAAAAGTGGTTTTTTAAATTTCAATATATATATATATATATGTTCCAATTTATTTATTTTTTAGATTGGAAATAATTTACAGTGGTGGAACAATTTGCGAGTCTTTTGATAACTAATTCGATGATATTTTTTTTAAATAATCAGTAAAATTAATCCATCATTTGATGATGGGTTAACTTATCGATGCTCTGCGAACTAGTTAGAAGTCAGGATGGATCAAATAATTATTACAATCAAAAAATCAGTACCAACAAAATTTTCAAATTTGATTCTGTAGTAAGGGAATGAAATCGATTCTTTAATGAGAGGGTTGTAATATGTTGTACGATTGCAAAATTTATTTTTCTTGGGTATATTTTATATAGTTAGAACATATACCTTTTCTTACCTATCATGAAGTTAAAAAAATTGTTTTCGCTTACCAATACTCTTTTATATTTCTAGTTTTCTGATATAGTGCGTTTTTAACTTTTTGGAAAAAAAGTGAAATTTTAGAAATCAGTACATTATTTAAGAAATGGAGTAGCAAGCAAAATTTTAAAATATAGAAATTACTTTGATTTTGGCATGCATCAATAGGAAAATAAATGGGTGTTTACATAATTATGTTTTAATTATTTTAATTTAAGAAAAATGATAATATTTTTGTTATACAAAACTTGTCAAGCAAAAATTTCATTTTCTTTTTCAGTTTTTTCCTTCCAGTAATTTTTATTAGTAAATTATTAAGGGATTTATTTATGAACTTATAATTTCAATAAATCAATAATAAAATGGCAAATCGAAATAAATCAATAATAAATGAGCAATATGGAGATTTCTCGCCTGATGGTGATGATATTATATAGATGTTAAAATTTGAACTTTGATCAGCAATTCTCATGGTTGCAATTATATCTAAACGCTTCGAAAATTGTAGAGTTTTGATAGAGTTTTTGAACTTTCTAACATAATTTTGCATAAAATGCAAATTTTATCATTTTTATCATCAATATTTATCATTTCCTAAAGTGAATAAAAAGATATATTTGCTGTTGAAAGCAAACATCAAATGTATTTATGTAAAAAACAATGCTGAAAACAAAACCTATGTACAAAAATATATTTCAGAATCTCTTTGTTACCATGTAACTAATTTAAGCAAGCGTTCTTTATGAGTTAAGGATTTCCTACTTTGAGGGACTAATTTTTCCAAATATATAATAAACATATTTTATTAAATCTATGTAAAATTAAATTAATGAATTTTTCAAAGTATATATAAACAGTATTTTCTAAGAATATATTCTAATAAACATTTGAAATTGAGAAATTGATTTTTCAGTACTAATCACACCCACATAATTTTGATATATTAGTTTTCTTATTCTATACTACCTTCATACATGTAATTTGTTATTATTTATTTATTTACTTATTTTATAAAATCATTCTATTAGTCAACGAAAAAAAAAAAATGCTTGACCTGCACCTCAAACCATTCCCATGAGAGAAATATCTAAACTCTTCAGTTTCCAAACAATATTTTTGCCCTGGTAGAAAAGTAGTGGGGTTTCTATTTTCGATTTTACCCCACAATAGCAGAAAGTAGGACACTTCAGACCCCTGTGATTTCTATCCGTCATTTCTGCCAATTATTTTCTAACCACAATGAAACGCGTATATGGAGAAACACATGCCTTCTACGCAGAATAGCTTGCAATCCATCATTGATTATCCACACACTGTCACATTATTTGATAGAATGCGTATGAATGAACAAAAGTGTCGCATTAAAACCAACCTTCTTTACAAAACATAATGCTATTGCGTTGACATACACAGAGAGATGGAAGCCGAAATGTCGTCCTCTTATCTTGCCGTGGTACAAAATAAATAACAAGGTCAGTCACAAAATGAACATTATTACGTAAAACAGGGTTTAAATACATCCAAACTAATTTTTTAAAGAATTAATACAAATATTTTGTCTTCTTTGTACAGATTGTATATCAGAAATCGCGTTTTTCGATTGCTACATTTTTAAGATATTGCATTCATATATGTACGGATGGATATGGAAAAAGACAGTCAATTAAATGTAGGATTCAAACTTTTATGCATATATTTCAAATGTTGTATTGAAAGCATATCGCACATCATTAACTTCAGTTAAATAATCATAAATAGGATATTAATACAATTGAAAGTAAGACTATACCTAGATTTAGATATTATTATCAGAAATGAATAAGATCTTTTTATTATTTGAATAATTTTGTTTATTGGAAATTACATGATGTCATTATTAAAAATATCATTTATATTGGGCGAATATTTAATAAATGTGGTGAAAGAATGTTTTTACAGCTTATTTAATTGTTAAAACAGGCGAAACAGTTTTTACAACTGAATCATGACGAAAAAAAAAAAAAAAACGCAAAATAATAAATAGGTGAAATTAAAAAGTTGGAAAAAAGAAAGGTGAAATTACAATATATTCTGCAATTTTTAAAAAAGTAATTTAACTGTATAGTTTTTATATGGATTAAACAAAAATAAAATTCGATACATCACACGATTGTACCCCTGTGAAAATATTTAATAGAATGCATCTTAAATTTTTGATAAATTTTTAATAATCCTTGTAAGGCTTTTATGTGCTTTGCTTTATAAATGATTTTCCAAAATTTGATACCGATAAAGAGTTAGATCTGCATAAAAATTATATTTGTTAATTAATCATGTTTTTGAGTTATTGATTTAATATCCAAGTAAATATGCAAATACAGATGGCCACATGCTTGATAGATTTAGACTGGGTTCATAATTCTACAGATAAATCTTCAAGCTAAATTCCATCATTTCAGTTTTAATACCGGAAGTAGTTTTTTTAAAATGAAGCAAATCTGCAATTTAGAGAATTAAGAGTTAGATAGTTTATATAATATAAAATAATAATAATTTCTTTACTTTGTTGAGGAGAAAGATTAAACATTAAAAAAATGGCTCACAGCTTCAAATTTATATTTCAGGATTTGTTTTCAATTTTTTTTATCTTAACTTAATTCCTTTTTTAAAAAATCATATTCTAAACTTTTCATTAAAAACTCACTTAATTCTATAGTGATATTCAAATCTTAAAAAACTGAATAGTTTTAGCTGCTGAAACAATGTTTGCGTATAATGAGATTTACAAACACCACAAATAGAACCAGTAGGCTCCAAATGAATTTTAATATTTTGTAGCTTATTTATTACAAAAATGTATAATCACTTGAAACAATAATCTAATTAAAAGTGTTTATCTCTATGATAAAAAATTAGAATTCATTTTGAAATTAATTGAAAATTAATTTAAGCAATATATTTTATTTATTTTGAATAAAATTAGAAATTAGTTTAATTTATTTCAATATGTAAAAAAAGGGGAAAAAGAGAATTCGATCTCTTTATCTTTAAAAATTATAATCGTAATAAGTATATTCAAAGTAGTACTGAACGAGCTAGTAGTTAGTTATAAGTACATCAAACATCCTCCAGAATTTTCTGAAAGAATAAATTTAAACAATGCTGCCCAGAAAATTTTTAATAATTTTTAGATAATTAGTAAAATGAATATAAATCTTCGATTCTTGCGTTCTAATTTCACAATTTCAAAACAAAGAAAGGTAAGTAAAACGAATTAGTTTAGTTATTTTATAATTCCCAATATATATCTCTGTTGATTAAAAATTACTCACTAGACAATTACTGCAGTGAATACACTCTATATAACAAGATTCAAAACAATGACATTAAATTTGAAAATCTGTGAGTGAAAAATATTTTCTCCCTGTCCATACTTAAAATGTGAAATTCCAAATTTATAAGAAACCATTTCTTTCTACAGTCTCCACTTTTTTTGTGACCAAGAGTATCTCCGAGTGTAATGAAAGAATGAAAGGGGAAGTGGTCAACCCCCCTCTGTTAAAAAAAAGGAAGTAAAATTCGTCGAACTCCCCTTAAAGCTGTCAGAAATTTAAGGTCATTTTGGCGTTGGGCAATATGAGCCCAAATTTGATCTTGAAGAAGGTATTTGCAAACATCATCTCGGAAGAACAACATAAATCAAACCCCTTGTACTAACTCACCTAACACCCGCACACCTGTTGTCTTGCATGTGTCTTATTTCGGAAAATATTCAAAGAAATCAGAAATTTCGAAATTCGCAAAATTTCGAAATTTAAGGTCTTGTAAGAAAATTTATTTTTACAGCTCAAATAAAAAAAGATATTTTTAGCTAAAAATTTAAAAAATGGAGGAACCTAAATTTATTTATTTTTAATTGAAAGAAAACTCAAAGAGAAAGTAGAAAGTGAAGAAAAACTAATCAATATATTTTCTTGAAACTTTTATCACTTTTTGATCAAGCAGAATTGTTCATTATTAAATAATAATCACATTTAGATAGAAATTTTGTGATGCATGAAAAACTTTTGAGATAAAATGAATTTTAAAAATTGAATAAAAAATCTAAATACCATTAAATTAGATCTAATCAACGGTGGCTGGGAAATACTCGTTGCTTAGCAATAATTCGAAAAGTTTTGGATTATTGATTTAAAATGGAGGTATTAATGTATCTGAAACATTTCCTGCATAAATATTTTAGTAAAAAGGTTTCATCTCTATTCTGTCAAATGAAAATCATGCTAAGTTTATATTGCGCTCTGCTGGACTGACCATTGGACTTAAAACATCGAAGTTTTGGCACTAAATTGCTTTGAATAGTTAGAATATGCACCAAGATACTACTTTAAAAAATTGATTAAAGTTTTAATTTAAAAAAACGAATTTTTTATAATTCATCTCTGTTATTGTGAAAAATATAATATACAATTCAAAAATTTTATGATCAAGCGCGTATCATTCAACTGATAATATAGAAATGTATTTTCTTTATGAACTCTAACTAATCATAAAACAAATTATATAAGTTCATTCTCATAAGAAGTATCATCTATAACTTCAAACATCCAAAGTAGAAGTAAATTAATTATCGGCTAATAATAATAAAAGGAAAAAGAAAAAAGAAAAAAAAAATGGGGGAAATTTTTCTTTTTTTCTGAATTATATGCAGGTATATTTAAATCGTGTAATAGGGCTTCAAGCAATTGGAGCTTTACTACAAATTCATGAGGATTCATGGCTTCAAATTGACGAAAAGATAAATAATTTTGAGATCAAGCACAATCAATACATGGGTTTCAGATATCATCATATCCCCCCCCCCCAAAAAAAAAGATGCAGTTACGAAATGTTCTGTTCCATTTACAATTAACCCCAAAAAAGTTTTTTTCTTAGATGATTTAATAGTGTTAATAAAACAACATTCCAGAACAGGTGTTTCTGATCTTCTTTTGAGAGATTAGCTATTAAATGACTAGATCATTAATTTCTCTGTAAAAATATCATATTCAGATTAATTATGTTACGTGTACACGAAGTATTAGACTGTTCCAGCGATGGAGTGGCAGATGGAACACATGGTTTCAATGGATCATAATCCCCGTCGTATTACAGTACATATATGATCTCACTAAAGTTGATGTTTGCATGACTATTTACAAAGTTTGATTTCTGGGATTAATGAGGCTTAATGAAAGTATTAATGTGGGATACAAGAAGTAATAAAATTTAATGCAAAATTTCATTTTCAAAACTAAGAACTGAGAGAAAAATGTCTAGCTCTCTTGATTATCTGTTATTATTTAACTACAAAAAACAGAAGTAAAATTTTTCGAGATTTGGAAGGTTTAAATGTTTGAAATCCAATTGTTGAATTTTTTTTGTATGTTTATTGACAAAGTGTACGTTGAAGTAAACGCATGAAGAGCAATTATTTGTTTTGTCCCGGAATTCAATAAATAACACAGAAATGAGTTTTAAAGTAAAATTAAGAAAAATGATTGTGTTAATTCAAATTGTTTTTTCTTCACTCAACACATCGACGGACCATATTACTACTCCTCATAGCACTTTCATTGGTTTAAGGATCTCTAAAATAATACTCTTCAAATAAAATCACACCAATTTAAAAAACAACAATTTATTAAAACACAATTATAAAATGATAGAACAGCACAGTAATATAAATATATACAGTTCACATCACGTGATTGCATTGAGTCACGCGATTGAGCGAGATGGAGAAATGCGCGTGAACATATTGGATTCGAATAAATTCTGCAGATTAAGGTCCGATTGATATTTTAGGTCCGAAATTAAATGATTAATTTTTTTATTAAATGAAATTAAATGATTCCTTTTTTATTAAATGAAATTAAATGATTCCTTTTTGACGATTTTAAATTCACTATTTTGGTTTAAGACAAGAACTATTTATCGTAGAACTGTATCTTCCTATCAATATGTTTGACCAAGACGATGTTTAACAAGAGAAATATCACAAATGATGATTTTCCAAGAATGAATAATGTGAGGGCCTTTTAGTAGCCTTTCCATGTTGTTGCTGTTTCTGATGGCACATATCATTGACAATCCCACTGAGTAACGAGCCATTGTGATTTAATCTGAATTGTGTGTCTCTTGTTTACTTTCAGTTGCGCCATCTAGGGCCAGTTGTGCAACTTAATTACGTGTCACAACCCTTTTTACAGGATGTGCTCTATTTATATATTTATTTCATTCATCACTGATCGTAATTTAGACCTGGATCAGAAACCGATTACCTCTGATCCAGTATCCCAAGCGGTATTACTCTCGAAATTGAGGACTTTGTGAACACGACAGATTTATACGAGCTGGAGTCACCACACACGCAAAGACTCTTAGGGTTCGAACTCGCAACATAAGGGACGCGAGAAGAGAATTGAACTAAAAACAATGTATCGTGAAACCAGAATTCCATTTTTTATTTCGCATTTTCACTCCTCGCAGGTTGTGAGTTTTTGCGATATTTTCAGCGAAAATCTAGCCTCTGCAGTCTATAGTTTTAAGGGTTTGTGAAGCAAGAATTCATCATGGGCAAAATGCCGAAGTAAAAGCAGGAACTGGAAATGTAAAAGCTGTTGGTTTGCATGAAACTAACAGAAAGTTAACGGTTGGAATGCATTGTAAACTGCAAAACAAAACTTGATTCAAAGGCGACAATTCTAAGGACAGTTTTGCACAGTCTTGAAAATTTAAGAATTAAAAACATACAGAGTTATTGAATTTATGAGAATTTTTTTTATTTGCATGTTTAGATGTTGAATAGTCGTTCTTATTCGAACAAAAAAAAATTCTTAGGCGGTAAAAACACTTTATGCAACTTATAACGAATTTAGTTCATTCAGTTTTGTGCAAACACAATAAACGTTAAAATTGTTTAAATATACTATTACAAATTTGTGTATATTTTATTGCATATGACCAAATCAGTAGAAGGATAAGAAAAATATCAATAAATAAATATGTTTTAGCTATATTTCATTATCGTTGATTCTGTAGCCAGCATATAAGTGTGTGGTTCGGAAAAAATAAAGTTCACACAGAGGTTTCTCTTCGATATATTCGTGATAAGCTGTTGCCAATCATTGAAGCATTTATGCTTCTGGATAAAAGAAAATCCCTCATTCTATCAGATTTTCAATAATCAATCGAAATCAAATTTTGTAACACATATCTATTTTAGTAATAAAAATGGTATACTAAATTTATTTATTCATTTCATTACATATCGCAATATATCCCTTATGCATACACAGAATAACAGAACAGATAACCTCCGACGGAATTAGTTCGAAGTTTGATACTGATTTATATATTTATATCCTAATAATGATACAGGGGGGGACACCTCAAAAAGAGAATGAGATGCTTCCGGTATGGTGGTTAGATCTCGCCTGGCACTCTAAAGGTAAGTTAGAACTGCTTTTTTTCTTTTTTTCCTCGCCCACCCCCCTCCGCTAAGTGAATGTCCGAAGCAAGAACAAAACTCTGAGAATTTTATAACTTACGATGGTGGATAAAAGTATTTACTGGTTTTTAAAAAAACAAATTAACATTTGAAAATTAAATTATTTATGAAATAATGTTGCTAGAGAGGTAAATGTTGACACGCATGTTTGAAATGTCATTGGGCGTTATTGAAACCAAGAAAAAGTACAAAAGACGGCCAATTTAATTTATAGAGACTTTTTTCTATGCATTTTACTTACGAATATTACTGAAATTCACAAAACAATCTATCACAACTTAGTAAACATAGCTATTTTATAATGTTTTAAGCCGTATTTTGTATTCAGACATAATCGGCAGTAGAAGTACAATACAAGTTCATGTTTGTACTGTTTCGACACTTGTAATAATGTAACGAATAATTATCTTTTTATTTGCCAGGAAGTGAAAAACTATATATTCATTTCATCACACGTTTTGTGAAATTTCGATTTCTTTTTTCTTGTGATTATTTTTATTATTAAAGAGAGTGCTCTTCTCATTTGCACTAAGAAATGAAGAATAACTTATTCTTCTAATGGAAATACTCTAGATTGCATGCTAAACAAGGAGA
>JAPMOQ010028350.1:0-10004 GCA_026543055.1 Argiope trifasciata | reverse complement strand
GTTTAAATTTAATAGTTATTATATATATATATATATATATATATATAATAACTATTAAATTTAAACTATAAAAAAATTTAACAATGCGTATTTATTTATTTATTTTATCTTTTCAAAATTAAAATATCTTTTATATATAAGTACTGTCATCTCAACTTGACATCAACCTCATCTTGCCTCCTCACTCAGTGCAAAAGTGTCCTCAGAGGACACTTTTGCTTTACTTTTTTTAAACAGCAAAATGATATTGGTTGTATGAAAATATAAAAAAAGATATCCAATTAATCCAATTTTATCCAAAAAATTCCTTGAAAAAAATAAATACAAAGGAGACTATTTAACAACAATAATTTAATTTAGTAAAAATGGTCAAATTTTAGCAGTCTTCCTTACTACTGAAAAAAAGAAACAAATTCATGCGAATCCTAGAATGGGTGCCGAATTCATAGAGTTGAATGGGAAACATATTTAAAAATATCTACTATGTATTTTTATAAAAATTTCTTTTCAAGTAATGACTTCTGGTCTTTAAAATTCAGATGTTCAATAGAGCCACAATGGCCATAAAATCTCAGGAAATCGGATAATCAACTGATATCTATATTTGAGGTACAAAGAAACTAAACTGATAGTACAGTATCGTAAACATCCCAATTGAGAACAATGTAATTTTTGAGAAAACAATATAAAAAAGCCTTTGAAAATTTTAAATTATAGATTTTTTGCCAGAATTATACGTATAAATATCGGTTATTGAGAATTTATTTATTTAATTTTTGAACAACCACTCATTTTAAAGCTGTCCTTTTTCATCGGAACCTTATGATAAAGTTATAAGAATAATGCTAAGATTCTAAGAATGCTGATACTAAGAAAATAAGATGATGTGAAATAACTGATTAAAAACCTTTCAGTACTTTTTTCTTAGAAGATGAGAGATTTTATCATATTATCTGTAGATTATATATCATTTTATTAAAATTTTAATTCAAAGAATCTCGTAATTCTATTTAGAAAATGGCAGGAAATTAAATAACTAATCAAAAAGGATCAGCAAAAAATAAAGTATTAGAAATTTATAAACCATATAAATAAAAAGGCAACTACTTGCATGGATCATTTAATAAATCCCGCATAAGAACAATAAAAAGACAAAATCATGAGTAAGCATAACTATCGCAGTTAAAAATAATGTAATGGCAAGAGTTAAAAAGGATAACTAGATAAAAATAGGAAACAAGTAATTATAAAAATGCTTGGATTATTGTGATGAATGTCAACCCTTGAAATCCTTAGTGGCCTTGTAAAATTTATACAAAAAGATTATTTTATTTAGCATAAACATTTAAAAAATAGCATCAATATAATTAAAATTTATCTTATTATAAAGTAAATAAATCTAAAATATCTAAAAGGATTAAACGAAAACTGATGTCCGATGCATCGCGGAGCAGTTCAAAGCTTTTGGCAGGAACAGAATCAAATCCGGGTCCTCTAACAAGCCTCATTCATTAAACCTGCGAGATTGATGACAGGAATCTTTGACTGTTCTTGGACAATCTTGGGAACAACGTAATAAATAACCGAGGGTCATGATTGAACTTAACATCCTAAGTCTCCAGGCACAGGGCTGTTGTAGCCTTAATTGGTGGCAAATAAGAGGGAACGATGCCAAAGTAAAAGATCAGCTTTACCACACGATGGAAATAAAAAGAAGACTGAAGAAGAAGAACAAGAGGAAAAGAGTGAAGAAAGAAATGACAAGATGGTTGCTCTGGGATTTAGAGTGGACAATCCTCTGATAATTGTATTGGGTCAGTGTTATTCCCCGTTGCTATGTCTGGGCCTTTAAAAATCCTTTGTTTCAATTCCCTCTGCCCACGTCGTCGACCATGTTAGGGAGGGAAGGGCATTTGACGATGGTTTGGCAGGATATTTTTTTTGGAAACAAATGAGGGGCATGTGAATTGGGAATAAAAGGTGAAGAGGCAATAACATATATTATATAGAAAATTTTGCCTTAGGAAATGCAACAAGCTGTCTCGAAATAAATGTGAGATTGCTTTCTGGTTGAGGGCTATGAAGCTAAAAAGATTAAAGAAGAGCTGAACGTTTGAGAAATTTATTTAAAATTCTATCACCAAATTTATTCTAAATTCTATCTCTTTATACATACATACACACACTTATACATGTATTCTACCATTTGAATTTAAAAAAACTACACCGATATACGACCATAACTATGTATTATAGTAATCAAGGAGTAAAAACGTGATAAAAGGTATTTTGAGGTAATTTGCTCAAAGATCATATGAAGACCAGCAGTAAAACTCTAAAAGTTACAGCTATAGAGAAAAAAAAAATTCCAAAATTTTAAACCAAAATATCCATTTTTTTATTATAATGTCAAAAAACTATGAATAATGCTGAAATGCTCTGTTAAATAACGCTGTTGTATCAAGTATAGTTAAGCCCTCTCTGCAAAACAGATGCTTTGGTCCTAGGCATCATCTACCACATGCAAAGTATCAACGTGGTAGAAGTAGGTTATGTTGAAAATGTATGAAACCTTATAAAAAGTTTTGCTTCTTATTCCGTCTCGGTTGTTATTGGTTTTTTTTACTATTCTTTTTAGTCTGTCTACTGCTGACGATTTTCGTACAACCGATGCCGTACAACGAGATTTATGTTTTTCATCTTTAGTAAAGACAGGGTAATAATTAATTTTGGTGTTGCCAGTTGAGAATTTTGACAGTTTGTTTTATTACCGTGACTGCTAGAGTTTAATTGTTGCTTTTCATTTATTTTTTAGGTTATGACTTTAAAATTTTATTCCTTCCCTATATGTGTGTGTGTGTGTGTGTGTGTGTGTGTGTGTGTGTGTGTGTGTGTCTAATAATATAGAATGGAATCTAAAATTGCTAATTTTATATAAATTATTCTATTGAATGTTTATAATTACTTTAGGCAGATCTTAGCGTTATTAAAGGAAGGTAAAACTAAATAGCTCCTGTTAATTCACAGAAACATATAGATTTTAATTTTAAGAGCAATGATATAAGGAACATTTTAAATATAATTATATAAGTTAATTCATTTGAAATTACCATTGGGCTTTAATTTGTTCAATATGTACAGTAGAGATATATGATTATGTCGATCTATAAAACTGAAGAAACATTAAAGCTAAAAGCTTATTTTTGTAAATAAAAACAAATTTTACAAAAATAAGAAATGGAAATTGAAACAAGTGAAATAGAAATTTTGAATAAATAAATATGCAACGAATTTGTAACACTTTATTTTCTTAATAAAAAAAGCAAATAGGTGGATATCAAAAGTGATAAAACAAACATATGATTCATATGTACTTTTTACTTTTTATAATATCTACGATAAGTATTATTGCTGGTAACTTTCAGATTTAATAACAGATGAATGTGATAAATAGATTAGTCATTTTAACGGTTATAATTAATAATAGAAAATGAATGTCATTAGCTATAAGATTTATTTTTGTAACTTCTAAATCTTAATTTTGCTTGCTCTGCGATTTAAAGTAATCATATATCATAATTTAAAAATACATATTATATATCTTATTAAGCTGTATTATTTATGTAAATATATGCTTATGCGTCTCTGTATGCATAGTTTTATTCGAATAGTTGCATTGTTGTAACATCTTTATATCTGTAGCTTTAAAAAATTGGATTGCTTATATCTTAAAAATTTATATGATGTTTTAAAATTTTTATTATATTTGAAATTCCAAGCATATCCGTGTTTTAACGCGACATGCACTAAATTCTCTACTTAATAATATCTCATTTTGCTTTTATGAGTTTACATCAATGTTTTTCCTTAGCTTTTGACTCATAAATTATTTTGATTCCTATATCGAGTCTGTCACATCCTCCTCAGAGATTAAAATAAAAGGACCCTGGGATTAATCCACATCTAACAGCTCACACTTAATTATTCAGTTCAGTAATTACTCCTATACTCAGTGGGAGAACTGATCATTTTTCCTGTGTCAATGGTCCTCTTCATCATCGGGGCAGCAGGACAGGAACAACTAATCCCGCAATATGCTAAAATTCTCAGCCGGCCGATCACATTATGCATCTTCCATCCGGGAACTAACTTATCTGTTAAGAAGCACCCCCGTATTCAAGGAAATCGTAACCTAGCCGTCACTCCTGCTAGATTTGACACTGGCCGAACCAAAACGTCCGACGGTTTAATTTGCAGATCCACCCCTTCTGCGAGATAGGGGAATTCCTCGACTAAGCCACTGGAAGCAGGCGTGCGTGAATAAGATAGCGAGGAGTTAGACATTTAAGCTTGGCCGATAATTCCGGGCAGCAATCAACGATACAATGGACGAAGGGGGTGGAGAGAGGCACAGCAGAAACCCGCCTTCAAAGTAAATTACTTTACCCCGTTTGAGCCTTCTGGCGCGACTTGCCTTCTGCATTAATTGTGGCCCTGGAAATTTTACCCCTCCCTTTTTCTTGTACGGCTACTTCTGTGTGATTAATGTTTGTGTTTCTGTCGTTGTGATACGAGCTGTCGGGCTTTGGATTAATTACTCTCCAGAAGGACTCGGGAATCACTTGCTGAGGATAACGAAAAGGAGATACTTGATTAGTCAATTTGATGTCAGAGAATCACAGAAGGATAAAAACGAGCGTGATTTATTCGTAAAGAATGATATGAATTGGTTAGTCTGGCCTCTGCAATCAACGCCCGGTGGATTGTATTAAGAACCAAAACACGATATCAATTTAATGAGTGTTGCTAAGTGCTGCGTTCAGAGTTATTGTTATAATTTTCCTTGACATTGACAGGGCAATTGTAGCTATGAGATTTATAAACCTGGTCTCTTGTGAAATGGATTTCTTGCATTTATTGTCTGGAACTAAAAATATTTGTTAGTTTCTGGAATTAGATACTTGATTCACTAATTTGATTTCTAGAGGTCACAGAAAGATAAAAACAGGCGTGATATGTTCATAAGGAATGTTATAAATTGGTTAGTCTGTTCTCTGCAATCAGTGCTCGGTGGAATGAATTAAGAACCAAAGGATGGCAACATTTGAATCAGCATTACTAAGTGCTTCGTTCAATCGTTCCAATTTACTTTTATAATTTTGGTGGATTGGTGGTGATCTGAAGCTAAAATTTATTGTTATTTCTTGGAACTAGATGATTAGTCAATTTGATATCTGGGATTCACAATAAGATAAACATGTGCGTGATTTATCCTTAAGGAATTTTATGAAATGTTCAGTTTGCTTTTTACAATCAATATGTTAGACACCAAAACACAGCAATGATTTAAAAAACATTATTAAGCATCTTGATTCAGAGTTTATTGTTATAAATTTAAAGGATATATTATTCTGGGTTGACAATTATAACTATGAGATTTTGAATTTGGTATATTGTGAATTGGATATCTTGCATTTCCCCTATTTAGTTCTTCGAACTAAAATACTTGATGTGTGGCAGTCACTGACAATAAAAATGGGCGTGATATATTCGTTAGGAGTGTTATGAATGATTTAGTCTGGTATTTGCCGTCAAAGCACTGTGGAATACATTCAGAACCAAAACACGGCTTAGTTTTTAATAGCCTTACTGAGTACTTCTTTCGGAGTTTATTGATGTAATTTTGATGGATATTTTATTTTGGCAAGAAAATTAAAGCTATGTGGTTTTCAGCCTAGTATACTGTGAAATCGATTTCCTACGTTACCACTATTTAGTCTCAAAAAATAAAATACTTGATATATGGGGGTCTCAGAATGATTAAAATTGACTTGAACTATCATATGATCATAGGGAATATTGTGAATTAGTTTATTTAGTCTCAACAATCAAAGTTTAGTGATATAGATTAAGAACCTATAATAACATTTTTATCAACGATAGCAATGGCTTCGTTCAAAGTTTATTCCTAGAATTCTGATTTATACTTCATTTTGATTGCACGATTGCAGCAGTGAGTTGGCTATTATGAATTGAATTTTCTACATTTTCTTTCCATTTAGTTCCTTGAACTAAAAATATTTTATTTATTTCACTCATTTCAAGCGTTTCTAATGTATTGATATTATTGGGGTACATTTCTATAATTAGTATCATAATTCTGCCTTAGGATTCAGGGAAACTGGAAACATTCCTTTTGAAGATAAGGAACATAGATACTTGATTAGTTCATTTGATGTCTAAGAGTCAGTGAAAGACACAAATCGATGCAATTTTCCCGTATGGATTGTTATAATGTTAGTTAATCAGGCCTCAGATACAAACATTCATTGGTATAAATTTAAAAAATCAAGCTTTCAATTTCAGAAGTAATTCATGCAGAATACTATTATTATTATTATTGCTATACTGTGAACCAAAAATATGTGATTATAAGTTTTTTATGAAATTTATTTGTA
The DNA here is from genome assembly GCA_026543055.1 of Argiope trifasciata. Classification (NCBI taxonomy): domain Eukaryota; kingdom Metazoa; phylum Arthropoda; class Arachnida; order Araneae; family Araneidae; genus Argiope; species Argiope trifasciata. The sequence continues at coordinate 3,546 of JAPMOQ010028350.1, read as the reverse complement.
TGTATTGTTATAAAGTTAGAGAACTGAACTCTAATGCCAGCATTATTATTGGAAGTAATTTAACAAAATCAAGCCTTCAATTTCAGAAATACTTCACGCAAAATATTGTTATTATTATTATTGCTCTACCGCAGATGATTTGACAGAACGGTGTGATTATAACTTGAACCATTAATAATCTGAGATGCATTTACACACTACATTCAAAGCATAGGAAGGAATAGAGTGTTTTTCTGTCATAGGCGTCCCGGTTTGGCATTTTTGTTGTTCTTCTTTCTGTGAAGTGCGTGCATGTGCCTCTCTGTAAAAAGAGGTTTGCAAACGTATGTGTAGCATAAAGTAGTTAAACTGTTCTCTTATCCATTGTCAGCGCTACTGGAAAAAAAAGAGATGCTCACTCTACTTAAATCGCTTACCGATAATAATCAGTGGCATTATAAAGTGCCATTGGTGGCAACACAACAACAGAAATCAAAATCATATGCTTTATTTTATCTGTTTAAACTGCTTTAGAAATTTCTCTTCTCTATTTTTTCTTCGTGTTTTAAATTTATTTTTCTGCCGTTGTGTTACGAAATATAGATAATAGAATTGATTACTTTTCTTGCATGCATAATAAGAAAGAATATATATATATATATATATATATTAGTCAATATGGTGCTGAGAAAAAATTTTTTTTGAATGGAAGGGCAAAATTGCAGCAATCTTCAGTCTACAAATAGTATTTATTTCATTTCAAACGTTTGGAAATAAAAAGAAAAGAATTGATTAACGTTTATCAACATTTTGAATGAAGTTTTCTTATTTCGAGATTAAACTGTACGATTGAATTCTTTGATTGAAATAAATTCTTTGATAAATGATTGAATTCTTTCGAAATGCGTGAATATATATATAAAAAAACATATCGGGAAGGAAATGATGATTAATGCATTAAAGATGAATTAAGAAAGAGGAATTCTTTCAAAATTTACTAATTCGACTAATTTCAACGACAGGATTAATTTTATTGCAACTTAAAAGGAGAAGAATATGGTAATGATTGATTCAGACATTTTCAATATTTGAATGACTGATATTTTTAAATGATTTCCAAATAATTTAAGAATTTGAATGCATCAAATATTTTTGTGGTTTTATATAAATCAAATTTTATTTATTTAAGTAGCTTTTTTCATGCACACTTTAAATGGTAAAGTCATATCACTGACTCTACGCACCAGCGAAGGCACACGCATAAACAATACTGAATGACCGAACCACCGAGACTACACCGCGATGGGGAATGCGGTGGAGTCCTAAGTTCTATCGCCAGCCACGGTACAACCTTTCTCAAAAGAAGTATATCCCGTCATCGCTGGGACAACCTCCTTTACGTGTGCCCTCCAGGGTGGCGGAGCCAACCACCATGCCGGGAGCTATTCTTTCTTATTTCTAAGTGCCCCCGTGGGTTGTTTCAAATGGTAAATTTGATTGAAATGTTTTATTCTGTTGCATGTCGAAGCTTAATTAGAAATATAAACTGTTTGCTATTGTCAACATTAAAATTATCAGAGATGAAAATATTGATTACAATCGTTTAAAACGATTAGAATTCAAAAGATATTGGAGTTGCTTGGATTCTATAATAATGTTTTTACAAGTATTTTCTTCATAATACTTGAGAAATAATAGGTAGTTCAATGTTTTATTTAAATTTAAAATTTTATTTAAAATTATTAAGAAATTATGTTTAATTTATTAATTGCACTAATGCTTTTACTAATCTGCTGGAATGTAGAGAATGTAGTATATTGCATTATACTTCTTGTTATGGTTTTTGAAGAGCTATTTATGATTCAAAAATATCTTTACATTGCTTTTCCAAAATAAATTCCAATGTTATTTATAAAAGAACGAAATAATGTACAGTGAGTCATTTTGATCGCGTAAGGAAATTTTACGGATTAGGGATTAAAAGTATTGTGATGCGCTTGAAATGAAAATAATCCTAATACCACGGCATTACAGGCATCTCAAAGCAAGATGTGCATGTTTTAAACGCAAGAAAAAAATTAACTATGCATATTGCTTTGTGATATTCATGATTTTTTTATAAAAATATTTAATTTTATTTGTTATCTTATTTTTTTCATTTTAACAAATAGTGTTTGAAAATGTCTCTAAACGCTCTAAATACCCACAACGTCATTTCGTACTTTTCTATTTGAATAATCCTTATATTTTTGGTAAATACATGATTTCCAGTATTACGTTTCTAAAATAAATTCTAATGCAATTTATAAAAGGCAAAAAAAAAGAAGAAAAAAAACTTTGAAATCCTTTTGACTCTATGTTTCTGGCTGCATAAGAAAATTCCAGTCTCTAGTTACGGCTTATTTGTATGTCTGACTCTCTTTAAATGGAAATAAATACCATGACATTTCAAACATCCAAAGCAAGATATGCCTGTTCTAAAAGAAAACACAAAAATTAGTTATGCATATTGCTTTATGATATTCACGCATTTCGTAAAAAACAAATAATTAAATTTATTAACCATCATATTATTTTTCCATTTTAATAAAGAATATCTGAAATGCCTCTAAACACGTTAAGTTTTAGAGAATAATGGAATTGTTTGTGAAACAAAGTATAAGCCCCTTTTATTTAATCAAGATAAAAGACGGCGTACGTCTTTTCGAATGGGAGAAAATGCAAATGGTTTTCAGGGGAAGAGAATAACACAGCAATATAACGTTAATTATGCGTCTTTTAATGGACTAAACAGAAAATGTCATTTGCGTTGACAACGCGGTAATGAAATCACACTCCTATTCCACGGAAATTACAATAAAAATGAATATTTAGAAATAAGTTTTATTGTTCGATAATTATTAATAGATCCTGTAAGCAAGCTGATTTGGAATACACGTATTGGCTTTTGTTTTGCAAATAATTTTGCATCAAATTTGTGACTCAGAAACTAACGAGTTCGGATTGGAAAACATATAATTTCTATTGCGTGATTTTGGTTTTCAAAAAGACTTTCCGAGTTACCAAAGGATACAGGATTTGCATATTTAACGAACTTCTTTTACTGCGAGAAATTTATTTGCGAAACTATCTTTGTATTAAACAAAAGCTTTTCATTCAAAACGAATATCGTGCAATACATTTATTTTTTTATTTATTATTACCGATAAAAGTGTGGGAAGGTGATATAGCTTGCAGAAAGCTGTTTAAAATTTGAATACATCAACTTACAACCTTAATTATTAGAGTGTTTAATTATTTTCTGTATGATAATCATTTTTCATGCAAATCTATTTTATTGTTTTCAGCTGAATGAATGTTGATTTAAAAAGAAGTTTATACGTCAGTGTATTTAAATCAGCTTTTTAACTAATGAAGGGAAAAATACAAATTATGCAAATAAATATATTGGGTTGTTCGGAAAGTCATTTCGTTTTTGTTTTTTTTTGTCAAAATGAAAAGAAATTTTCGTTTAATGAACAAATTATTTATTAAATTATAAAATTGCCATTCTGGTCTAATACCTTT
>JAPMOQ010028337.1:938579-1008238 GCA_026543055.1 Argiope trifasciata | reverse complement strand
GGCCGGATTCCTTTTTTATTGACTATTTTTTACTGACTATTTTTTTCTATTGATTTTTCTATTGATTATTTTGATTAGGTTATCTTATTTTGTTAATTTATATATATATATATATATATATATATATAATATTTGGTAAAATATATCGATTTAGAGGAGTACCTATTTTTGATAAGTTAGCATTGCATATATATATATATTGCTTCTTCCAGAAATATTGCTCATTTTGCAGCTTTGAATATATATATAATATAAATCTAAATTAGCATGAAAATTGCAATTTTTTTTTCAATAATAGGTGACTTCTCCTTTCAGCTGAAAGTTAGTGCTTTTATTTTTAGCTATTTTTCAATTCGTGATGACAGTTTCTAGTTTTTCCATATTCAATAATACAAATTATATTCAGCAGGATCGTTTCTGGTTATTTGTTATTAGCATCCATTGTTAAACAAACAAAAGAAAATAATTGAAAATAGCTGAAAAATATTTTGTGCCAAATGAATTGCAAATTTTCCACTTTTGTATAAATTTCCTGTTGAAATCCTCTTCTTTCATTTGCAAATGTAAGAGCTGATTTCAAAGCAAAACAAAGCATAGTCACGTTGCACAATACACAGGATTTCCTGTCTGTCGCAAAAATTTATGTCGTGGACTGATTTTTTAAACCTTCTATAAAGAACGATATTTCATTTCAAACACTATTAATCTATTACTATGAATAAATAAAAAAAAATTCAAAAGTGATTACCTAAAATATTATCTGATTTATCTGCATCAATTTTCAGTCAAGAATTTATGCGATAATAAATAAAGAAAATTTTCATTTCAATTTTTGTAGAAATCTTATTTTAATCACAATATGATAAATACAATCACGAAATACATTTTTCACAATATAAGAAATCAAACAAAAAATTTTAAATTAATAACAGTCTAAAATAAAAGGAAAGCACACAAGCTACAAATTTTTGCCAGTTAAATTTAGAAGTTGTATCAAGCATTTCAGAATCTAGAAATTCAATTATTTGTTTAAATGGCAAGCAAATTCTTTTGTTAAGTGTAAATAAATGTTATGTTTAGACAGTATTTTGGTAATTGATACAAAAACTATAAAACAAAAAAGAATATTATATTTCCGAGAACATTTTTAAATGAATTGTCAAAAATAGATTTTATCATATAGTTCACCAAACTTATAAGTTTAGTAAACTGAAATTATGACATAAAAGATTAATTTGATTATAAATAACAAGTAAAAATACTTGGAAATTTGGAAAGTTTTAATATTTGTACATAAATTTTAGACAAATAATAAATTTCATTTTTTGTTCACTAGCATTTAAAAAATATTGCCATTCTTTTGAAATAAAATTTATAGAATGATTAATAAATCACGACACACTCTTCCCCAATTCTCTATAAATGCCGACTCTAACTCTTAAACTGGTAAAAGTAATCTTGTCCAAGCAAAAGTTTGTTTTTCTTGTGATTCAAATGTCAATGGATTTAAATCGTAGAAAATTCCATATATTTTTATCCATCTCTAAAGGTCAGATCTCATTGAAATTTTTCATTGTCATTCATTAAAATTATATTATCACGTGCTCAGCGTTTGGTCCATAGGAAGTCCAGGAATATTCTTTTACCTTCCATCAAAACAATATCCAATCTAGATAGATTTTTTTTAATATTTTTCCTGGCCACATTTGGCTAAACCATAGCATTATATATGATTTCGGATTTCGTGAATTTCTTATGCAAAATTGAGATAACTTAAATCTGATAGCTTTAATCAACTATTCAAAAAATACTTCTATCATCATTCATCTAAAAAAACTTTATAACTGTCTTTGTTTTAGAATATATTTCTTTAAAATGTATTATCTTGATGATAATTTTAATACTTTTATACATATTTCAGTTTTAAAATTTAAGGTGGGTATATTAATATAAAATTCGATTTCAATGCATTTCTTCAAGAAGTCTAAATACATATCAGGTAGAAAAGTGATGGTCGAAATTTCAAATAATAATAATAATCTCGGAGAGTGTAAGGCGTTTGTTTTTTTGCTTAAATTAAATCTTTTATGTAGATTTGGGAAATGTTCTTTTATTTATTTATTAATTTTTGGCTTATTTTATTGAGAGGGAAATTAGCAACTTTGGAATAACCATATATTACTATTTTTAATAATTCCTTTCCTTATGAAAGTGCGTTCTAATTAAATATTTCAAATTCTTCCCTCTATATTATATTGGACTGAGGTTTTGGGACTTTTTATCACCAATAGGATATTCTTGGTTAAGCTGCGCCATGCATATAGTTAAATGTGAATTCCTTGAATAATTCGAAGATTAATTTATATATAAATACGAGTCAACGGTTACTTCTTTAATTCATTCTTGTTGGTTTAATTTTGCGTTGAGAAAAGAAGAAATGGTTTAAGATTACCAATAATGTATTTTCTAATCAAAGTTTTATACATTATCTTTTTATACATTATAATCTTTTTATAAATTATAATTTTCTTCCATATTTCCTAATTATTCAAATTTTATAAATTAAATATTCATCACAAGGTAAATAGAATCAATTTTGATGTAAATGATAAAACATGATGGTAAAATAAATTTGTAAAAGTTAACAAATGTAAATATGTGGCAATTTTGATGCAAATATAAATAGTAAAATGTAATTATTAAATTTGATGAAAATGTAAATCAATGTAAATATGAGTCAATTTTTATGTAAATGTAAACAGTAAAATTTGATGTAAATGTAGGTCAATGTAATTATGAGTCAATTTTGGTAACTCTAGCTTAAATGCTCTAGTCTGCACAGCATCACACAACGATAAAACACATAGAAACAAGGACACAAACACGCATTTTTATTATAAATAGATATGTATATTGTGCACATAATAAAATCTGCCATTTCTGTCTCAGCTTTCAAAGAGGTAGAAAATCATGTAATTAAGTAATTAGTAACGTGATTTCAATAATGGATTGTTGAAAACACTTTGAATTGCATATAAGAAATGGAAAGTGAATTTTGAATTGTTTTTTCATTTTTCAAAAATAAATATTTTAGGGTATATTTGCAATTTTAGTTTCGAGAAAAAAATAAATCACATCATAAGGAATAATTTTGTACTTTATATATTTGTTGATAAAATGTTTAGTATAATTTCAAATCATTACAATTTTTGCAAAATAAATCAAGTCACACGTTTCAAGAGCTGATTAGTCAAGTTTTCATCCAAAGAGTTTCTTTTTAGCTTTCTGGCCATTTCCGCTACTCCTCTTGCAATTTCCATTCTCAAAGTGTACCTCGAAATAAGCAGCCATTTTTTTCTGAAATATAATGTTTTATCAAACAACATTGATGAAATTTCATCAAATTATTTAGATATCACTAACACTCTGTGACAGTTTATGATATATACTTGTTAGAACTACATCTCTTCTCTAAAGTATATACACAGAATGCCTCAGCACCAGCATTATTACTAGTAATATATCTTTTTGGAAAGATAATATACTCACAAAGTACTAGAAATCACAAAGAAATATTGAGTCGATATTGCTTACTAAATGAGGTAGATGGTATTGCAGGTGCGCGAAATTCCTAAATATATTTATAGAGGCTCTTAATTTTAGTATAAAAAAGCCAATATCAATATATCATAACCAATGAAGTCAGAAGCAAATGAAAAGAGATTTATCATTTCTATTGACGTAACAATGGTATCGCAGGTGACGCCAGCAGATCTAAAAGGCATAATTCAAGTGCACTTATCACTGCTCACGAGAACACTTTTCTTAGTCACGCAAATTCATATCTAACGATGATATCATCAAGATTTTATTACTTTTTAAGGAACAAAAAATTTGAAATTTGCTTGTCAGCTCTCTCACTCTCTCTCTCTTTCTTTTGGTTAGGATTATGAGTTTGATGTAAAGCTAAGCAGGATTTTTATTGCCATACCAGAAAAACTGCAATGCATCATTAGTTGACTCTGAAGATAGTTTTATTATTTTAATATAATAATGCATTTTCGAGCTAGTTTTAATCTGCTAATGACAGTTACAATGCCATTACTAGGTTAACGAGGATGATTTCGCTCTATTCAAAGAGAATACTTATGGCATATTATCTATATTCAATGAATTTTGTTAGGGAATGCAATATTGAAGAGCATTTAAGAATTTTATGCATGTGTATTGCCCTCTATAGTGTCTAACAAAGAATTTATATTATGTGATTCCAACTTGTCTAGAAACTCTCTCTCTCCAAGCAATTTTTAACCTTGATTTTCAAATATCTTTCATATATGCATACAGATATAACATGAAATGTATATTTTTAAGGATTTTTATGTCCTTTCATTGTTGAAAATCAAATGATGGTTGAATTAATATTACATGTAATATGAATTTAACCATTTGCAGCAGATCATAACAATCTTCAAAACAAATGTAGGAGTCCTAAACGAAATTTCCGTAGGTTCCTTTGTGCTTTAAGAAAATTTAAAGTTTTATTACTTCCTATTTAATTTTTTTCCTTTAAATGCAATAATTCCGGAGTTGACCAGTTTGTTGTTGAAAAAAAAAATAATTGCTCCCTAAAACATTGAAAGAAACATATTAATTTAATACATAGCTAATTTTCAAATGATCTAATAATCTTTTAAAAATGAATTTATTCAAAATTTGAAAATAAACGCATTTTGCCATTGTAGAAATAAAATTTTCCACTTTTGTTTTTTGTCTTTGAGTGAGAGCGAATATAAAATAAACGTATTTCAAAAATGTAAGATTTTTATATTTTAAAAGAACATTGGATTGTAAATAACCGTTTAACAAATATCTAAATGTAATAAATCAAAAAATAATTTTGTATTGCTGTATTTTTGTACAAAATGCTGTCACATTTTTGTTTATTTGTTTGTTTTTTATCATAGAAAATTTATTACTTATTTACGCATAGGATTGATAATATCTGCCCACCGGATATTATTAACAATTTGAATTGATTTACGCTGACATATCTTGCTATTACAAACAACTGGTTTGCCCCTCTTCTAATTGTTCAGTCATATCAGAGAAACATTATTGAGTTACCTTTTTTCTGCTAATAAATCTCTAACGTTCTCCTTTTTAAAACTTAACTGTACAACTTATTCCTTCATTATTCTCCTCTTCCCTTCTTTGGAAAGAAATAAAATTCAGTGACTGCGAAAAATTTTGATCGCAGACCGCAAAAAAATAAGAAACAAATTCGCCCTTGAACACCCGTGCAAATGAGATACCTACGATTTTGTTCTATGTCACAACTTTGTACTTAAATATCATGTAGGAAACAACATTGGCATAAGCTGCATGCAAGATGACACGAAATTCAATTCAAGAGTCTACAGCAAACTATTTCTACCTATAGTGACCCTTGGGGTATGAAATGGACTGAAAATGAGATGCTTCCGATATAATGGTTGGATTTCTCCAACCCGGTGGGTACAATAAAGATGGGGGTCTGACCCTCACATCCATGAAGGGTCATACTGCCTATGGGGAGGGTTGTACCACGGCCGGTGATAGCTATTAAGACTCAACCATAGTTTCCGCCAGTGTTGCTGTAGTGACGGCCCGGTCAATCTGTAATTTTTTGTGGTGGATCAGTGGTCAGTAATATGACTTAATACCTATAGTAATGTTTGATGGGAGTGGAATTATGGACTGGAAGTATATGGACTTGGACCCTTGAGCCTAATTCATAGTAATTTCAAAGTCGATACTTACACCACAATTCTAAACAACAAGTGCTTCCTACGCTGTGAAAATTTTGCGGGTGGGATTCTTTTTATTTCCAGGATTATAACTCCACTTGTGATATTGCGAAGTTAACAAGGGATCGGAATGATGGTAATGTGTCTTTTCAATGTGATATGTCTTTCCAGTCTAGTCTTCTCTGAATCTAGACTTGAATCCGATAAGAAAACTTCTGGGATGAAATAAATCGCCGAATTAAAGTGCGCAGTAATCGTAAAAAATCAATGAAAGAACTGTACTTGTCTTCTCCAAAACGAGTGGAAAACTGTTCCATTGCCCCTCATACAAACACGGAAATCATGCCCCCCCGGAAAGTTAAGAATGTAATTTCCATGGTAGAGGTTCTACCAGCGATTAAATATGAGTAAATTGCGTTTGTCTCCTTTGTCACAGGTATCCAATTATTTATTTGTAGATAGCGTGTTAGAAAAATATAGTATAATGTTTAAATTGAAATCTGTAAAAGATAATACAATAATACGCACTTTAAAAGATATAAAGATTAGTTTCATAGAATGGTTCAAAGTTATAGATTACACTGACACTAAAAATAATTTTATACTTACTGCAATTTCCGCTGCGTTTTTGCACCTTGGTGAGAACATGTTAACACAAACTTCCTAAAAGAAACAAGAAGAATTCTATTGATCAAAATAAACTTTACATCTTTAACTAGCTTCGTAATTTTTATTTGTATGAATATGAACTTCATTACTTAGAAATAAATTTGAATGTTCATAATAATCATATTTTATTTATCACGTCAGCATGGTCAAGTGCTATCATGAAAACTTCTAATTAAGACAAATACGATGGGAAAGTTAGTAAAATATATCGTAGTAGTTTCAGAAATTTCCTAAAAGAAAAATAATTCAAACTATTTTAAAACGCCATGAGGATGTTTATATTACAGCAGGGGTTACCGATCATTTAAACATTATATTCACTTTTAACTTTCTCATACACGAAGTATATTGTAATCTTGTAAAATATCGAACTCTGTGAAACTCCAAATATGCCGTATCCTTGAATTCGAAAAATATATTTTTAACTTTATGTCTTCCTTTAAACTACATAACTCAAAAAGTTCGTAAGCTGGCTGGATGAAATTACGTCTATGATTTTTATACCAAATTTGTTGATTTCTATAAAATTTTCAGCAAACTCTATTGATAGAAAGTCTATTTGTCCAGTGTCGAGAATTTGAATACGATAACTTCAAAACATAAAAAGTTAGACAAATAAAAATGGATAAACTAGTTAAGCCTCTAAAATAGAAATTCTTATCTAATTCTGCATCGAATTTGTCAAAAGGTCAGTGTGAACTTTTCCATTCATTTAAATGTAAGAACCCTTAAGTAGTTCCTTTCGAATGCAGTTCCATGTCAAATTTTGAGTTCACTCGGTTTGAAAAATGGTATCAATATTCGTTCGATAGATTGAATAAAAATACAAGATTAATACCAACTCTCAATATCTATTGGCTATTGTTCTTCAATCCTGTATGAGGCATTCGTGGCCTTGCATTTCATACGGCAGGAGGGTGGGGGACCTTTATTTAAAAGTGTGGGAGAAAGTTTCAAGGGGATCAATCCCATTGGTTTATTAACAGCATCAGTGTGAGGACCGCTGCGAAAGAAGGGAAACAGAGGGTGAGCTGAAATGAAGAGAGAGCGGGAGTAAAACTGAAGGAGAGATACGGTGTACGAAGAGAATTAGTTCGATAATATAAATATGTTGCTCTTGCATGAAATGTGAATCTGTTATGTGTTGTCTATAAGTGGATGTTAATTATATGTTTTTAAAAAGTTAAATTTGATGTGAAGCCAATTATTTCATTAAAACTTAGTAATGAAATGGCAGTGTTCTCCCTTACTTCTCGTTTGAGGTGCTCATTCAAAATTTAGAGAGCTCTACAGCATCTATAATCAAATCAAGCAGTAACCAAATATCGTAATCTAAAAGGTTCTTTCCTAACAATTGCTCACTAATTACATAGGTTAATAATACATAAATCTATTCAATTGAAAGTATATGAGAAAGTTTTGGAAGACCACAACTTGCTAGAATACGAGTACACACAGATCCACTTGATCCTCGGAGTATGTAGCATTTCACAGAGACTCAAAGCACTCTTCCTTAAAGTTGTTTAATTAGCGAAAAGGAGACAGAGGCTATTATTCAATATAATTTTTTAAAAAAATGTTTATGATGTATTGCTTGATGCGCATTTTATTTCCATAGCATATTTTTGCATACACATCTTCAGAATATGTTATAAATTATTAAAATTTCCTGATTACATTTATTGGGTTGGCAACTAAGTAATTGCGGATTTCTTTTAGAAAATCAAAGGCAATTTTTTCATGAACTAAATAACTTTATTCTGCAATGTATTGCCCATTTTGATCAATGACCTTTTGACATCTTTCAGGCAGCATCATAATCCCACGTTCATAAAACTTCCGGTTTTTATTAGCAAAAAACTGAATCAGTTACGATTTGACAAAATCTTCATTATTGAAATTTTTACCATTCAAGGAGTTTTGTAAAGATCGAAACAAAAAGTAATCAGATTGTGCAAGGTCAGGACTATATGGTGGATGTGGCAAAACATCCCAACCAAGCTCCAATAATTTTTGCCGAGTGACAAAGATGTGTGTCTCCTTGCATTGTCATGATGGAATACAACAACTTTTCTTTTTGTCAATTCGGGCCACTTTTCTTCAACTGCATTGTTTAATTTCGTTAGTTGTTCAATGTAGACATCGGAATCGATCGTTCGGCTGGGTATTAAGAGTTCAAAGTAGACAATTCCTTTGCAATCCCACCAAACTGATAATAAAACCTTCTTTTGATGAATATCAGCTTTTGATGTTGTTTGAGTTGGTTCACCTGCCCTGCTCCACGATCTTTTCAGCTTGATATTGTTGTAAACAACCCATTTTTCATCTCCAGTTATCAGACGTTTTAAAAATAGATCATTTTCATTACGTTTCTTTAGCAAATCGCAGCTGTTAATGAGTTGCGTTAAATGCGTTTCTTTCAGTTCATGAGGAACCCATGTATCGAGCTTTTGAACATAGCCAAGTTGTTTTAAGTGATTTTCAATGCATGTATGTGATACATGAATCTTCTCTGCAATCTCACGTGTTGTACTGTGATGATCCGAATTGATTATTGTTTTGATTAGGGCGTCATCAACTTCAACTGGAAGACCAGCGCGTTTTTCATCTTTGAGTGAAAAATCACCAGAACGAAATTTGACAAACAAATTTTGACACTGCCGTCCTTTTAAGGCTTCGTGACCATAAACAGCACATAACTTTTTATGAGATTGAGATACGTTTTTCCCTTTGCGGAAATAAAAGAGAAAAATATGACGAAAATGTTCCTTTTGATTTTTCATTTTTCAACTAACGTCAAACGAAAACTACGCAACCGATAAAAAAACTTTTTTACTGATTGACAGCTGAATTGCCAACTATCAAATAACAAAATGTGTTTCATAATTGTACTACGTCTGCAAACCTAAAAATTCAACTGAAGCCGTGAAATCCGCATTTATTTAGTTGCCAACCCAATAGATAAACAAATAACTGTTCCCATTACTCGATGAAAATTTTTTTATAATCTAAGAAAATGCTGAGACTGTTGATTTATCATAAATCAGTATACATAAATACAATTGTATGCATATTCTTATTCTTTGAATAATTCTTTCTTTTTAACAAATTACTGGATGTTTTTCATCTGTTTCATACGAGTTAAGTCTGCTATTACTTCTTATGCATTTTCCTTTTAAGACACATCATATAAAAAAAATAATATATACAAATATAAAATATAGAAAGAGAAGTTCATAGCGTTGAATATAATAAATAGTTACATCAAGAGAAAGGAGCATAAAAATGAAATATACACATCAATTACTGAATAATGTTACTTTCCTCAATCGTGCAGTATTTCTCACTGTTAGCTTTTTAACTACAACACTATGAAGGAAAGCAAATGCAAAAATTATATTTACTGTACGTAAACATTATGGCATGAGGACATAACGAATAAATGTATAAGCAGTTTCTGAGTTTACAAGGAGTTAGCAAAACACAGTTATAACTTCTTTCAGCTAATGCGACCTTTACCCGGTCAAGCATGAAATGGATCTGGGCTTGGATAATAAAAACAGGCAAATCATTCCATGCTGCTTCCAGTCTATGCCACACTTCATCAACAGTATTCCCTGGTGAGGGATGCAGGGCAAGTGTCTCAATAGCTCATGAAAAAGTGTTATCAAATAGTGATAAATCTTGAGACCGTATAGGTCAGGGCAACAATAGAATATCTTGTATATGGAGTGCGAACAGAGCGGGTGAGACATGCAAAATGGCACTTTACAGGCCTCTAAGATAAAGCACAACCACTAAACCTAAGATGCCCATTCAAAGATATAATTAATATATATGAAAGGTCCACGTAGGATATATATTATCGTCAATTGAACCAGAGATGGGCATGTCATTACTCAGAGCAGCTCGAATCATCACAGGACCCCTATGCCAATATTGAAAACAATTAGTTGGTTTGCGGTCTCTTCGGAGCCTCTAGACATGTATACCACCATCATAATACTGCCTGAAGAACAGGGACTCGTTTGAAAAGACTACATTGTGTCACTCTTGTATCCAAATTTGTCGTTCGAAACACCATAATCGCCGTCTCTTTCTGTGCTGCAGAAAGAAAAGGAATCAAGGAAAGTAGAAATAATGGTCACCTGATAACAGTCCATGCTGCTGCAATTGCCGTTGCACCGTACGAACGGTCACTGAAAATACTGCAAGCATGCCAGTTTACTCAAGAATGATCCTTGTTGTTGCTATACATTCTTCAGGGTCGATCTCACAATATGTTTATTCTCTCAGGCGTTAATATTAGGAGGACTTTGAGATCCTGTATGCCCTGCATTATGACCTTCAGCAATTCATTAGTTCCCCATTCGCATGACAATATTTGGATTTCGACCACTGCAGTGGACGATATCATGAAACGATAGGTAACAACCCATCCTTTATCTAATTTGAAATACTTGCTGATAAGTCATCAAACTGACCTCTGATCCACCACGAAAGCCCCACATAAAAACTGAATGACCTGATCACAGCTACAGAAACACGGTCGTAAACTGTGGTTGAGTCCGAAGGGCCATCACCGGCCAAGGAACGACCCTCCCCATAGGGAGTACGTCCAGTTATCAGTGGGGATCAGTGCTCCCACCTATTATTATATACATAGAGCTGGTGAGATCCATCCACCATACCGGAAGTATCTCATCCTCATTTCAAGGTGACCTCAGCTGGTCAATACTTGCTGGTAAGCATTTTTTATTATTCGATGCATAATACGATATTCTGAGCAAATTCTAATCTTACAAAGCGTTTTTCGAATAAGAAATTCACAGCGCAATTTTTCTTCTATACAATGCTTCAGATGTCATTTCTTGCTATGCTGTCAAAATAAGGGGAAGAACTAATAGTTAGCATATCTCATCCTCTTGTTCCTTTCATGTAATTTTGAAACTCGGCAGATTATTCCTTCCTGGTGTTACAGTTTGAATGTCCAGCATTACGCATGTCAAGGCAAAAAAAAGTAAAAAAGGAACGCTTAATCCTTCATTGGATTTTATTCATTATTCACAAATGCCGGAATATCTATTCCACAAGTAATATGTCTTCTATGACCCAACTGTGAAAACAGAATGTTGTACTCTGTTTTTTAATCAAACTGTCCATAAATATCTGAATAAATATATGTTTGAAAGGAACTCTGTAATGTTGTGATGAAAAGTATCACAAAATGGCGTTCCATTTTCTATATGAGTCTAAACTGAAAATCTTTGTTTTTCTAAATAATCAACTCCATGCTCCATATAGAATGACGACTATGTTTGTTTATTTATTTGGGGAAAAGTATGAAACGAAACATCCACTCCTCTTCAGCCTTTCATGATAAAATATTATTTCAACTTACCCGAATTATATGGAAATTATAAAAAGACAAAATTTTAACATACTGTGATTATTTTTAATATGGTAAAATTCTTTGATCTTTCATTACCAAATATTTAAAAACGAATTTAATAATTTTTAACTGAAATCGAAGTTATATTACATCATATAAAAATAATTGATAAAGTTACGCTATTTACAATTTTTTTTTTATTTTATCCACTTTAAATCATAATTTCCATTAGAATTTCAAAAAATAATTGACATTTTTAATTAAAAGATCCTGGGTAAGGAATAACTATATTATTTTCTACATTTCATTTTACTGCAAAAATGTATGTTTTATATCAGAATGGTTTTTAAAATCATCTATTTTCCATAGTAGTTACCCAGCAAGCTCTTTCATGAAAAGAAATTTTCATTTCTTTTTAAACAGAATGATGGATTTTGAACATATGAAAACCTTACATGAATAAATGACAGAATTTCATATCTGACTTACCAGCCAGTATTCACCACCTAGCTGAAAAAATTCGTTGAATTGCTTTTTCTAAAAGAAATACACAAATTTATTAATGAGCATATAATATAATGTAAAAACATGAAAATTGTATGTTTTTATTACAACGCATATTCCATACAAAAATAATTTAAATTCGTTTTTCTTTCTAATTTATTTTTATTGATAGTAAATACTTAATGAGGGGCTTTTTTTATAAATTTGTAAATAATCAAGATTTAATATATCAACATTATCATCATTGAATACTTGGGAGCTTATATTTGAAAATTTTCCATTAATTATAAAAAGTAAAAAAAGTCATAATGAAAAAAAATAAAGAAAGTCTCGGGATTTTTGTGCCAGAAAAATTTTTAATATTAAAAACAGCCCATAATTTTTCATTTTAAAGGAGTATACAAACTTATTTGAAATGGCATTTTATATTTAAAATTTTCTTTATATACTTTTATTAGCTTGGATGGAAATATAATCATTAAAAAGAAAATCGTTTAATACTAATTTCTTCATCCTTGTCTTGTTGATGCATTAAGCATTACATATACGGTAATTAAACCAAATACATTAGCTTTATTTCAAAACTGATATTTTGAATAAAATACATTTTTGATAATCAGAAAAAAATAATGGCTCCAACTATCAACATTCAGTTTTTAAAAAAAACTAATGTCAGAAATAATAATTTAGTAATTCACTCACTAATTGTTAAGCTGTAATTTCTAAATTTAGTTTCAAAAGTTCAACAAATATATTTATACCCAAATGACAATTTTTTTCTTACAGCTAAAAATTTGAAAAGTTAGGTCTAAAATGCTTTGCATAGTTTTATTCTTTTGTATAAAGTTATAAATTTTATGAATTTCAAATTATTGTACAAGGGGTTCAAAATTAAAACACCCCTACTCTGAGCTCTCCACACAATGAACTATTCAGTGTAAAGGCTCCAAAATTGTAGATCATACTATTCAAGACATGAGAAAAATTGATTAGCAGGGGGAAAAATTACTTCCAGAAACACCGAGAGATGGCACCGTACAACAGAAAATATGCTGAAAAGACAAAAATAATAACCAAAACAATCACAAGCCGCGTGGAATTTTCCTCTCTGATTTCTATGAAATGAAAAAAGGCGAAGTAACTTAAACTGTCATTGTCACTGCAATTCTGCATCATAAGCATACAAATTTGCATAAACTCTTGATTTGCTGCTGCTGCTCTAGGCATAAAATGGGATTTGAAAAAAGGGAAAATATCATTCTTATCAGATATTTCTGAAGACAAAGGAAATGCTACAGCTGCACTTCAAGAGTTTTGTCGGCTTGAGAATTTACGAAAAGGACCCCAAATGCAACAGAGAGTCAGTTACGCTTATGCAAGATAGAGCGCATCCACACTGCACTCTGTGTACAGTAGTTTCTTCTGCAATATTTTTTCTAATAATGAACTAATTAGCCAGGCGTTTCAAGAAACATCACCATCTTGCTCTACACATCTTAATTCCTGCAATTTTTGCCTATGGACATTCTTGTTCATTGAGGACGTCTGGTAACCTTGGCTAATTTGAAAAACAGTGTGAGAAGCATCTCAACCAACCAATTATAATCCACAACAGAACAAGTTGTCTGTAGTATACAGAATTTATATATTGTTGAAGAGAACCATTTTGAGCAGTTTCCTGTGCATTGAATAGATCTTTGCGATTGAATGTTTGATACGTTCGAATAAAGTGTGTTACAAATTAGTATTGTGTCTTTTCAGCATATTTTCTGTTGTAAAACGCCATCAGTCGGTCTTTCTGGAATTAATTTTGTTTTCTCCTAAACCTTGCTTTGCATAGTATGTTCAACAATTTTGGAGTCCTTTGCATTGTGTAGTAGAGAGCTAAGAATAGGGATGTCTTAATTTTGACTACCTTGTATATCTTTCTTACAATGCGTTACCATTTTGTCATCATTATACCTGAGGAAACTAATAAAACTTAAGATTTGTTTAAATTTATATCTACTTTATGCATAATACTGATAAATACTGTAGCACAATTTTTGAACAAAATAGGAATTATATTCAACAACACTTTTATTTTTAAAAATGCTCGACTAATGGATTATATTTTTAATGTCTTTAAACTCAATTGTTTTATGGAAAATTCGAAACAATTTGCCAATATTACGAAAATTTTATTTTATCTAAGAATCCTAGTAAAATTTTCATTATTATTGTAAAGTACTGAATTTGAATATAATATGAAAAGGAAATGTAATTAAAATTTTAATGTTGGGAAAAATTATTCCCTTATTTTAAAAAGGCTGATGTATGAGAAACAAATAAATTATCTTACATTTTTATCTTCTGGAAATTCACAGATAACATCTTTGTACCCATTCCAGTTTTCCAAAGTATTATCTGGGCCTTCAACGCCAGCAACTTTTTCAATCCATTCCCAGATTCTTCTTTCGAGCTTCCAAACGTACATAAAACAGGTTATGTATACTTATAATAAGAACTTATTAATACAAAAAGTATATCTGTTACCATTAATAAGAGTTACAGTTTCGTAAAATTATCAGCTATTTTATGCAAACAGTATGAAGCTGTGACCATTTCCTCTCACTACCATACCAAATGGATTGTAGCAACTGTCACTGCCCTCTATGTTAATTGCAGAGTCAAAATTTGATCCACTGTATACAATTTGGTAGACCAACCATTTAGATTAACTATCAGATAATTGAAGTTTGGGGATCATCACATGACATGACATGATCATGACATTTATATATTCTAATAAAATACATTTCATTGACAGTAAGAGACATGATAAAAACCTAATGATAATTTCGCATATTATTTGGTTCTCATCATGCGATTTTAAAAATTTAGTTGTTAGAGAGCGTCTCTTCTTAAGTTGTTCTAAAAAACAATAACTTATTCTAATAGCACCAATATCGAAAGTGACCAGGCATAATTTTTTCCAAAATGGTTACTTTCTAAAATGCATTATTACCTATGATAAAATTTCTATACATACATTTTATAGATAAAAAAAACTCAAACTATATTTATGTTTAAAAAACTCATTTTTTAAAAATGAAGGAAAACAGAAAGGACTTCATTGAAGTCGCTTAAAAATCAAGGTGATTCTGACAGTTTCCTTTCATTTTTATTGTGATATTCATTTTGAATTCCTACCAACTAACCATGCAGACCAAAAATTTTATTATTTGAATCTTTTGCAACGTCTGACTGATTCAATTCATCGAAAATTACCAGAAATTTTTCTAAAAAATTCATGAGCTTTATGCCACGATAACGCATTATGCCACGCTTGATATTATACTGTAAGAATTTTTCCTATTTCCACGAATATAAGTGTCTCTTTTTTGTCACTTTTTAACTCCATTAATTTGATTTTTAAGAAATTCACAGCTAACACCAAAGGAATTTTACAAAGATATCTTCAACGCATGTTTCAATAATTGGAATACACACTCACATAAATGCTTTGCAAACAGAGGAAATTACACTGCAAAAGATGCAATTACTTTCGACCTGTAAATTTATATATTTTTATAATGTCGCCTATTCATATACTTTTAGCCACCTTGTTGCTCTTTAAAAATAATAATAATAAAACTAAAAAATGAGATAAAAACAAATTTGAGACAATAAATAAGAAGAAAAATTCTAATTCAACTATTTCAAGTGCTTTGGAAGAAGACAATAGGAAAAGTGACGCTAAAACTCATTTAAGATATGTTGATATTTTTTTTTAATAATAACTGCACTACAAAAAATCCTTTTGTTTTTGTATGAAAAGAAGAAATGTCCTGAGAAAGTTGTTGAATGTTATCGATAAAGTGAAAATTAATTGCAAGATTTTGAGTAAGAAATGCTCGGAACGAAGAGCAAGAAAATGCATTGTTTTTTATATTATGTTTCTGAATTAATTGAAATTATCGCGTCTTCTAAGTTTTTAAGTGTAAAGTGATATAGGGTGCTAATGATTTATCTTTATTATCTAATTGTTTAAGATAAATTAACTCGCAACTGGAAGCAGGAATTTTTTAGGCCGACATAGACATGGAATCAAAATGTTTCCATTGTTATTTTTGAGTGTCTGTGTCCTTTGTAAACCGCAATGGAATTAATTTTGGAAATGCAATATATTCAGGAAATCACGTAATTAGCAAATACATACTAGTCGAAATTAACTGGTATGTTATATATTTTTTCAATCATAGTTTCTGAAACATGGAGTTAATGACTACGTATATAGCTACGAAAACTCCGTTATACTCACTTGTTCGTATTCAGCCTTTTTTTCGCATACTGCTGAAAAACCTTCTTGAAGGTACTGATGATTGTATTCAAGGACAAAAACTACCTGATAATCAGAGTCAATGAATAACACGGAGCCATTTTGACTCCAGTCTCTAGTTGCAGGGTTAACTCATTTAAGTTTTCTAGAACTCAAACTTCGGATATTAATTATATAATTTTAGCGATACATTATTTCTAGTATTTATTTTCTTAATTACTTAAATTCTTTTAAATTTAATTTTATTTAGAAAATTTCTTTAAGTTAATCCATTTATATGTTTAATTTTTATTTACAGATGTTGAAGTATCATGTATCGCATCTCATATATCGGGAATTTTCGGTTATAATTGTAAGATTTAGAATATTCGTTAAATACCATTTCCTTAAGTTGTGATTAAAAAAATTTCTTGCTGCTTCACAAACACGTGCCAACAGCACCATGAGTCAAATGAGATATGCGATTGCGTCTACAGTTCAAGTAAAAGAGGAATGGAACTTTCATTTATGATTAAAATATCATGCGTTTATTTCTTGAATACAAATCTGGTTATCAGATATTGTTGAATAAAGAACAGCCAAAAGAAAATATTCTTAACTTTATTATTTTAAAATTTTATAGGGTGGGTGCTTGGTTAATTTACGAAAATGATTATTTCATATACACAATTACAGACTAATTTTCACATTTAAACAAGATATTGATTTTAATATTTACTTTACATTAGATTTAAAAATTCCTAAAGTTTTGATTTCTAAATATTTAAATTTTTTCTAAGTTTCATTCATGTAATAGCTGTTATATTATGGGAATCGAAGAAGTCTTAATCAGGGGATAAAGTTCAGTATGATTGGCAAGACATTTTGATGAAGAAGAAACATTCCACTTGATCCTTTAAGAATTAGAATAATATAAACAAGTATGTGAAACAAAGAGAAAACGATTGATGCATGCAAAGAATTTCTATTAGTTTTCCAGCAAATGATGAATCATCTTAAAAGTGTTGGGTATGCGATATTTAAGTTTCAGAATAAATTAAAACAAAAACTAGATGTTATCATCAACACTATTATGGCTTCAAAACAATAAAATTTCAAAAAAAATTAAAATCTCAATCTGCTATCCCTTTTCTATACCCAGTATGTGTAATTTTATTTGGCATTATATGTTTATAAGCGTTTTCGGAACAGTCGATGAAATACAACTAAAAGACTTTGCTTCATTTCCCAAAAATTAAAATATTAATTTTGCGCTGCATATTTCCTACAATACCACATAAAACAAATTTCAGTTTAGCTACAAAAGGGATCGGATGTTTGTTAACTTGCTAAGAACAATTCATATCATCACCTTCAAGCAGCTATTGAAATATTCATGTAAACAAAATTTCAGAAATTCTGTTGGTAACATGTAACAGAAAAAGGACTATTGTTCTTAGCTATTTTTATAAACTTTGGGATCTTTTTTTTTTCAAGTTTTGACATTTTGTACTTATTAAGAAAGACTTGAAGTCAATTTCTAACACTATTAAACCTTTCAGTCAATTTACATTTTCCATTTCATTAGAGCAGAATTTGTGGTAAAGAAATTCTACCCTTGGTTGCATTCTTTAAGATTCTATTAAATTCATAAAAACGTCGATATTTCTATGGATTTGTTTCTGGGAAGCAGTGCAAATAATTAATTTAAAAAATATAATTTAAAAAAATTCTTAGAAATAAATCAAAATTCTTCTAAAAACCATATTTTTGCAGTAGGGAACAGCTTTTATTACTTAGAATATTTATATTCTTTGAACGATATAACTTTTTCATTTGTGTAATTCATTAAAAGTAAAAATAATAATCACAAAATTCAAATAGTATTCGATAACTGAAGCAGAAATGTGATATGATCAAAAATAAGATTTAACACAGTTTTAGCCAGTAAACCAGGGGAAAAAGTGTTACACGTGTCTCTGAATTTTCTTTTTCCCATGTGCATTATACTATATGACTCGCACTTTTAAAATTTTCATTTCCTATTGCGATTTCACAATGAGAATAAGAAATATATAAATTTAAATTTGTATTGGATTTCAAAACTGAGTGGAAACATTTTGAAAATTATTTTGGCGAAAAATTTTAAAAAATAGTTGATTGTCAGTTGAGAATGAGTAAGATTACATGCAGTTTTAGTGAGAAAAACAGCAATAGCGTTCCGCTGGTTTTTATTATTATTATTATTACTCATATATCTTAAAATATCCATATTCACCAAATTTTCGCCAGGATTTCCATCACCTGTTGCTATCAGTAAAAAATGCTTTAAAGTAGAATTGGATTATAAAACTGAGTTTTTTAAATAATTGTAATGAATGACAGCTAGATTCGAAGGAAATATTTATTTTTCATAAACGATCGACAATGATTATAAAAGGCTCATTTTGTCATTTTTAACCTCTTTATAACATTTCAATTTCTTCGTTAATTTGTATTTAGTAATAATTTATAAGGTTATATTCAATTCCTTCTTTGTCATTCCCTCGACGGTTTTTCATTAATTCATTTAGAAGATTAATATTAATTGACGTCTCAAATCATGTTTATATGTTCTTTAATACTATGAATTATAATATGAATATAGAATTATAGATATTATTAGGTTATAGAATTTTCTATATATTAATATATTAAAGTATTATCTAGACATTATAAATCCTTATAAAATTATAATTAATTGCAATCAGTCTTTCAGCAATTTCTATATAAAACATTTTATATCCGAAATAAGCTATTGGCATCCCATTTATCTAAGATTCATATAGTTTTTCCCCTCAATCTTACGATATATAAACTTAATGAACCCGTACACATCATAGTCATTCTAAATTCATTCATTCAAAAAACAAATATGTCACACCTTTATTCACATGCATTTCATTTTCTTTTTGTTCTGATATAGAAATCATCATTTGATAATGAGTTAAGAACAAAATAACAACTAAAATTTTGAAATATATATCAGCAAAAGGTGTTACCTCTGGTCCAGCTTCCTCTGCTATTTTATAAAAATCTTCAGCACGATCTAAAAAAACAATGAAATAGGTTTTATTGTTCCACAATTGAATTATTTGATAATGACATTAATTAAACCTCAAAGATGCATAAAATTCCTGAAATAATGAAGTATTCAAAGAAAACTAATGATTGATTACCAGGTTCATTTTATAATTATTTGGTAGGAATCGCACGCTATGGATGATGTAGATTTCAAAAAAGGTGATAATACTCAATGATTTACTACAGAGGAAAACCTCCCTTTTTATGCAAATTTTTAGAGAAACAGGACCGAATGGAAAACGTATTCAGAAATAAATATTTTCTATTTATAGAGAAAATTGTTTAATATTAAATGCAATGCAGAAGAAGATAGAGAAATTTCCTCACTGTTTCACCCAAATTGGTGACAAAAAATGAAAAAGAAGTCCCGTTTTGATTGAGACAGAATTTCTTTTAATTTTCAAGATTTATATGTAACATATTTAATAAGAAATTTTCTATTACATTTTGCAATAAAATAATTGGAAGTTTATGTAGATTATAATTATTTATTTTGCACTATATAATATGAAATATATCAATTAAATAAAAATATGTATAATGTAAAATATAAAAATATGTCCCAAATTAACTTTACTATATTTTCAAGCAAATCATTTATAAACTCCTTACTTCAAATACTTAAAGCAAACAAAATTGATATAATTTTTAAAGAAGATATTTTTTTAAAAATCGTTTGTTATTGAAAAATATTATTAAATAATATAAAAATAAAAAAAAATTATTATCAGACCTTTTATGTAAATTAACCGATTTTAATTACCATCTCTCTATTTTATCTGTAAAATTACCATTAATGAACCGTTAAATGAAAATCATTTATCATATTTATTTATTAAGAGAATTATTCCTTAATTCAATATCATATCATTTCATACTTCATTTATTATAGATTATGTTTAATGTATAGAAACCAATGTGCCTGATGTTAAACTTATTTCCACAAGCTGCTATGGTAAAATCTAAAAAATTTTGACTACAATTCAAAATAATATCATATCGATTATTTAACTTCTTGTGCTCATGTATTTGGAAATGTTTTTAAAAAAATCTTTGCCAATCAGCAATGCAAGGATATTTAAAATTGTTAGAGCTATAAAAATGTTTTATTAAAATAATTTAAAGAATTTTCAGCTATTTTTGCAAATTGAGTAGAATTAAATAAACTTTACCTAAAGAGCAAAGGAGCTTTTTATAGCACTCGAACATGTCTTCGGATGTCATAGATTGGAATGCATTACTATGTACGTAGGAAACGAAAAGAAGTGACAAGCACGTTGCATAGAGAACTCGCTTCATTTTTCAGATTAAATTGTATATAGTATGAGAAATTATGCAAAATCTTTTGCAGAGAACTTTAAAGAGATTGTAAACAATAGCGGTGTCCTTGTTGTTCCATGCACAAAGAAAACATTTCATTTTCCTTATTGATAAATGAATTAAAAATGAGCACGGAAACATATTAATAACTGCTGGGAAACATTTTATAAGGAAACTGAAACATTGTTGGAAAATATCATGTTCGTTCCTTTTTTCACACACTAATAATAATAAATAAAAAAACATTTTTATAAGATTTTCGTTGTGATACAGATGCAATGGAACTAAAAATTCTCTGGGTCTGGGGGGTTAGAGATTCCAAAATCGGTTTTAGTATGATAAAAGTTCTTGAGTTATAAGTACAAAAATTCATAACGATAGTTGCCAATTTCAGCTTATATTCTTTATTATCTTATCATAACATCAAAGAACTTGTACTCTTGTCGTAGCGAAATGACCCCGTGAATCTTCAGAATAAAATTTTAGTTTGAAAAACAATAAATTTTAAAGAAGTAGCAAATGGTGCCTTAAACTTTCACTACTTCAATTTTTGTTCAAGGATTTTTAATGAATTTAGGTTCTTTTCACTCATTATGTGACTCCTTAAAAACAATGCAAGTAGTTTTCTAATAGATTATTCGTTTTTCAATGTAAATTATGAATATATAAATGTGTATTTTTATAAGATATTTTTTTAAGCTAAGATGCTAAATCAAAGCAAATATTGTTTCAAAATTAAAAAGTATTCTTAATAATCAAGGCATTTATTAGTTTTTATAAATATTTAACTATTTTGTATGAATCAAAATATTTTCATGAAAAAAAAATATGTCGCATAGATGCCATGTATAAATCTAAAAATGAGTGGTATAATTTTTTAATATAAACTGCAATTTTATCTAAAAATAAGATAGAAAAAATATTAAAAGAAATAGCTCCCTTTAAGTATTGTGTGTTTGGATTCTAGCAAACAAAATCTGTGTGGATATCAAGAAAGTATCTCAAAGTCTTGTCATGAAAACCATTACAGTAAATTGTCCTCCGTAAAAATTTATCTAAATTCCAGGGAAAATGAATGCTCAAAAAACTTGCCGCCTGAGCTTATATATTCAACATGTTATCATTTATACAACAATCAGATACAGTTGAGTTTTCTAAATTTTATTTTCATATATTCTACTGTGAAAAAGACACTTCAATTAGCTTGACCAAAATTTGATTTTAAAATCACTTTATATATTCATATGTGTATATACTTTAACTCTCTCTCTTCTTCGAACTTCTTGTCTATATAAACAGGGAAGTATTAGGTCCATAACGCCAGAATTAATGCATACTTGAAGTGTTTTTAATTATATTATATTAGATGTTTTTAATTAGCTAACTTTTCGTCAGAACCCTACTGAAGCATCCTGAAGCTAAATTCTCGTCAACAAATATCATGATGAGTGTTTAGATAAAATAAATATGGTTTGATTTAGTCACATTAATACCCTGTTCTTTTTTAGAGCCGACTTTACAATGTACCATGATCAGCTGACGAGGACGACGTCTGAGCTGATAATTCTCCCACTCTAAATTTCTGTAACTCTATAAAGTAGGAAATTGAGAAAATAAGAAAGTAGATTCTTGTTTCCTTTGGGGTGGATAATGGTAAGATTTTGAATTATGTCTACTTCGATTATGGAATATATCCCCTCAACCCTCTAGATTTGATTTTATTTAGTAGTTTCTTAGTTATACATTCCTGATATTAGTGGAATTAAATTAGAAACTGGAGACATTCTCTTTCGGAGCCTAGAACTTATCAGAAGGGCACCATTACCCATTTCCTTTCAGAAGATTTGAATCGAGGAATGAGATAATTATTAAGATTTCAACCCACCGATTTTCAAGTATTATCACATCTATCATAATCTAATTAATTCCTTGATGCCGTGTAAAAAGGTAGAAACCTCATTTATTGCTTTAATATTTACGTTGTGACTACAGTCATTCCAGTGTCATCTACAAAATAATAAGATTATTTCGGCTAAAGTTTTTACTCGTTACGCTGCCTGAACAAAAATTTTGCTAATTTTGCCATTTAGACTAATTAATCAAAATCATTCTTATCCGTCCTTGTGCAAAGCTGAATATCCTAAAATATTTTTATTCTTATCCTTCTTTCAAAACCACAGGGAAGGGCACCTTGCAATTGAGGATGAAAAACATCTGGCACGGTGATTGGTTCTCGCTACACTTGTAGGTACGCGGAAGGACTGGTGTCTGACTCCTCCTATCAGTGTTAGGGCGTACTTTCTCAGAAAAGTATTGTACCATGGCCCTTATAACTCAACAACAGTTCCAGCTAGTGTAGCGGCAGTCCAATTATACAGTTTTTCATCCGTGTGCAAAAGAGGATGGTCGAGAGTCAGCGATATGACATCCTTTTTTTCAGAGAAAGATAAGAATGAAAGGCCCTTTGAACAATTGCAGTGGGATGATTGCCATGAAATTGAATGCAAAAAATTTTTCATGAATTTTCGGTAAAAATATATCCTTCCGCTGACTGGCAGAAACATTTATCAAAATGAACAAATTAAACGAAACCACTCAAATTAAAAAGAAAGTGAACAATTGAATAAAAGGAGAAAATGGACAAATTGCCATTCAGCTTTATGCAATAGGACGATTCCATATAATTTGTCAACTGAAAATATAGTAACCCAATTACTCAGGATTGAAAAGGGAAACTATATTAAATATATGCAAGAAATAAAATAAGTGGCATCAAATTAACTACCATGTTTCCATTTTTCTTTTGAAATTAAAACCACAGAGGAATTAAATCTTCAATCAGCTTTACAGGCAGTAGTTTTACTCGGAGTGTTAATGATACACATTTAAGATTAGTGAGATTTTTCAAGCTTCGCAGAAAATTTTGCAATTCGAGAGTTTAAATCTAAACTTTAAATACAGCATAGAATATAATCAAAAGAAAGGAATTTTGGCATTCTGAACTTATAAATGTCTTAAAGGTTTGAAATACATTCCATTTCCCAAAAGATATTGATATGAAACATTCCTTGATATTTCATTAAAATAAAAAATGAATCCACTCAAAAGCTATCCTATTTATTACTCGTAAAAAATAAATCTTACTGGTATTAATCACGCGGTTCTTAAAAAGTTGTTAAAGTCGTTAAAAATATTTTAAATTCATATGTTGAAATGCAACACAATTTAACAAAGATAATACCTTTTTAAAATTAAATTTTACCAACAAATTTATTCAAAATTAAATTACAACCATTTAGCAATAGTTGTAAGTTGCTAAAATTGTAGCACAAAAATAACAATTCTGAATTTAGTTTCAAAAAAGAAAAAATAAAGCTACCTCTACTTATAATGAAAAAAAAAATTAACTTATAAGCTTATATAACAAAAGTTTATGAATAGTATTGATAAATAACTCGTATTTTATATGTATAGTTACAATAAAACTAAAGCAATAAAATCAAATTACATCCTTTAGTGAAGAAAATGTCAAAATATAAATGTATGGAGGACCTATTTAAACTTAAAGAGAATGTTTGCTTGATATACTTGACAAAAGCTGTGCGTGTGAAAACGAGGTTTATATGTGCGTGTGCGTACACTTTTATGTTTTCATTTGAGTTTTTATTTTTCATTGTTGTAATTCTGCTTAGTCGTACTCATTTTCATGGGAAAAGAAAAATATCCCTTTCAGTTTAACATTAGAAAATGCAATAAAAAGTAATTCAAATAAAAATTAAACATGTTTCATAGAAGACTTTGCATTTATAGATCTTTGCATCACGTAACGTTTTTGCAAAATTAATAATTTTCCTCATATTGTCAATTTGAACAGTATCAGACTAGAATTATCCATATTTATGTTCGAAAATGGTTGTGTAATGATAACAGAAATTTTTTCAACAAAAACAATCGTGGAAAACAATAGATAAATTTCAAATCTACATTTTTCCATGAATAATATTAACGCATATGGTCCCGTTTCAAATTTTTATTTTTATAATTATTTTTAAATATATTTTTGAAACTGTATACGCTATTTTTCTTTAATACAAATTAAATTATTTATGACACCAAATATTCGTATATTAAAAAATATATCATAATTATTATTCGTTAAAATGTTTCAAAATACTGTAAGAACTGAAAAAACATTCTTTTTACAAATACTGTTCATATTATTATATTAAAAGAGAATTAAAATTCTGAAAAACAGTTTATTATCATGTGAGAACATGATTTCTGTTTTCTTTATGAGATATTCAATGATTGAAGGTAACAAATAATTGAAGCACGAAATCTCGTAGGCAATAAATAATTGAAACTCGATATTGCGTAGTCTGTAAATAAAGCATTTCATCAACATCTTTTAATCGTATATATTTTTTACCTTCTTTTGCCAGTATTGCATTATTATTATTATGTGTGCTACTTTGAAAGCAGGTGCGTTTTTAAAATGTTGAACTATAGCCGCACAGCTGTTATTTTTATGAAATGAAATTAATTTTTTAAGAGTAAATTAAATAATTTAATTTTTAATATGTTCAAAAAAACTTTCCTTACGTTTAATAACAGTTTTGATGAAAGTATTTTTTTTTCTTTCCCACTGTGAGAAATATCAGTTCATTCATTCTTAAGTGGGAAACATTGAAGGAGTTGACTCCTGTTCTAAGATTAATTTATTGTGAAATTGATTTATGATATCAAAAATAGAAACAGAAAATAGCTGTTTGCATTTACGAAAATATTATTTTCATAAAAATTCCATTGCTTAAGAATTTGTTGGTAAATAGTTTATCATTTGGATGTGTGCGTGCTATGAGAGAGACAGATTTGGCACTAACTCTAACTGCTATTTTTGATGATTGAAAGATAATGTTAAAATCAGAAGGCGTACGAAAGATTTAATATAGTATATATAAAGCCGGGATAGCCTGGTTGGTAGGGATCAAAATTATAAAATATAATTACTGCAAAAGAAATTGGTCAAATATATATAGTATAAATAAGAGTAGTTTCTAGCCCGACTATTGTAAAATTCAGACCTGAACACTCTAGAGAAAATTTGAGAGATGTTGGAAAAAAGAGAATAGAAAACTTCAGGTTTAGATGTCATCATAATCTTAATTTATACACCATTTGATATGTTGTAGATGTAAATGCATTCCAAAATATTGTATAATATATTCTTAATCTCATAAGGTTATAATTAGGGAAAATCCAAAAAATATTAAATTAATGTCTTCAACAATTGACGAGTAATTGTAGTTATTATAATCGTTTTTGAATTATTAATAATCCTCCAGTTTAGATTTCTTGATGAACACAGATACTTTTAAGTATCCCTCCTAAGGTGACGGAAGTTCAGGCCGAATCACAAAAAAACCCGTATAGTCCTGAATCGAATGAATTTATTGCTTTGGCCATCGACATCAGAAGACAAAATTTTTATACCAAAAATTAACAGCTATAATTGGTATTTTCAATTCTTATTGAGTACTAAGCATACCATTTATCTCAAATCACTCAGATGAGGAGCGCAGCCACCGCCCAACGAATCATGGAAACAGTAAAATGTCGAGTTAAAATAGAAGGCTCTGTAATGATAGTTTATATATTTTTATAGAATTTATCATAGAAAAAGTAAGTTCAAGGATATACACTTTACACATTTCAAATTATGTAACGCTTGACTTAAGTACAGAAAAATAAGCAAAGCATTGTCATAAATCAAAAGCTTAATTCTTAAGAAAATTGACTCAAATTGATTTTATTTTTCATTACTAAATAATTACATTGAATACTGTTCGTATTGTGCAGTTCAAATTAGCAACAATTGAGGACAATTTTACAGTTATGAGACATTGAACAACGAGAAGAACGCTTGTATTTTGCACACAGCACGCAAAAAAATCGTAGCAGATGCCCTATGATATTGTGACAGTGATCGCAATTACTTCGTATTTTAATGTTTTTAATATAAAAGCTTTATAATTTTTCATCCGAAGTTCTACTCAATTCAAAGAGTTTTAAATGGGATACCTTGTAGATTCCAATTGAATGCAACCCCCTTTCAAAGGAAGTAATCAAACATATCATGCTTTAAAAAATATATGAATATTTTCAGAGGCTATTTAAACTATTTGAAAGTGAAATTTTCGATGAAATAAATTAATAAATTTTTCCTACTAATTTTTTTATGAATTTGCAGAATGTATGATATTTTTCAAACTTTTTATCTTCTCTCTAAATTTATTTCCTCTATTTTGGAAATGTCTTTCTTATTAAAAAAATTAGCTTACTTGTATAAGGCTTAAATTTCATATTTGACCGTAATTCTTTTTAAAATTTAATTACCATTTTATCAGAAGATTTAGAACTGAAAAATGCTTAACAAGTAAAGAATTAACTTAAAGGAATTTCATAATTTCCAATTTTAAATCAGTTATTGATATCTTAGATAAATAAAATCATTATTAGTTTTATTATATGTTAATATCATTAATAAAATTGTCGATAAAAATGAATACCGATTTTCAACTTAAAATAAACAAAATTTCATGATTTTCTATCAAATATCCATGTTTTTACATTTTTCTGTTAAAATGTTTCCTCTGGCATTATTTGAAATTCCCTTATATATTTTACACATGTACGCATTTATTTTATATTAACAAGATGAATAAGGAAGAATTTTTATATTTATTTCAGATTTTAATTTAATTTAGCTTATAAATAAAGAAGAATAATTCGAATTAAGTTCTGAAAATAAAGAGCAATCAAGTATGCATTGTTGTTTTATTTCCTGCTTTCTATTGAGCTATTTTACAAAGGATTAATTGATTAAGGCGGATTTTTATTTTAAGATGTCAAAAAATATATATATTCATCTTTCTTGCTTTCTGCATGTGTTGGGTTTCATCAAGTATTTGTTCTTTTTTTGTAATACTTATCTCGTTCAATAATTTCTTTTTTTAATAAAATAAATTATCAGGAATTAAATGTCTTGTAATGAATTGTTAATATTTTCCTTTTTTTATGTGTGTATCACATATTGCAGCAATTAATTAATTTTTTCTTTGATCTGTTAACTTTTTCCAATAATTCCAATTGATGTAAAAACATCAATATACTAGCTAAATTATAGGTAAATTTTATTTTTCAATATTATTTCAATATTTGGCATACTACTTCTTTCTTCCAATCATAAATTTTTAAAAGATTTTATATCTTTGTCATGTGAGAACATGAGGACGTTTTAGGTTTAGGTTTTTGAAACTTCAAAATGTGTAAGCAGTTATTTGACAATTAGTCGCTTTTCAGCATTAATTTTTCGTTTTCAGAGTTATTAGAAAATAATGCAGAGGGTTGTCCTATTTAGCGATTTATCGCCAACTAAATTCACAACTTGATTTCCAAATTATTCATTCTCCGAATTCTTATGAATTGTCATAATTAATTTAGCACATTAAATAGTTTTCAGCTAGAAAAATCTTAAATTAAAGCTTGAAAAAAATATATATATTATAATGAGATCAATAATATATATATATATATATATATATATACACTGCTCTCAACAATTAAAGGATTTTAATTAAATACACCTTACTCAAACTTCGAGTTTAACATTGCAGATCACAATTCTTCGAATTACATTTGACTTTCAACTTAATGTAAGACAAAGGAGGAAAAGCATGATCAGCATTCAGTAAAAGCGTTGTTTCGTTGAGTGTGAGATCTCAACAAAATCTTTTAACCGAATCAGA
This sequence comes from Argiope trifasciata, assembly GCA_026543055.1. Classification (NCBI taxonomy): domain Eukaryota; kingdom Metazoa; phylum Arthropoda; class Arachnida; order Araneae; family Araneidae; genus Argiope; species Argiope trifasciata. The sequence continues at coordinate 979,333 of JAPMOQ010028337.1, read as the reverse complement.
GTCTCAGAGAGATTTTTTTTTTTTTTTTTTTTTGCTGAATAGAAGGGTTTCAAAAACAAGATGAAGCAGCAGAAACCATTGGATTTTCATAAAGTCTTATTTATGATATCTGGAACCGAATTTTTTTTAGATTGAAAATACACACCGGATATCAGGTCAAGGCTGTAGGTGTGCCAAACCCCCAAAGAAAACCTTTATTTAAAGCTAACTGCTCGGAGACATCGAAATATGAATGCCACTCTTCTTCAAGTTTTGATCAAACTGTCCAAAACCACCCTCACGCTGTAGATCCGTATGCTCACCGACCAATGGTGTATACCAAGTTAACAACAAGGCACCATCACGTCCGCAGGGAGTGGGCTACAGAACATGTGAACTGGAGGAGAAATGAAAGGTGAAATATTCTTTTCTATATAGAGTCCCATTTTTTTGTTAATTCTGATAATAGGAGTATTTTCATCTGGAGGAAACGAGGTTCTAGAAACAATCTGGCGTTTGTGCACGAAAGTATAAAATTTGGTGGAGGAGGAGTGAAGGTGCATACTGGCATCTCCATTGATAGCTGCGCCGATGTCTGTATCATTCGAAATGGAACTCTGACCGGTCGCAAATGTAGTGATGAGATAATTACACCTATTGTTGTCCCTTAGGTTACAGCAACTGGAGGTGGTATCATCTAAATGGACTGCTTGCAAACCATATCTTGCTAATTTGCGCCTTTTTCGTTCCCATCAGGTTGGCGAGATTCAACTACCATGCCAGATTCATCTCATTCTCATTACGAAGTGCCCACCGGAATTATTTGAAAATACGACAAGTTTATTTAGTAATAATGAAACTCTTGTTTCTTTAGCCAGCACTAAACATTATTGGATTATAAACTTACAGTCTCTGACACCCCAAAATACAAAAAGTATATCTATTAATACTTAACGAAATTTTTAAATTTGTTGAAAGGCAAAACTTAAAATATCTCGCAATAACAAAAAAATGGACTTGCCCCATTTTCAAAATAAAAGGCCCAAATACCAAAAGTATTTTACAGAATTTTGATTTATAAGACGGTACGTTGTTTTAAAATAGTTTTAATTTAAATACGCTTTGTGCTTATAATTTTGAGCTGGATTCATGAACAAATTACGCTTATTAAGGGAAATTCCAATGTATATTGAAAAAATATATTTTGCTATTGGAAAAATGCTATATGGAAATAGATGGTAGTGAACTATGAAATAAAGGTAATAGCTCATCCAATTATTTCATAAGACTGTTTATGAGATGGAAACATGTTAATAAATAATAAATATGAATTATTGGAATAAGTTAATAAATATGTTAAAGTAAACGCTTAAATATCCAAATGAAAGAAATGTTTTTAACAGTAAATTTTTGATGGGCTCTGTCATAAAAATATTTTAGAAAATATTTTATTATTTATCAAATATAATAAATAATAATATAAGGTAAAAAATCAATCCATTATATCATCATAACTTAATAACAGATTTGATTTTATTGAACATACTGTCAATATGGGGTTTCATAACATATACTATGGTTTTTATTCATTTGATTTTTTTGAATACTCAACCAATTTTGTTCACTTTAATACTTTTTATCAATATTTACGGATTTCCAAAAAATAAGCATTTTTCCTTAAAATGAAATATTTTGATGGTTGTTTCATTGTTTTATGGATATTTTGACTTCTAAATTCAATACCAATATATATATAAAGTGCTCACTTACAATATACAGTTCCAAGATAAATTGAACGTATGTTATAAAAAAGTGTCAGTCGAGATTTTAAAGAAACTTATAAAAAAATTTGCTAAATGAAAAATCCGTAATCTTTCTAAATAGAAAAAAATCTTAATATTTGTTTTTTTAATAAGGAATTATTTATTTTCTTATAGATTATCTCATTGAGGAAAAAATGGAGCCATATGTTTTTGTAGTATTTTAATTTACAAAATAATTCAATTTCGCCTGGAAGAAGAATTTCCCTTCAATAATTTATTTGTATCCTTCAAACTTTAATTTAACATATACGAGCGAGAAAATTTTTGCTTTTTGTATTCATATTTTCTCTAATTTTGGAGCTACATAATAGTCATGGAAAAAATACCTAAGGATGTCAAATTTAGTAACTTTGGCACAACAAATATTTCTTAAAACAGATTTGGAAAATTCACATATATTTTTTAATTAGCAATTCATGCATATATATTTATTTATTTATTTTCTCGTCAACCGCTCTAATTATTTGAATCAAATTTAATATTTAGATTAGATTTTGGACTTTTAATTTTATCTATTAGGCTTCGTTCCTAAAAAAGTGATCGCGCACACGCATACACTGAAAGGTATTAATAAATATTGACATTTGGCTACACATGACTTATATGGGCATATCAAAGATGGGGTAGTAGTTAGGGCTTATGACCCGCATACATTGTTCCCATTTTCGATTTTGCGTTTGCAATTCAGTTAAATTTCACGTATCTTACAAGTTTAAATGAGCAATTTTTGTATGCATGTATAAATTTATTTCGTGTGTCTCGAAAACAGATCTAACGATGTAGATCTAATTTTGTTTAGATAATATTTTGCTTTTTTAACTTATCTGTGCATTCATCTTTCCTGAAACAACGCAATTTCACTCACCCAAAAAACATTTTTATAATTATTAGACTTTCTCTATGTGCTCTCATGCTTAGAATGTCATATAATAATATTTCACTTATTTTTGCGGTACTTCCACTGGCCATAAGCCTACTGGTACCTTAAAATTTTGCGGAATGGCGCTGAGTGCTGTGAAATGAAGTAAGATTGAGAAATATTCATATGTAATCAGTATACGATTTCTATCAAAATATTTTTTCCAAAAAACACGATTCTACAAAAACAAAACTACCGAGCGAAACTTTGTCGCCCAGAGATTGCAAAATTTTAACTAACCAACATTTTGATAAGACTATTTCCATGATAAATTAGATTCGCTTGATTACATAGCAAATACTTTAAGTAATTTTTGTAAATCGTTAAAGTTTTAAAAAGTTCATGAATTTAAAACTAGCAGTAAAATATCTGTATTTCAGTAATTCTTGGTTTTTATTAAAGGAGTTCTTGCCTATCGCTATTAAATGTGTGTCTTTAATTTAGGCACTATCTCTCATGCATAGTTTAGTTTAGAGTGGTATTTGCCTGGTGGTAAGGTTTCGACGGATAGATCTCAGCCTCGAACCAGCTTCTGTAACAAACCGAAAAGTAAAGAGTCTAGTGTAAACGAAGCTCATTGCTGCTGATCGCTAACTGTGACCGTCATATAATACATAAATCTAGACAACGGTATATCAGTGCTACGTAATGCATAAATCTAGATAGCTGTATCTTAGTGCTACGTAATACAGAAAACTATATTGGGTATTAGGTATCATAATCTAATCGTAGTTCAAATTTTGGAAGTAAATCTCAAAATGTACTTAGTGTTACTTTAAAATAATACGTTAATATTCCTCAAATACCTAAACTTTCACGATTTTTTTCAAAAAGTATTTTTAAATAGAAAAATTAAATTCAGATAGATACTTTAGATAGATATTCAGATATTCAGATAGATCGAGTTACTTTAATAAATTTCTCCTGTTATGTTTATTGTGTTAATGAACTTTACAACAGAATGTCTCACTTGATATATCATAATGCAATTATTGAGTTATCTTTCTCGGGAATATAACTTCATTTTCTTGTTTTGATGTAAACAAAAATAAAATAGAACCTTACTACCTTAAAGATATTAAATCTTACTATTAAATATTTCATGAACTAATGAAAGTGGTTTCATTTCTTAGCAACAACAAGATTTTACTGAAAAATGTTGTTTTTATTTTAATATTTTTGAAATTTTTAAAATCATTTTATTGCTGGCAAAAACATGCTTGCTATGGTTTAAAATATTTTTATGTATTTATATTTTCCTAAGGTATAGAAAAATAACTTTTATTTAAGTTTCAATAGTTAAAATTCTGATTAATTTTCTAACACAATTAATCTGAATTTTATATTTCCATTCCATAATATATATTTGTCTCAAATTTTGTAGATAAATATCAAAGATGCTGCCATCTAGATCGCTGAAAGTCCCACGTTCCCCTATACTATTATTAATGAATATAAATCAATTGGCTGAAATGATTAAAAAAATTTTTCACATTTCAAAATAGTTAACTATTCACTAAATATCTAATCTTTCAAAGTAATCTCTGATTTATAATTTTTTTTGTAAAACTAAATTTAGATGAACTGTTACGATAAGTAGTTCTAGTAGTTTCATTCTAATATGTTGAGTTTGGCTGCGTGTTTCATCCCTAATCAACTTGATTAAAGTTTATCCTTTATTTCATATATAACTTTATGGTCGCTTTACGAACATCTCGACACTTTTATTTGTAATGTCATCAATATTATTCAAATAAATTCTGTTTTAATTAAATTGAGATGTTAACGGATTTAACCTGATAGAAACTTGTATTTTCTTCTCTACTTGTAATTTATTACAATTTTGAAGGCAATTGTGAAATGTCGGTATTAAAAAAATAATATATTACAGATTATCAAATCAAGGAAACCAAATGAGGTTTTGTTTTTTAAATATTTTTAATAATGCTTCAGCTTAACGTCATTTTTCTGTAACAAAACCTGAAAAATATTATTTCAAAAGTCTTCGGTCCAATCTTTATCCGAACATTATTTTTGTCTTCTTGTTACGGTTAGTTTCGGAGCTCTTCTCACAATCCCCATTAGCAAAATGCCTTTCGAACATTTCAACAAAAAGTTTCTGAAATAAGAACTTGCATTAAATAAATATTGATTAAATTACATCAAGTTGTTCATGTATCAATAATTACCCAAGAGTGTTATTGGTATATAAATAATGATATTAATATATTCACTAAACTATTTATATATGTGCATTAATATATTTCTACATATTTTTTCGAAGCCTTACTACTACTACTTTGCCATTTTTCTAATTATACTTGAAAAAGAAATGGTGGTTGAGCTCCAGATAACGTTTATTTTATGTTCAAAATTATTGAACAGACACAGAGGAAAAATTTCGCCATCCTATTTCTTTTTTAAAAAATCTAATATTTTATTATTTTTCTTAAATTATTTTTATTTTATTACAACAATTATGATGATGTGGCCAGTTTCAAATAGATAGAAGCAAATTAATTTGCTGCTTTTCTTTTCACCCAATGACTTTTCAAGAAAGTGTCTCATAAATTTAGAAAAAAAATATATTTACCTACTTAAAATTTATCGTCAATCTTATTTGCCCTTTAACTAACTGTCTTTATACAAGAAAGATATCTAAAAAAGGTTTTCGTACTTTTATGTCTTTAAAAGATATTTATTAACATTTAAAAAGGAATTCTAAAAATAAAATAAAGCGAGGAATTCCGTACAAGAAATGGTCACTTAGATCTGTTTTTGTTATTGTTATTGCTTGTTTTGTTATATCTTGTTTTTTTAAACATCAGGAAAAAAATTATTGCTCAAAGTTGGTATCTCCAGACTCATGAGGTTACAAATACAGAAAATTCCTCAAGCTTGCAGCATCTATATATACTTATTAATTGACATCATGTAGGAAAAGGCCAACAACTGAGCATTCGAAGCCATTCATACTGACTCTATTCCTCTTCAGAACCATTTGATCCATCTCTCATAAAACAATTCAGTCATATTAACACAATTTTATTGGCCTCATATTATTTCGAAGTAGTAATATGTGGAATTTCTCTCTTCCGAGCTTTCCTTGTCTGTTCTTTTCAATTTCCCATAGTTAGGAAGAAATTAAAAAAATTACAACCTGTAAACACTTTAACGTTCAATTAGTCAAAATATTAGTAAAAATTAAAATGATAAGGCATGTAATGATCCATTGAGAAGTTATTGAAGAAAACTCTGAATTGTGACTTAAATCATTTATATATTTAAAATAATTGACTAAATCTCAGTGTTATTTCAAGGTGATTTCAAAAACTGTGCATTTATGTCCGTGATATTGCAGCATAGTAAAAATAAAATAGATTTTATAAATTATGATTCAAACGGATCTTGCGAAAAATAAAAAATTTTGTGAACACTTGGAATTAAAAAGCTTTTTCTTATTTTATATTTCGACATGAAAAAATTTTATGCTTACTGACACTTCCACTGTCTTTTTGCATCTTTCTGAAAAAGGGTTAATGCAAACTTCCTAAGAGATTAAAAGAAAACAGTAATTTTATTAATCAGAATAAACAAATCTGTAAAACGCTTTATATTTTATACATGTATAAGAATGAATTTATCATTAATAATTGAGAAATTAGAGTTCTAATAGCCATGAATCTTTTATGTAACGCCCCCTTTAAATATCGTTAATATTCCAAATGTCATAAATAAGCAAGAAAAGAAGGGAACATTTAAAACTGTGCCCATTTAAAAGAATAATTTCATAAACTATTTAAAACCATTTAAAATCCCCAATAAGGTATATTATATTACACTAAAGATTTCCAATCATTTTAATATTAGAAAGAGAAAGTACGTGGATATTTTATTAGTGTCTCATTTTTGCAAATTGTGGAAATATAATTATGCATTTATAGTCTTACCTCAACCTTCCTAATAACTGGCTCATAATCCAGAAACTTCTTTTTGGATACTTTATTACATGCCATTTTTTCAAATTGTGAAAAGATAACTATGCATTCCTAATCTTATCTCAAACTTTCAAATAACTGATTCACAATCCACATTCTGTATTAAATAAATAAAGATAAATGTTATAAACGCTTATAGTAGGAGTGTTCTTCAATGATGAAAATATCCAAATACTATTGCAATTGATATATCCAATGCTACTTCGGATGAAATTATTTTCATGCTTAATATAATGAAAAATTAACTATTTAATTAATTTCTTTGAAATTTTCATTAAAATATAAAAATAACAAAGGTTTATAACAAAGATTAAACATTATAATCAAAGATTAACAGTCATCAGCTGGGTGTACATAATATTACATTTTAAGTGAGCTCTGATGTAAATAAATATTGTTAATTTCAGCATTTTGTACATTTTTTTGTTAATTTATTATTTAAATTTCAATTAACTGTTGTGAACAGTAACGTGAATATGTGTTTACAACACGAAATCAGAAAACAGCTGTTTTGAATCAAGCATATAAATATCTATAGGCCGTTAAATGCCCAAAAATGTAACAAATGCCCTAAAAATTTCAAAAAAAAGAAATATTTTTTTTCATTACGGAGTTATTGTAATAATGCTGTAAAATATAAGGTTCTAAATTAAATATCTCCCTTCTCCATGTTTTGATTATTCAAAATCCATTTTATTTAACAAATCTTCGCAACGATCTTATTGCTTATTTCCACAATTCTACGTAGACTCAATTTATTTATTAAGAAATAAAGTATCAGATTATTATCAGGGAAATTTAATTTAAAGTTTTCTCGTCCATTAATCATAGTATATGTTAGAATAATTTTTAAAGACTCCTTTCAGCAGTTTAGAATTCTATAAGGAACAAAAACTAAGCATTTCAATTTCATTTATAAATATTAACACAACAAAAAGAAATTGCATGTATGAAGTGTAAATCTATAAACGTTGGACAACTGATGTCTCAAAGACTATAAAGACATAGCTATTCAGGCGCAGATTGTCAAGATGTGAAGCTGTGTCAGCGCAAATATCAATACTAATATCAATCAAATAAATTCAATTCATTTCAAACTCTATCTATTGGATAATTGAAACAAGAAAAAAAATTCGAACCAATAACACTTATATAGGCGAATAATTGTTTCCATTTTGCAGTGAAACTAATCTGTCATCACTTAAGATATGAAAATGCCGAAGTAATGGATCTATAAATAAGTACATAGAATTAATGTTATTATTCGGAATGAATTTTGTGGACTTTTTCATATTGTCCAATTTGAAGGGATTGTATGGGCTGCAAAACAGTTCTATAATTTATACAAGTGCACAATCATGTTTTAGAAAAACCATTAATCAATACAATCAATTTTTTGAATTAATTATTATTAGTTAACCATTCTGAATTAAAAAATTATTCATAGTTATTAATAACACATTCTCAGCTGCCCTGAAAACATTTATGTTCTTCGGAATTTCGAAAAATTTTGTTTGTTTGTTTTTTGTTTTTTTACCTTTTCTTCTTGGAAAATTGCACCTAAATTATCATAACTACATAATATCTGGAGTAATTTGTAGCCATTTTACCATTAATTTTAACGATAAAAGTTGGAAAAGGATTTAAAATTATTGGATTGTGAATACTTAAGAGAAGAAGAATACATAAGGTCTATTTTAAAGTGAATAATTTCTAGCAGCTCAATTTCTAGAATAAAAAAAATTCAGGGGCATAGAAAACTTTCATAAATAACTACCGGAACATTGTAAATGACTTACTAGCCAGTATTCACCACCCAATTGGAAAAATTCATTGAATTGTTTTCTCTGAAAGAAATACATAAGTTCATTAGAAAGAAATACCATCTGGGAAAAAAATTATTATCATACAAACTTCATAAGTAAAATTCCTATAGTTTAAATTCGTTCTTTTTATCAAATTTTTCTGTATTGTCTGATAATATTTCACATTGGATTTTTTTATAAATATGTAAATAATTAATTCTAATAAATAAATGTTGTTGTCAGATCATCTAAAAAAATAAGAAATTTATGTACAGAATTTTCAGTATTTATTGAAAATTAAAAAGCTATTAAAAACAAATGAAAGCAAAGGAAATCTCAAGAAATGTTGTGCTAGATAATTTTTTTAATATTCAAACCAAACCACAATTTCTTATAATGAGGATGGCAACATTATTTTTAATGTTTCGACAAATTTTAAAGCTCCTATTTTCTTCATTTACTTCTGCTAATTTGGATGTAAATCACAGAAAAGTGAAGCAGCATTTTAATATTTTCTGAATTCTTGGTATAATAGATCATATGAGACTGATAATTTATATATGTAATGCATATATGATAATCGAGCCAAATACATTATTTAGATTTCAAAATCTGCCACGTTTGGAAGCAAATTTGTACCCAATAATCAGAGAAACGATGTTGATTACAAGCCCAGCTTACAGTTAAAATAATTTTTAAAAATCCTAGCTTAGTAAATTTTTAACACCTCTTCAGAAAGAATGAAGATTTTTTTATGAAAACTTTCTTTCTGTTATTTACACTGAAATCTAAAAAGAAATTTTAATTTGTTAACATTTTAAAATGTAAAAAATAAGATTTTTAATATTGTTGTTCTTTTTCATTATGTGTTGCAAATAATTTGTTGAATTCCAATTTATTATAGCTATCTTAAATTATATTACCACTTTATCCTTATTTTCCTTGTGGAAACTATTGGAAGTTCAGTTGATTCCGAACTTAAATTTGTTTTGTATATACACTGAGGTGCCACTGAATTAGAGATAGCAAGAGATATGCAAATTGTGTAGCACTGCGCATCATTTATGCGCAAGGGAAGGGGCTGTGGTAACTGCATATATAGTGCGGACTGTGGTTGTTCTGGATTAGTTTTTGGAATCGCCATTATGGGTAAAATACCTGATTTAGATGCCTTTGATCGCGGGCAAATCGTAGGGGCTAGACGCATGGGACATTCAATTTCCGAAATCGTCAGACAGCTGGGATTTTCAAGATCGACAGTGTCAAAAGTATACCAAAAATACGTGAATGGTGGAAAAAAAACTAGCAAAGGACAATTAGCCGTGACAGTGCGTGGTGAGAGACGGCTTAGTCGTATTGTACGCAGCCAGCGAAGTCGAACATTAACTCAAATTACCACCCAGTTGAATGAAGGTGCCAGTCGAAGAGTCAGTAAACGGACTGTGCAACACTCGCTTCAGCGTATGGGCTTCAGGAGTCATCGACCTACCAGAGTACCATTGCTCAATGCTCGCCATCGATCTGCACGTCTTGCCTGGGCAAGAGAACACAGAGATTGGAGTGTAGAAGACTGGAAACAAGTGGCATGGAGTGATGAGTCTCGATACCGACTACTTAACGCCGACGGGATGTTGAGAATATGGCGTCAGCCTCATGAAGCCATGGATCCTGCATGCCAGGTTGGAACTGTTCAAAGGCATGGTGGCTCAATCATGGTGTGGGGTGTTTTTTTCGTGGCACTGTTTGGGATCATTGGTGTCTGTACCAACCTCTCTCAATGCAATTCGGTATGTAGAGTTGCTGGGGAATCATCTCCATCCATTTATGCTGTTCTGTTATCCGCAAAGTAATGGAGTGTTTCAGCAAGACAACTGTACCTCTCACAAGTCCCGATTGGTTATTGGTTGGTTGGATGAGCATTCCTCTGAGTTTTCTGTCATAAATTGGCCACCTAGAAGCCCAGACTCAAACCCTATAGAGCATATTTGGGTTTTTTTGTAACAAGACGTAAAAGGCCACCACACTGCACCAACGAACCTTACTGAACTATGGATAGCTTTAGCCAATAGTTGGCAAGCCATTCCCGTAGAACGTTTCCAGAAACTTGTCGAATCTATGCCTCGTCGAGTGGCAGCCGTTATCAAGGCCAGAGGAGGCCCAACTCGTTACTAGACAGGTATCCCTAATTCAGTGGCACTTCAGTGTATTACTTGATATTATAGTTTAATATATGACAACGAAGCAAGACAAAAAAAATATGCTAATCATTAATTAATCTTCAAATAAATGATGAACTAACTCTGTTTGTTAATTTGTAATTATGGAGCAAGATGATTGCTTTTACGTATCAGCAGAAAATATGTTCAAATACTGCTGATAATTTATCACATTAAAAAATATATCACAGATAAATCACATTAGAAAAATATTTTCACATAATATTCGTAAAAATTTCAATACAACAAATTAGAAACCATTTAAGATAACTATTAATTTTATTTTGATAAAACATTTGCACCTCTGTACTATACAGTGGGCTTATACATAATAGAATGATTCCATCTTGAAAAATGAGACTCCAATAGATGAGTTTCAGATTTATTCATGTGGATCTACGAATTAGTATCCGAAATCATTCAAATTTAACTTCATAGTGCCATTTATAAAAAATTTTTAACATATGAAATACCACACATACCTTATTTTCAAAAATAGTCTAATTCATTTGAGATTAAATTAGCATCTGACTAGCAAGTACAATTGGTATATAATTACCATCAGAATCTTCTAGAGGTGGACAACCGTCTATTAAGTGGTCTAAGATGTATCAGTTTACTTGAATAATCAGACTGAACATTAGTAGTGTCTGAATCCATCATCTCACTTAAAACTTTCTTCAATTCGTAAAATAAAACTTTCTCTTCTTTCCTCCATGGAATAATATTTATATTCTCCCTCTTAGAAGTGAGCCCTGTTAAGTTTCTCACTGCCACGATCTTTTTTTCATCTGACCCATGTTTGCCATCAACTGCATGTTTGAAATGCCTTATTATCGAAAGCATATTTATCAAGCAAAAGAGAAGTTCCATTTTATCTAATTATATCAAAATCAGAATTAAATGAGTCAAATATTCTTCATAGTTTATCCACATCATCTTGAACTTTATTCAGAATGGGATTTGAATTTATGTTTCTTTTTCTCATTGAAAGATATTGGATGCGCCTGTAAGTCTAAAAAATATTATTTTCCATTGACACGTTTACAATATGAGTCTTGAATTTGGTCAAAGACTTTACTGTATTCGTCAATTACATTTGCCAAAATATTTTTTAAAGATCCAAACTAGTTAGCCAGTGAGTTGGCCCAGGAATTGCTCTGACGAATTAATTTTTGTATGTCCTTCGAGGAAAAAACAATTACCTTCATAACAACATATAATACCTGAAAATCGATTTAAATCCTTTATCTTACCACGCATCATCATTCTTACAATAGAATCCTTTCAGACTATTTAAACTATTGGATGATCAATTTCATGTGGTTAAATCTATTAGGCCTTACCCTGAAGATTAACTTCCTTTTCACATGCAATGGAAAAATCGCAACAATGAGACATTCTCTGTATTTCCCCGCTTAAAAGCTCTATCAGGGAGTACAAATTTAAACTGGCTGCACAGGCAGCGCGAAAAGATGTGTGGATTTTACAAATTTTAATAGTGTTTTTAGTTAAGTATAATTTTAATAATCAACAATAAAAATGCTAAACATTTCTGAAAATTATTGATTCCACAGTTGTGATTGGAAACATTTCAAAATTTCGAAACTCTTTTTCCACTTTAAATATAACATTTACAAAATTAGTTTAACCAATATATGCATTAATTTAATTTTTGTACATATTTCTTTGAATTATTCGGTGATTTATACCAAAAAATGTGTTCTTCAACAGTAGTTATAGTATCCAACCATCTGGCAAACAGTTTGATGGGTGAATTTTGTACATTTTAAAAAAATTACTCGTCTGTCTGACTTTTTATCTGTTTGTAACAAATATAACTTAAAAACACTTTGAACTAGATCTGTGAAATTCGGTATATAATTTGTACTCTAAATTTGCAGAATCACGTCAAATGTTATGTGAAATCTCTTCAGAGGAAGACCGTCTCTTCAGCTTTCGAATAAAAGTTAACACAGTAATTACAAAACAATGAGCGCTAGAGAGATAAAATTCGGTATACAGACTTAACATCTATTCTGTAGACGCTCAAATTTTGAACCATATCCATTAAGGTTTTGATTATTTGTCAGTATGTATTTTCAGAAGCATATAAAGGCGATAATTCAAAAACGCAATGACTTAAATGTATCAAATTTGGTACAGGGTTTTGTGACTACACGTGTAGTTCTGTGTCCAATTTTGGTTTCAACTGGTTGTGAAAAACTATTTCTGTAACACAAAATTTCATTTTCATAAACTTTTAACCACAACAATAACTTTTTAGCCAATGCCATCTAAGAATTCTCTGATATGACAAATTTATTTGAGAGTATGCGTAAAAGTTTTGGGAAACAACACCCACTGATTATTATTATTATAAATGTACCAAATTATATAATCAGAGCAGGAAAATGAATAAATTCTAACAGTAAGTAAAAAACGATTCATAAATTTCAAAATTGCTGATATATGAAGAAAATTAATTATCTTACATTTGTTTCTTCTGAAAATTCGCAGACAGTACTTCGGTATTTAGCCCAGTTTTCTATGGTATTCTCAGGACCTTCCACGCCGGTAACTGATTTGATCCATCCCCATCCTCTTTCTTTGATCTTTCAAATATATGGGGAAGAAATTATGTATACTTATTATATGGCCTAATTAGTGCAAAAAGCATTCTTGTTAATGTTAATGAAAATTGAAATTTCTTAAAATTTGACCAAATATTTCATAGTAATTCAATTATTTCTTAAATAGTATATAAATGCTATTGAAGAATACGCAATTTTCTTAATCCAGAACTCATTTGAAGAAAAGAAATTAAAGAACTAGTTATGACTAGTATCCTGTTTTTTTAACTAAGCAACCATTTGACCTCAATTACAAAATTGACACAGTTTGTAAACCACAATATTCAATTTATATGTACAGAGTTAATACTATTTAAAAATAATTTAGAAAAGAAAAAGGAAGAAGAAAGGAAATAATGAGAATGAGTTTTAAAAAAATCTTTAAAAAAAGCATAGGAAATGTTCGAAAAATATACCAAATGTAAAAACCATTATTGGAAAGTTAAACTACGAGACAAGGAAATAAATAAAATATCTCAATTTTCATGTTTTACGTCCTTTTGATGATAACAGTCCCAGAATTTACAATAGAAGGGATATTGAAAATACATTAAATATGCGCAGAAATATCCTGGAAGATCAGATGGAACTGAATGACAAGGTGCATGACTTACAAAACTATGAATTAGGAGAATGGATACCATGTAAAGACATTCTTTGTTTATGCAAAAAGTGGATATAATTAGAATCACACTTTCAAATGATCATAAGAGAAAAACTAATGGACCAAATGTTATGAAACTTGGTAATAGCGTAAAGAATACCATTAAAATTTATAAAAAAGAAAAAAAACAGTTTTTAAAAAATCACTACCAGATGGAAATAGCCCTTTATGCAACATTGTTAACCAAAACAGCACATGAAGACATCGGTTTAAAATGTGTTTATTCGTTTCTGGAACATATTACAAAGCATATTCAATTTGGTATCCACCATTTTCTGAAAGCAAGTTAAGTCGCATTACTGAGTTCTAAACAGTAATTCTTAGCATATCAGGAAAAATATTACGCACATTTCGGTGTATGGCATTTTTCCTTTCCGCCAAATTGTTCAGTTTATCACAGTAAATGGTGCTTTTGAGATAACATACATTGAATGCTTTGTAACACATTTCAGAAATGATTAAAAACATTTCAAACCTGTGTCTTCATATCCTATTTTGCTTAGCAATATTACATACAGCATGATTTTATCCCCGGTGGTGAGTTTTTGAAATCTCTAGGTGGGAAAAGGAAAAAAATGCCCATTGCCTTCTTTAAACTATTACCAGGTTTGATAACATTTGGTTCCGAAGTTTTTTATCCCTTTCAAAGTGAAACTTTAATTATAACCACAATGTATATATAATAAGGCTCATAATAAATTGTGATCATTCCCCCTCTTGAATTTCCCTCTCTCTGAAATATATGAAACTGATGATTTATCTTTCTTATAAAAGTTAACTTATATTTTGCTATTCAGTAAGTTTAACATTACTTAATGATTTTTATATAAACTGGTTTAAGATAAATTAACTGAGTTTTTTTTTAAGATTTTCGTACTTCAATAATAATTAAAATATTTTAATTTCATACATTTTTAGAATAATTTTTAGCTTGTTAACTAAGCAGGACGAAATATTTCAATACAAAACGAATCGAACAAAGTTAATTGATTGATTAACAGGTTAAGCTAAGATATTAGTTGCTTTGAATTTTTTGCTGTTGACTTGAAAATTTCCTAGAGATATTGCTAATTTATTTTATTTATGCTGTTCCAAAACATATAGCATCGCACATCTTATGGGTTTGCGTTATAATTGGCTCAATACCATTATTTTGTAATGTTAAAATTATACATATCGTTTTTCTCGGTGTCTCAAATGCTATTAGGGATTTTATTGATTAATGTACTTGATACAGAAAATAATTGATATTGAAAGTTACATGCATAAATAATTCAAAAGTTCATACTTCTAGTTAAATGACATTTATTATAAGTCAAATCAGAATGATTGAGCCTAATTCTCAAACAAATGTTAATATACCTCTCAATAATTAAAATATTTTAATTTTATTTGATACCCATAAAACTAGCAATTAAATATTATTGGATAATGAAATATTATCCGAAAAAAATTATTTTTGTTTTTGACATATTTTTAAATTTGGCAGGAAAATTTTAAAATGAGCGCCGCAGCAGAGTAACATTATTATTTAGGACTAGACGCCTTTGGCGACCAGCTGGTTCGCCAAGAGTAATGGGGTCTAAAATTTTCAATTAAATACTTATGTGCCTTGCTCTCTTTGTAATTTCTCTGCCAGATATACTTAAACTTCGAAAGTCACATAACACTGATTTACTAAATTAATGATATAGACGTTGCAAACGATCATAGAAACCTTTGTCTTGTATTTCTTTTTTAGAAAACACAACATTTAATATTTATTTAATTTTATCTAATCACGTGGTGAATATTACATTTTTTTTTCGATTTAATTTGCAGCCATAGTTAATTTATTTTTAATTTTAACTTCTGTCAGTATGATTTCAACAGTTTAATAAAAGCTATTTTTTTCCCTTTGCTCGTTCATTATTTATTTTAGAAAATGTCACATATTATATTTCTTTTATTTTATCCAGTCACGTGCTAAAAGTTGCATTTCTTTAGATTTAATTTGTAATGATCGTTGTTTTTTTTTAGTTTGAACTTCCGTCAATAGGATGGCAACATGCTGATAAAACCTAATTTTTCCCCCTTGACGTGCTCGTGCAGATTAAATTTTATTGTTTTGTCCGAAATATATTGTTGTAAAACGGTTAAAATATTTCTTTAAAAATTCGTTAAAAATAGAAGCTTAAGTTATACATTAAAACACTGATACCATTAGAAAGCTAATTTTTTAATCTTTAAATTGATGTAAAAATCATGTCTGTGCAATAATATTTTCGGAAGTTATAGCGGAAAATCGTCGAAATTTCGCTTAAATTTTAATTAATTCAAATTCTAATTAAAAATTCGAAAAAAGGGCTAGGAGTTGCACATTCCCAACCTCCAAGATATACATGTACCAAATTTAGTAGCAGTAGGTCCAACGGTCTGGTCTGTAGAGCGCCAACACACACACACACACATTGAGCTTTATTATAAGTATAAATTATATATTTATGGAATATTTTTATATGTTTATCAAAATACAAATTTCAACACTTATCTTACATCATTTTACTTGATTTGTCGTTGTTAATGTTTTTACACATTTAAATATTTTGTTGAGTTTAGATATTATAGTTGGAATTATATTGAGAGAAATGCAGAATTTTATTAAGGTTGGAATGTTTTCTATGACTTCCAAGACAAATTAATGGAAGAAAAAATTTCTACCACATCATTTAAGGAATAAATATGGTCTTAATATTTACATATTGGCAAATGTTAGAGAAGAAGAAGAAATGTAAAGATATTATAGTATTTTTAACTGTTAATAAATTGTTTAGAAAAGGCAAAATATTCGACAACCGTAAGATATATTTCAAAATTAAGTTATAGAAAATTAGAAACTATGTCAACAATTTTTGGAAATATTTTTAATATAATAGAACTAAAAGACATTGTAGTTAATGAAACTTATGTAACGTGAGTAATGTGATTGCTGAAAGTAAGTGGTATTTAACAAGGTATCTTGCATTTGAAAATATTTCCGGAGTTGTAGATGAAATAGCCTCTAG
Organism: Argiope trifasciata; assembly: GCA_026543055.1. NCBI lineage: Eukaryota > Metazoa > Arthropoda > Arachnida > Araneae > Araneidae > Argiope > Argiope trifasciata. Next base: position 962,252 of record JAPMOQ010028337.1, on the reverse strand, counting down.
AAAATTCTGCTTCAAATGTAGTTGAATGAAATTGGTTAATTTGTTTACTTGTAGAAATTTTCTCATACAATCAGCTTCAAACTTGAGCCAGAGCCATCTATCGTATTTCACAAATAATAAAACTTGAAACCAAACTTTATAAACACGACGAAGAAAAGTCCAGTGATCTTGATTATTGTTTTCAAGTTTTGCAATACGCCCATTTATTTTTGGACATTTTATATTGCCATACTCTTATAGTTGTTTTATTTTATAGCAATCTCAATTTTACAGTGTTTGGGAATAATAAACGCTTGCACGATAGATACTCGAATGTTATTCGTTCTAAGAGCAAAAGAAGAAATATGTGTTTGTCTGTTGAAGTTCATATGCATTTCGTTTCATTTTTATTCTATTTAAAATAACTATCATCACTTAAGAATGAGTTATAAACGAGGAATAATTAAATATTGAAAAAAACAGGAATAAAAAAATAAATATTACCTCTTCTCCGCATTTTTCCCCTAATTTTTGAAGTTCTTCAATATTATCTAAACAAAAAGAAGTAAAATATGTTTTATTGTCAAACCAATTGTTTGAATAACATGTGAACACCATTAACTGGCCATAAATTAATATTATATATCCTAAATATGAAATAATCGAAGAATATTAATAGTCTGTATCAATAGCAAGTATTATCATATACATTTCATATTGATTTGATAGCAATGAAATACATGTGTAGAGCATTTCCAAAAATTCAAGGGTGCTTAATAACTGCATGACAGAGGAAAGCATTTCAGGTATTTAATTTTCTGGCTAAAATAATGTGATACAAACACATATTCAGAATGAAATATTTTCAGTTTATGGAGAGACGTGTTTATTATGCAATACATTGCACAAAAATTCTAGTGGTCTCTCCAAAATTTGTAACAAAGAGCATAACAGAGATTTCATTATGACTGAGACAAAATCGAAAGACTAGTAAACTCAGTTGATAGAAGAATATCCACCCATAACTTCGTGTATCAAATAGGATGATCTGCATTTTAGAATATAAAATAAGATACAACCATTTTAAATTTCAAAATGTGTTTATCAGTATCTCTCTTAATACTTCAATAAAAGAGAATTTAAGATTGCTGCTTCGAATGTCAAAGAAATACTTATAATGAACTTCTTGAACGTACAAAGAATTGAAAAAATATTCGGAGGGTACTGTCCTCAAATTCTTTTCTATTATGTTAATAATGGTCAGTAAAATGGGCTTAATAAATAAGGGTGATGAGTCATAGATGTCACCACCAAATGCGAATTCAAACGTGCTGCAATAAAGAAAGAAAATCTTCTTATATTCCATCCTTTTAATTCAATTTTACACTATCAGTTGATAAGGTTATACAAATATTTTATAGTTCCAAAAAGTCATTACTAGATCACATGAAATGTGGTGACATAAGTCATGAGACAGCAATATGCAAATATACAAATAACAATAGTACAAACTGTGTAAATAAGTAATACATAACACACATTTTACATTTGTATTGATGCATGTAAAAAATTTTATGGCCGCACGAATGAGAATTAACATTTTTTCATCATGAAATAGTAGTTGAACTCAGACACATGGAACATTCCATTTAGGAAATCGTTCGGGAATCCAACATTTCACCGTTTCATTACCATACCGAGAATATCTAATGCCAGGCATAGCCTCTCACCATGACCAATCCAGTGGAATCCTGCACTTAATGATCAACACTAGCGATGTGTGAGTAGATATGTCATTTTTAACAGGCATGAAATACTACATACAATCACAAAGCTGTGACTACGTCGGAAGTGTCTGTTAGGAGAGTGCTGCAAAATTTGACTTTAATGGGTTATGGCAGTAGAAATCCAACTTCAATACCTTCATTAATAACACATTACAACCCCTTCTGGGTTCTTGACCAGTAATTTATCTTGATTGGAATCTAAATTACTGGAAAAGGGTGGTTTGGTGAGATGAGTCAGAATTTCAGTAGGTAATAGCTGATGTTAGGGTTTTAATGGGAATTCATGGATACGAATTGTACATAGTACTATAAAAGTTTATAATATGGAATGTACTGAGTCCATTGGTTCAATTGAATCAAACATCGACTGAAACTGGATATGTTTACTACTTCGAAATCAACTGCAGTTATTCCTGAACTCAAAGATGGAATTTTTATAAATGACATTCACCGGAATGCAGCTGTCAGCGATTGGTTTGAAGAACATTCTAGATAATATCAGTGAATTATTTGGCCATCTAGATCACCCGATATTGATCCCATTGAATAATTAGGGGATATAATAGAGAGGTCGATTTGTGCACAAAATATTCGACCGGAAACTCTTTAGCAATTATGGACATCTACAAAAATAGCATGGCTCAATATTTCTGCAAGGAACTTCCACGAATTTCTGAGTCCACGCCACTTCGAGTTTCTGTACTTAGCCCCATAAAAAGAGGTCTGACACGTTAATGGGGGATATTCCATGACTTCTCTCTCCTTAGTGTTTGTTTATTTTACCCCTCTGACTTTTCCACAAACGTTTTCGTCCATTCCATACTAAATTCTGTACTACATTTCGTCCATACTAAGAGCCATCTTTGAAGCAAACACTGTACAGAATATAAGATCTAATAAAATGATAGGAAAAGGGTGTTAATATTGATAAAAAATATTTTAAGGCATAAAAATAACTCTCACTGCAAATTATTTATTTAAATTATTGTTTGTGTCTCCTGTAATAAACTTATATCGTATATAACAAAATTGAATTCTATCATATCAGAAATATAAACTTATTATAACATTGATGATATTTTGAAGACTTCTGTAATAGAAAAAGTACTAATTCTCAAAACATAACAAGTTACAAAAACGAAAAAAACTAGGAAATTTAAATGCTCTATCAAAAATCCTAAAATTTAGAGCTTTAATGAAATTAGTATGATTTTTAAAGAAAAATTAATGGGGAAAAATAATTTTAAAATATCATAAAGTATCTAAATGTTATAAATATCCAGATCTCTAAGTTTCAAATGGTTAAAGCTTTTAAAGTTCTCTAAAGCATGTAAAATAATTCATTGCACGACATGATGTATATCATACATTGAGATACACGATATAATCACACATTGAGCTTTATTTATAAGTATAGATGTGTGTGTGTGTGTGTGTGTGTGTGTGTGTGTGTGTGTGTGTGTGTGTGTGTGTGTGTGTGTGTGTGTGTGTGTGTGTGTGTGTGTGTGAATTCGAATAGTTTGTTTACATAATTTGCATGAAATGTTCTTTTACAATATCTTGCGATAAAATTACTGGAATTTTATCCTGATTAAACTACATTGTAATAAATTAAAAACGATGAAAGAAAATATATATTAATGAATAAAATTATCTTTTTTAGAGTAATATACTTCAAAGCTTGTAATGTATTTAATATAAACATATATGCATTAATAATATGTATTTTTATTGTAAACTGTATGCTTTATTAAGTTACAGATTACATACTGTATGTATGTAACTCGTTTTCATCCAAAATTTCTATTGAATGATACAAATATACAAAATTTTATTTTCTTTAACTTCGATATCTTTTACGCAGGTAAGTTAACATTCAATATAAAATACAGACATTATTTATATCTTACTTTTATAATAAGGTCTTTATTTCTATATAGAAACTTAACAACAACACTTTTTTGAAAAGAAATTCTTCATATTTTGGTAGTATATATTTTAAAATAATTTTTGCTCAGACAAATATATTAATATAAATAAATTTTTATGATACTAAATACACCGAAATTCTACTTTGGACAAGAACAATCAAACACTAAATAATCTCACAACAACTATTCCAGAGAAAATATGTTCCAACTATTTGTAAAAATTGCTCTTGGAATCGAATAAAGTACTAATGATCTTCCATCTCAAAATAAATATAATTAATTATGCAGAATCGATTTTATCTGTGATCTACTTACCTGTCTACAAAGTTATTATTCCCATGCCATAAGAACAGAAAGAAAATCCTTTATCGGTCAACAATGTATTATCCTATCTTCCTCTATACAAAGCCACAATATGGTGACACAATAATGACTTATAATAATATTTAATAATTTATAATAACAACAATAACAAAGTCATAAATAGGAACACAATAATAATTAATGTTTCACGGTAATAACCCACAATAAAAATTCATATATTTTTTTAATTAATATTTACGTACCAATACTTCTCATATCAAATTATATTATACCGCTTCCTATGATAAAAGCCAAGAAGCATTTATTACGATTTAAAACAAAATCAGGTCTGTGCATAATATTTCTTTATTCTTATAATCGCCTTTGTTTTGAAAAATTGCAAGTATATTTCAAGATGCAAAAGGTATCAACATTTTTTTACCCAAGGATTATCCATTTTTAAACAATTGAGATAATGAAATGAACTTTACTTAATGGGCATAAGAGCTTGAAATAGCAGTGGTACATGTCTTCTGCATCCAGTCCACTGCAGGTTCCATAAGAAGCGAATAGAAGTGAAAAAAACGTTGCAAGGTATACTGTCTTCATGTTCCAGAACAAAATATGCATATTTTCCGAAGCTACTCAAAAAACTTTTTACGGAGAGCTTTAAATCGACTGCAAACAATAGGAATGTCCTTGCATTTGCTATATTCACAGTAAAGCATTTTCCTTATTGATAGAAAAATTATGAAACATGAAAACAGTTTAATAATGATCTCTTAGGGGAAAAAATTACAAGGAAATTAAATCGTTGTTCGAAAATACCATTTCCGTGCTCTTTATCGACACATCAAAACTTTTAACAAGTTTCAAGAGAATTTAATCATTGCATAGATCCATTACAAAGGATGATTCTCATTTTAAGAGTCTAAATCTATTACATCCGTTGTGATGTGATAAACACCCCCATAGGTAATGGAAGTTTAGAGAATGGGTATCTGATACAGACTTTGTCAATGGTTCATAATAATGACACAATTCTCCCATTTTAGTTATCCTAATATAGTCTCATGTATCTTCAAAGCGTGATTTTAATCTGATAAAAATTAAACAAAATTTCAAGATACAGCAAATAACATCAGAAAATTAAATTTCTGATCAAGTATTTCTGATGAATTACGATTCTCTTCGCAAAATCTTCCATACCCTGTATAAGTAATATTGAAACTCACTGTTTATATTTATGTGATTTATAAGTATATTATTTTCTAATCAAATATGTAAAATAAAAGTTATCGCAGAAAAATTCCAAATATTATCGTAATTTTTAATTAATCAAAGTTTCAAAAACATCCCTCTAGGTATACTTTTTCATCCTCCAAAGTATATATGTACATACCAAGTGCGGTATCTCTGGATCAAGTGGTCTGGTGTGTAGAGCACTTTTTATAAATCAATCAGTTTTAATAATTGATTTAGAAAATTGATTGATGTATCAACTTTTGCTTAAGATACCGCACCATACCAATGAGAGGAAATTTACCTCCACATTTTCAGATTTAATGCTCATCAGGTCATCATACGCTTTAATGGAATCAGATTTTTCTTAATGAACCTTCCAGTCTTAAAGTTCAGACAGCCCCCATAAAAAGTTACCATGAGTACGTGGATAAGATAGCCTTGTTGAGTTCAGTTATAATGGTATCCCGTCTGCTGTAATGAACTGTGATTAGATGATGAAATCGACAAATGAATTGGCACACCCATGCCTTCTTCAAAGAAGAAGGATGAGATGGTAAGTAACTATATTCTTGCTTCTTTTGGTTATATACAACGATAGAATATTGAGTTACCACCACATGTTTAAAGCATCATACCTAGTAATTTTTCAATATATAGATATGTTAAAAGACGAAAATTAGAAATAGCAGAAAAAAATTCGTATTTTCAAATACAAATATGAAGATATCCTTTACAAATCCAGGACCACTGTAGTCTGGTAGTAAGGTCTAGACTTTCAAATCGAAGAGTTTCAGACTCATGATCCCATTCTACCGACAACTGTCGTGTAAGTGGGTTTGGTGTACATTAAATCCGTCAGGGCCAAATTTCCCCCATTGACATAAGTGCGGAAGTTTGGAAAGGGGTGCCAGCTCAGGTGTCTTCTTAGTCATCTGACCGTGGTTAAAAATTGTGAAATCTGCCCCAAAATGCTCCTAGTATTACTTTAAAACTGGGCTTAACATTTTCAATTAAATTTTTTTAAGCCATTCATCCAAATCGAGTGATTTTTCAACTTGAATTTAAACTTAATAGATCACGAGCAGTAACAAGTGTCTGAACGTTTTATAATGACAGGACATGAGTGTCCCATTAGCCAACTGTAAATATTTTTAACTTATTTCTGCTCTATTCCTTATAATTAAAGCAGGGAAAATCTTTTGAATATAATCTATCTAATACTATAATACGAGGAATGGTTGCCAAGTCGAAAATCGCCCCAGAATTAATAAACTCCGGTAAACTTGGGGGTCTGGGTTTTTTGGCCACGAGGAATCGATTGGCACTGGTTTTGAAGCGCTACGGTCGAGCAGTTCGGAGTTACAGGTAGGATATTTTCAAACTTTATTAGTTCGCCATAATGGCTACTTAAATTTTCAAGCGATAACGTGCTGCCATCCATAACCAATATGGCGAACTAATAAAGTTTTATGTTTATGCTGTTATAGGTTTATAATATGTTTCTTATGTATGTATATATGTTTGGTTTTTCTAAATAAATTTGTCAAAAATATTGAATTTCAACACACTTCAATCTTTACCTTTACTTTACCTTTGTATAGAATAGTTCCCTTTCCAAACTCTAACTTTGTTTAGAATAGTTTACAATGGTGCACTTTAACCGGTTATCTTTTCACCAATGGTTTCACAAATTTTCTTCACAATTGAAAATTTAAATCTTCGAGTTAGCTTCGATACCTGTTTTCTCCGAGCGGAGTTTGGTCACCCGCTGGTATGTAAGAAATGAATGGAATGATATGTAATTTATTTACTAAGTTTCATGTTTTCAAATTAAAATCGTGATGGAATTATTCTTCGTGGAAATTCATCAGATTGTAACTTTTCAAGGTGAGTCAATGCTATATGTTTAAAATTGATGAAAGTTTTTGATTCCAATTAAAAGTTCTAAATTTCTACAATTCAGTATTAAATTCCGCTTAGTATATATTAAAAAATGGAATTCTTTCATTCTGAATTTATAAATATATTTATTAAAGTTTGAACAAAAATATCGCAGCAATAATAATATTCTGGTTTCCACAAAGTAACAATATAAAAATTGAGTCAATAATCCCATTTATTTGACGCATATAAAACAAATTCATTAAAAAATATATATCCCATTCATTTCTCATCAAACATCTGCGCTTTAATGACTGAAGTTGGTAGACATGTTAAAGCATCAATAAAATAATTAAATAATTTGGAATCATATGTTATCAATACAAACATAACTTTAACATAATTGATGCGTTTTCAAAAATAAATTTTTGCAATTTTGGAGATTCCAATTATAATCACTTGATTACATCATTTACTAAATTGTTGAATATCATCAAAATTGTGACAGGTTGACAAGGATGTTGAATTCCATTTTAGGAGGAAAAAATGAAATTGCTTATTCGTATAATAAAAAGTAAAGCTTCTGTAAATTTACACAGCTAGAAACAACAAACATTAAAATTATCTGAACGTATTGAAGAAAACGCACTTTTATTATCTACATAGTTTCAATGAAACTAATACAATGAAGTCAAATTTCAGTGTTTAATCTTTTACTGAAAAAGTAGACTTAAAGCATTTCACATCATTGATATCCATACATGTTCACATGACATATTTGACCAAAAAAATACTGTGCGTGCTAATAACGTTTTTTTGTGTGCATTCACGTTTTCAATTGCGTTTTTTATTTGATTTCATGGCTAATTTAAATTCTGTTTTGTGTTACTGATTTTTATGCCAAAAGGAAATGTTTTTTTCAGGTTAACGAATAGAAAAACACAATAAAAAAGGAATCCAAATAAAAATTAGATGTATTTTATAGATTTCTTTATATTTTTGGTTATTACGTCATGTAAACGTTTTTCCAAAAGTAAAGGCTTACTTTTCCTGATATTGGAAATTTCAAAAGTCACTGAAGAGAATTCCCAATGGTTTATATTTGAATAAATAGCTAGGTAAATTATGATGAAAGTATTGTATAAAGTAAAGTATTATATTAAGTATTCAGTACCATCTTGGGTGGTTTCCGTGAAACTTTCTTGTGTTCTCTCCAATAGAAGTCTTATTTCCCTTTCTCTGCATGAAAAAATGGAGATTCTGTTAAAGCCAATAAAGAGAATGTCTTGGGTAGTATTGGTGAACAATAGTTGCTAAATACGATCCTTAGCGTGAATTTAGTATGTAGGCTAATTCTATCAAAATAATGTGAAAGATGATCAAAATTAAAACATACCTACCATGTGTTCTCTATACAGCGAACTACTCAGTGTAAAGGCTCTGAAGCTGGTGAACATGCTATTCATGAGGAGAAGTATTGGTGAAAAACATTACTTCCAGTAACACAGACAGATAGCGCTGCGCAACAGAAAATGTTCTAAAAAGATATTAATAATAACAAAAAAAATATCTGTGTTTTTGGTTTGGAATTTTAATTTTCTAGTTTCTATAGCTGAAATGAAAAAAAAGTAAAGAAACAGAAATTGTCATTGCAACTACAATTTTGCACTGTAAGCACAAAAATTTGCATAAACTCTTGTTTTGATGCTATTGTTCCGGGTATTAAAAAGATAAAACTGTGAAAATGCCATTCTGATAAGCGATGACTTAGCGCTTTTCTGGTTAAAATCTTTTATGAAAACGAAGGAAATGTTGTTGCACTTCGAGGATTTCGTCGACTTGGGAATTTCCACAAAACACAGTAGATACCAAAACACGTTCGAAAAATTTGCTGCACTCTAAATGCAACAGAGCCAATGCCTTGATTCAATTACCTTTCAGTAAGATTAAGCGACTCCAAACTTAGGAATCTGTGTACAGCAGTTTGTTCAGAAACTTTTGATAAAGTAAATAATCCTGGGTTGCAAGCCATATAACCATCTTGTTCTACTCATCTTAATCCCTGTGATATTTTAGCTGTGGGGATACTTAAAAATCTTGTTTATCGAGGTCATCTCGTAATCCTGGCAGATTTTAAAGAAAAAAATCACTCCAACTGTGAGAAGCATCTCAATCCACCAACTAGTAATTGAACTAGTTGGTTAGCATCAATAAGATTAAAAAAAAATGCTACATAGCAAGAATTCTCAGTTTTTCTCATTTATTATTATTCAAATCACATCATTATTCTGACTGAATAAAATTGGTATATGAGAAAATATGCTATTATATTTCCAGATACATTATAAGAAAACAATAAATGGTTAGTTTTTGCCCAAATGTTTTGAATTGCAATGTGCTTGTAATAATAGAATCAAAGACTTCATCTCCCATCCCTAGAATTTAGCGCAATCATTCTCGAAAATTATGTATTCAGAACTAACAAAGTAGTTACTTTTTCCAATAAAAACAATTTTTTTTTTGCTTGAAAAGGACGGCTTTATTTTTAAACAATTCATTGAAATATAAATGGCTCTGCATTTCGATGATAAAATATGGAATATTGAAAAGAAAAAGATACATTACCTGTGTTTTCTTTCTGGTTATTAAATTGTAATGAGGTAATAATTTATTCATTAGTCACTATCTAAGGAAAGTTGCATCTTTAAGTTCACAATTATAGTAGCTGCTGAACAAAAATGCTTTGCTTCATCTTTCAAAGTAAGATTACCAAATATTCCTAAGTGAATATAAACTCTTCTAATTCAATTATGTCAAACGCAAATAAAGTGTATTTCCAACAAAGGAAAAGGTAATTCAGAACATTTAAACCAAGTAGTAAACAAATAGGAAAGTACGACATTAAGAAATGTTTCCTTTTACAGCTTTTAATCTTGTCTGGCTTGTTGATAAATTCGGATAAAAGGTTTTCTATGAAAATAATGTTTCCCATGTTTTTCATATGTATACTGCATATCATCCTTAATTTATTTCTCTAGATTTTTATGAATGTATGGAATCAAAGTTTCGTGTTAAAAATATATTTGCTTCAAATGATGACCCATTACATGAGCATTTTCATCTGTTATGAAATAAGGCGAAATAGGAAAAAATTCACTACTTTGACCAGTTCACTGAAAAATTATCATCCGTTTCAATTTCCTAAACTGGAAATGTTTCTTCTGTTTTTGTTTTTTTTTTTTCAGATCTAATCTTCTATATACATTCACAAATGATATTAAATTTTTTTTATTCCCACAAGATAAAGTGTATAATACACAATTTAGAAGTTATTGCAAATTTAAAATTGATTACCTTTAGCCTGATGAACTTGACAACGATCCTAGTCTATCCAACATGGACTAACGTATTGGTTCAGATTTATTACATTCTATGTAAGGCTATTTGCTTATTGATAAAAAAAATTTGCTACAGAAATTAAAAACTTCTTTCCACAAGATTTCAGGCTCTATAAACAAGAAATACTATAAAACAAGAATTGGAAATTTACAGAATGGTCCAATATATACAAAAAGTATTCTTGATCTCATCTTTGCTCTTGTTTATTGCACATTTCAGCATTTGCCTTTCTATTCTTGGTTACTTTTGTGAATATGGCATCACAAAAATGAGTTATACGTTTATAACAAATATATTATCAATATTTACCAACTGTTCTTGTGGTCAGCCGATTAGTTTATGAAGGGCTGGTGGGCTACTAATTGAATTTTCCAGATTTGAAGAATTTTTTTTAAAAAAAAGATCAGCCAACGGCTCACAGTTCTTGGCAGAGATGAAGGAATCATTTTTGAGGAATGTTTACCTCAGGTATCCAGTTACGCTCTGTCAGGAGCGAACATCATTTATTTTCAAAGAAGCTCGATTGTTGCTTTGGTTGTGACTCTTCTTATATACACGATTCTTTTATTGAACTAATGTTAAATCGCCAATATTCTATCAGAAAATATAAACAAAAGTAGTTGGTTCCACTGATTTTTAAAAACATCCTGTCTATAACTAGTTTATGTTGTTGAAAAAAGAGTGAAGTTACTCAAAATATTTTTCTTTGATCAGTTAATAATTTTCATTAGTTGATGAAGGAAAAATATTTAGCTAATAACTTTCATTAGCTGATCACTATGATATTCAGTATCATTATTTGGATGTAAAAAATGTGCATTAAATTAAAATTTAATTAAAAGATTTTGAGTCGTTTTTGAGTAAAAAGCATATTTCTTAACTTTAAATTGGAGAAAATACTACATTTCTAAATTAGAGGAATTATTTATCTTTGACACATTATTAGCTTCTATCAATATAAATTTTGAATTAAAGATTCGTTTTCAGAAAGTACGATTAAGTGCAAATACTTTTCAATTCATTTCCCTGATCTCACCAAAAATTTAAATTTTCGTTCCTGACAATAATCATTGATCAAAATGGCACTTGTACTTAATTGACAAACACAAAAAAAGTACAAAAGAGGAGTCAAAAGGATGGTTCTAGCTTTTCTACTATGAAATTTCCAATTCAAAATAAGAAACATCCCTCCAGCAACTAACTCACAACTTGAAAACTTTTAGGTCTTCATCGGTTTCTAGAATATGATATTCCTTTTTCATATGTTTTCTTTGCTTACTTAAGTACAATTTTAGAGGATTTCATATCAGTATTTTGGAATCATAGATTACTATGTCCCCCATTTTTCTCGAAACAGCTTAAATGTTTTTATACTTTGCCCAAAAAATTAGGAAATAATGTTTTAGGTCAAAAATTCCAGAAGTGATGTGCTTTTAAAATAACGTCAAGTCCACCAGAAAACATGTTCCAGTTGCTCTGTTATAAAATTTACTACAAGCATAATATCTTCAATAATCTCTATGCAGTAAAGAAAATATATTACTTTGGTAAATAAATTCTTGGATACAGAAAATGTTCTGTTGAATACGTGTACATTTTAAATGGGTTTGGTGTTTGTAATTTAATTTTATGAATGACTGACTACTCGAGGTCTCACAAAGCTCATTTTGGAAATGTTTTAGGAGTGACTTAAACACTCATCAAGTATTGTGATCAATTCTTTCTCCAAATTGCAATCCCATAAATCACATTGGAACCGGTCTATTAAAAACTACTTCACAGTAATAATTCCCTAATATGAGTTTTCAGAATATAAAATTATATCCTTTACAATAATAGTATGTATTGCTTATATTTAAATCTAACTTTCAGTGGGATGTAATCGATATAAAGCTTGAAAAACTAAGGGAATGGTGCGGCGTTTTCCATCTGAACAATCCATAAAATATCACATGCCTTACTTTGATTTTTATAGTCACTAATTCCGCATGGAGAACTTTTAAAAATTGTGCTTAATGATTCTAACTTTAAAAAATGTTTTATTCAATTCTTGGAAATTATCAAAATTTTAAAATTATAATGAGTGAGAAATGGTTTGGGGAAGAAACATTCTAAAGTAATAATAAGGAATTATATGTGTGTGTGTTGGTAACTTCAGAGAGTTTACATAAACATTACAACACATAAGTTTTTTTCTTTAATTTTAACTAAGTATAATTAATCTTAACTTTTTCCTTGATAAATGCACAAACATAATTTTATTCCTTTTTAAAATTTGAAAAAATATCTCTTTCATGGTCCCATTTTAACTTTCCTTACAAACAACGAGCGGAGCAAATTTCTCTTAAATTTTGACAATTTCCTGAAACCACTTTTTTTTCAAATTTTGGAATAAAAGATTTCATTTCTTCAATGAAATTCAAACTGTTTCTATTCTTTTATCAAATATTTAATAGCATCTTTTGTTGTTGTTTAATCTGCTTTTGGTATTCCCGATCTGTATTTATTTTGCTTGTTAACTTATTTTTTACTGTATTTTTATATTTTCATTTTATTAACTATTTCTGGCGGGATATCAAACTCTCAAGGCTGGAAAGAAAATTTGATAAAATACGAAAATGTAAGTTAAAAAAATAATTCCACTTCATTTGGCAACTCTGGAATCCTAATGGAACAATTAATACTAATTACTCATTTTCACTATTATCTTTTATAAATTAAAGGAAGAAATAACATAATACATGCAGGTGAAATTTTCTTTTTTTTATCTTACTGTTATGGTGAAATTTTAAAAGCGTCGCTGTCTTCAAGCCATCTCATGAGAATTTTTCATTCAATATTTTGTTCTGAATTCATCAAAGTCAACCATATTTACTTCAAAATTATACACTACCATGATTAAATTCATAATAAATGCATACATATAACCTTTTGTTAGCTTATATTCGAAGAATAATGACGATTTTCTTAATGTTGGAGATCAAGGAATTTAATGAAAGAAAACTGACTGCAAAAATCTATTAGTTAATAAACAACTATAGAAATTTTATCGAATAAAAAATGGGCAATTATGGCTAAATCTTGCTAAAATATGAAAAAAGTGATTTCCTTGCTTTTATAAATTTTCCATTTCACTATAAAACTTAATACATGATTATCTTTTGAAGAGAAATAAAGCATGAAAATCATTCGAAAACATCAAGCAGAAATTGAATATTAATATATTTCAAAAAATAGTTTATATATGTTTTGTGCATGCTTAAAAAGTATCAAAGTAATTGCTCCCTCATATTATTATTCAAAGAACTCTATTCTATATAAATAAAATTTGTATCCAGAAATTATTATATTTCAGGATATTTTATGAGAAAATAAATGAAAAATAAAAAATAGAGAAAATATTATGAAATTTATCCGTTTCTTTTTTTTTCAATTGATTGAATTTAAAATATCTGTGGCAATGAATACAATGAGTTCCATCTCAGCACGCTCCCTTTTTCTTGGAACAAAATTGCTCTCAAAAATTGCATATTCAAAACTAATGAAATCGATATATTTTTCTTCTCAAGAAAGACAAATTCTTTCCTGATAAGGACAATTTTATTATTAAATGATTCATTAAAATACAATCAATGTTATAAATCTATAATAAAATTTGGAATATCGAAATTAAATGAAAACATTATTAACATTTTCTTTCTGGGTTTTTTTTAATTTAACGAGATAATAAATGGAAGGTTTGCCATTATTCTATGAAATATTCCTCTTTCAATCCAAAATTGTTGACGCTGTTTATCAATATTTGTTTCAACTTATTTTCAAATATTCCAAAATGAATATAAACTTACCAAAGGCAATTATGTCGTACACAAACAAATTGTTTGTCCACCGAAGCAAAAGACAATCCCGAACCTTAAGATCGATTATATAGGTACAAAAAAAAATCATATTTAATAATTAATAGTAATCGGTCCCTTATTTTTTAAAAGATTAATCTAAATAACACTTTAGAAAATATCAATGTTGATTTTATTTCGCAAAAAACAACTTGTAACAAAAAAAAACTGAATATTTAATAAAGCAGAAATTTTTAGTGGCAGCAAAAAACAAAATTTATAAACATGCAATGATGATGATGTTGTTGTTGTTTTGGGTTTTATGTTTTATGTTGTTGTTTTGGGTTATGGCTCAAGAACCATATCTGGTTATACTGCGTCTAGCCAATGGTAAAATGAAGGTAGAAAGTTAAAAACAATTGAATATAAAATCTATGATATAAACATAAAACTGTATGAAATGTAAAACTCCAAAATTATGCAAGTGAAATTACAATATTAACAAAGGTGTTGTTAAGTGAAGATATAAGACGATGAAACAATGTACAACACAAAAAGTAAAAAGTGTTGAATGCAAGCATAAAAATGAATGGCTTTTAAAAAATTAAAGCCATTAATGATGAAAGACAGAATGAAAATAGCGCTTAATCTACTTGCTATAAATGTAGTTCCAGTTTCTCTTAATTCAAAAGGAGAAAATGTTTTATCTTCAAGTCAACTTATCAGATTCGTAAGTTATCGACTTCTTAGACTGCAGACCTGTGTTTCGTTGATTTTTTGTCTTATTTTTTTTATCTTTTCATTGCTTTTTTTTTTCGTTTTATTTTTTTTTCTTTTCGTTGTTAGTGTTGGAACTCACAGCGTAATTAAATAATCAAAAATAACAACTTATCTAAATTAGAAAAGTACAAAGATTTGACTAAAAAATAATTTAATTTTTAAAAATGAGTTCAGGAGTTACTGAAAGTTTACAGCCCTAATGAACGAAATAATGGCATCTCGACCCCACAACATCACTATAATCCGTCAAAGAAGTGAGTACCATGCCTTGATCTTATCCGTTGAACTACATACTTATGACGATCAATAAAAAGAAAAAGAAAAAAGGCAATAAAAATATTAAAAAATAAGGCAAGAAATAAACCAACAAGCAAAAGAAACAAAGGTATGGTTAATTCATTTTAATGTAAAAGAAAACCCATTGCACAAAGCTGATAGTTTGATTTGAAGATAAAAGAAATTCTGCCAGAAAGATGTTTAACGATACAAATTGAACTCATATCAATAATTTAAACGTATTGAAAATTTTTTGCTTTTGAGTCATATCGATGAGCCAAAACATTTGGCAATACCTTTGGCTTAATACAGAATGTAGAATAATTCAAATTTACCAAACGTAATATAAACGTCGATTGCATACGAGATTCATGTGGCTTTGTTCAAGTAGCTTGGCAATGGTATGGTGGGATGTCTAATTGAGTCAAATTCATCTATTATTATACGCATCAAGTACACGGAACTAACCTGATTTTTGACTCTATCTGGCATTTGCGCGATTGGAAAACGTCGGTGTATCAATATGCATTTGCAATGATAATAATCACCAGACAATGAGGTTATTTGCTTGAAATATCTTCGATAATCGTTTATGTGAATGTCATTCATCAATATGGCATATATTCGATCAAGAATACAAACACAGCATCGATTGCCAGAATGGAGCATTCAGTTGTTGGATACATAATCATATTTTCAGTAAAAGGTTAAATACTATTGTATAAAACGTTGTTTGATAGAATTAAAATAGCAAACTTCTGGGGATCATGCTGTCCTGTCTTTAAAGTAAGGAGACTGTTTAACCACCCCAGTATTGATGCAAGATGATGAAGAGATGTAATGAATAATGATAATGAATACGGCAAGATACGTGATGGAAATGTTTCAAGCTCACTTCCCAGATGAACATGTTGTGCTCACATACTTTCCTCTTTACCTGGTCAATAGGCTCACCAGATTTTGACCCATGCGTCTCTCGGCTGTTGAATTCTCTCAAAAATCGACTTTATCCAAGACTTGTAACTAAGGAAGCGGATTTCTTACATCATTCAAAATACCTCCTACATTCATTTTGAAACGCTGCTTGCTCCCTTTATAATGCAATCGTATGATATCAGCGTATTGTTGAACAAGAAATTAGGCACATAAAATACATATATGTATAAATAGAAGAAAAAAGTTGTGTTTGTCTATTAATTTTAAAGTTATCTTTCCTTTTTATTTCGACCCTTGTTGGCTAAATGTCAAGCTATTTTTTCCCAACTTAAACCCCTAGCCAATAGTTATTAGACGGACGTAACAAATATACAAAGATTCAATCGGATCCGTTCAATAGAAGCGAAGCAGCGAATCTCCAATTGCCTTAGTTTTATTTCATCCGCGCATCGTTATTAACAACCATTCAATGTAATAAATTAATCAATCCCTTTAAAGATATTAATAATTATAATCGAATAATAATATCAGTGGTAATATCCAAATAAATTATTGTATTCATACAGAATGAGATATATTAGTGCATGAAAGGCTTTTAAAATAAATATGTCAGTAATAAATTATTGCAACAATCATAAGAGGAGGAATTTTAAGTATGGAAAGTAATCTTCATCGAGCTAAAATATATATGCTTTCTTTCATTCTGAAATTTAAAAACATTTAACCCACATTTGATTGAAAGCTGTTTTAGAACTCCTCAAATAATAATACTCTATGTAATACTTCCAGAATTCCAAAAAAATATTTGTATAAAAACTACGCAGATCCGAAATAAAAGCATTAAACAAACAAACATTAAACATTACAAACAGAATGTATAATTTGCATCCGATAATGCAATTTTTTTTCATAAAAGTTACTGTATTTCTAGGTAAATATTGTTCATCCTTTATTTTTTCATAAAAATAGTATTATATCTAGAATAATATTGTTTGTCCTTCATTTTTTCCGTGACAAAATTCTATTTTTCTGTCCCTGAACAATAAAATGGTTGATAAACTAATCACAAAAGGATGGAAACTTCCATTGTTTGTAATTTATGTTAAAATGCATCGACATTTATTTTGATTTGTGAAAGAATTGATATACCTTGATTCTTAAAATCTGCTGAGAATGCTAGGTGTAACTTTATTTCTACTGTTCTTTTCCTACAGAGATTGTGGCGTAGATTTAGCGGATTCTAATAAACTGAGAGATTGTTATTATTATCTTCTATGTTCAAAGAGTAAGTTTTGAATTTTATATCCGAATTGTATAAAATAGCATTTACTTCCTTTTTAGATCTAGATTTCAATATATGCCATCAGGAAATCCATTAGATCAATTATCTTTTTATAGCAATGAATTAATTAGGAGACAAAGAATGTACTTACAGCTTATTCGAATGTACAACCACAAAATTATATTTTGCTGGCAAAAAAAAATAGATTATACCTTATAAAGTTAGTATAATTAAGCACGTTTATTGTTGATTTTACTAATAGATATCACTATTACTAAAAAAGATGTTCTATCTCTATTGCTAATTGTGTGTGTGTGCGTGCGTTACGTACAGTTTAGGTTCTTTTCTCTTAAGATTTTTTTTAATCTTTTATTGCAAAATTCTTCTTAAATATTTTGTTTTCTATTTAGACTATACTAAAGAATTTTACGAAATAGCGGAAAAAGCTGGCCCAATGGTAATATATACATATTTATTCGATTTTCACATACTGAATTATGGATGTTCTTTTTCTGTTTCAGTACATTTTTTGCAAGCAAAATTTGCTAAAGAAACATATTAGAATTTCATTAATTCCAAATTTGATGCAAACATTTTTCATAAAAATCCATCATGTATGTCATAAAAATCCATCATTTTTCATGCATTCATCTTAATAATAAAGATTTATTCCTATTTCCAGAATGTGCTTAGCAAAATTGATAGTTCTGAAATATTCTTTTTTCGTTCTAAGAAAATCAGTTGATTTGTTAATTTTGTTCTTTTCAGATTTTTTTTAAAAAAGAGCAAAATTTATTACAATACTCTAAAACTTCATGATGTTCTTTGCATATTAAAAGACAACACATTATCTTTAGGATTTTTCGCAGCTTCTTTAAGATACTTTAAAGTTACATGCATTTTAGTTAATCTTTTGAAAACTAATTATTATGTCTAAAAATGTGCGTAACTTTTAATGTTTAATGGCCAAAACAAAACTACAATTCTTTTTCTGAATGCGAAAAAAAAATTGCATTCAAAGTAAAATCTTCAGTTGAACATCAACTTTAAACTACTTTTTGTAAGATTGTATATAGAAATATTTTCAAAAAATTATTATATTTCATATTATAATTATTTCTTATAAGAATAACTTCATAGTGACGAACATTCACGCTGTAATATAACTTATTAACTTAAATATTATATAACTGCTCTTATAGCGGAATTTTATTCTAATTTATATTAATCTTTAAAACCATTTTGTCTTTTTTTTAAAAAAATTCTTTAGCCCACTGAACAGGAGTAAAATATTTAATATGAATCGAGCAATAATTTGTAGTTTACGATAAAAACAACTATTTGATGAAAAAAATATTCCTTTGATTAGAGATAATTCTGCAGACTGAGAGAAATTCATTTCATAATTATTTATATCAACTAAGCACGCACTTTTAGAAGTAATTTTATAATATTCTGTATTTTTGCATGCTAAAGTATAAACGTAAAATATGGGAGTGGAAGAAGGATATCTCTGGTGTTGATGTAACGCATGAAAACAGTGTAGAAAATTGGGTCAAATACAAGAATAAGGAGTGCGCTCTTTCAGAGGACGAAAGGGTAAGTTCTAATTCCTTAATCTGTATAAGTATATCGCAACTTAAATAATTTTTTATTAAATGTCTCCATTAACAATCAATCAGTCACTTAAAATATTCACGCAGATTTAATATTAAATTAATTGCAAAAAAAAAAATTTCATTTCACTCTCTACTTTCAAGGATTGATGCTAAACGAGAAAATAATTAAATTAAAAATAAAACCATTAAGCAAACTCATATCATTAAATTTAGAATAAAGAAAATTTTCAGGATTTAAATACAAGTGAATGGGTATTGACCATCCATTACATTATAGACAAATGAGACTCATTTTCACTTACAGGGTGTTGTAAATACACAAAATTGAAGCACTTGGCATTCCGTCAATCCTCATGCCGTGCAATAGTATGAGGATTGACGGAATGCTACATTCCCTTTACGTCACTGCATGGTGTAATTAACAATGAATTTCATATATGACCCGTACTTCTAACCAGGAGCCACATATAAAGTTTGGTTAAAAGTACAATAGCTAGAGATTGATGCATCAAACTTCTGGTGGATTATGTTGTCCAGGAGTTAGCAAAAATGCATTTTGGCTATCACCATGATAATGCAAGACGTTGTAACCGCTCCTACGGTAAGACTTATAAAGAATAAAGTTCAAGCTCACTTTCCTGATAAATGTTTAAACCCAAGTACTTGGCGACTTGCCGAACCCTTTGAATTCTTGTGGCTATGGGGCTTTCTCGAAGATCAGGTTTATCACAGACTTGTAAATAGAAAAGCAATTTGAAAGCCAACATCGTTCGATATGTCTCCTTCATTCCTATTTATCTTCACTGAAATTATTTGTGTAGTCGTTGATAACACGATGCTACACGTTCGGCATATTGTTTACCGACAAAGCATACCCATAGAATACACAGTTCCGTACATCAATAAAGCATGTGTTATTCTTACATTTTTTTTAAGTTTATCTTTTTTCATTAAAGCGCTACCTATTGGTAAAATTTCAAACTTTTTTATGGCTTGCATTTCGGTTTTATAGCCTAAACAAAAAAATTAAAGGAAATTTCGTATCAATCTAATGATTAGAAATAGAACTTGAGTCTTAGAGAACCATTAAATTAATTTTAGCCACCTTGTATTATTAAACTTTATTTTAAACAGTTTTTTAGAATATTGTTTATCTTTCAAGCTCAGAGTTTTTTTTAAATAATATGACAACATGTTTGAGCAATCAGAACTTAAAATTAAAACTATTTATAGTCAAATTTCAAAAAAAACATCTTTGCTCCACAGTATATAAAAATCAAATTTATATTTACAATTCTTAAAATATATGAACCATTCATTTTGTACATAACATGAAATTATTTATATTTTCAAAAATATGCACGTTCTATATTGAATTTCAAAATTTTTCGTTTATTTTTATTTGTAAAATTTGAGCTTCCAAGGTATTAAAAGACTAATAAAATAATGAAATTTTCTAAAAATTGGGACAATAATTTTTTTTCAGAACAAGCATTTCTATGAATTTGGTCAAATAGCAGGCGAATACGGGTTGGTAAGTATTACTCAGAATTATGACGCTCTATCATTTAGAAGTAATTTAATTATAGCATTGTAATTCTATAAAATAAATTTTTTTTCCTAATCCCGAAAACACAATCATTTTTATAAACTAAGATATGGATTTTTGATTAAAATAAAAAGAATAGCATTACTATTTAAATTATTTCATATCGCAGTACTCGATTTAAAATAAACAGCAAAAGGTACATAAAATTACATGAAAGAAATTAAGAAGTTAATGAAAGGAGAGAAAGACTTTTAGAGTACTAATAAATTATGATAGAATTCCTAGCACAAAAATTTCGAGACAACTAAAGAACAACTCCCGATTTTTTTTCACCCATAATCCCAATAGGCAATTCAAAATAAATAAATAATAATTTGAGAAGCAAAATTAATGCATGAACTTCCAAAGAAACAGTATTTTGAATTTTTCGAAATTCTTGTATTTACATGTGTCGCAGCATAACTTGTTAATATCAGTGTAGTGGCGACATCTATCTTTCGTATTAAAAACAACAAAGTAGTTATGGTTCTCAAATGAAAACTGATATATATTTTCGACATCGTTTTTATCAAGAAGCCAAAACAGAATATATAGGTTGCTTTACGAAATGTGGAATCTATCAACAACATCTGAGTGATTATACAATAGGCAGCGAAGAATGATGAGGAAAGATTTTTGATTCCAAAATAGCTTACTATTCTTTAGACAACTTACTATTCTACAAGATAGAAGGCTTTAAGCAGATCATTTAAATGATCATTTACTTATGAAAATAGATAATTTAATGGTGCAAAATAAATAAATTATGTTTTCAAAAGATTCTTCGTCTAATGAAATAGTAAACTCCTGAATTTGAAGAATATTACAAGTTCAAAGAAACGCGTTCATCTAAAAAAAAATCTTTAGGCATTTTTGTTTTAGAAATAAATCCTAATTTTTTAAAAGTATATACTTCATGAATATAATTTTGAAATAAAACTGTAAAGTATGTAAAAAATATTATCAGAAGTAGTGATTTGAAAGCATTAATCATTACTTCAAGTCTCATTTCATCATAAAACTAAGAATTGTTAGTTCTTTACGTGTTGACATATTATAATTAAATTGAGAACATAAAATTAGGAAAAAAAATCCCGTCTCATTAATTACTCGAATTTTTCAGACACCCTTTATTTTTATTCATTTATTTATTTGCTAAAAAAATAATGATGATGAATTAACATTCGAGAGAATTAGCAAATAAACATCTATTTACCCTTTTAACAAAGAATGTAAACATTCTGCCTTCCTGATCTACCCAGGAAGGCATGAAAGATATTACGGAGCATTTTAGTAAATTTAGCAATTCAAGTGAGTAATTTATAGACTTATTTCCAAGTTATTACAAAACAAGTATTTATAAATAATTGTATTTGTAAAAAATTACAAAAAATTCTGAAGAAGCAAGTTTCTCTTTAAAGCGTTTTGAAATTACTAAATAAACTCAGTTTTTTTAAAATTATTTATTAAATCTTTCAAGATTAAAATCTTAAATAGAATTTTGATTTATTTATGTGAGTGAATGACGAATTCTAGTTTATTAGTGTTAGTTTCCACTTGGTTGGCATCTCTGGATATGATTTTTTTATAAATATCAAAAATATTAATAAAATTTTTGAATATTAAGGACTTAGCAAATTTTTTTTGACAACTTCCACACCACGAACAAGTTTTTCCAATTATTTCGGAAAATCAATATATCCAGTAGAAGTTGGAATGAAAATATTTATAAGTATGTATGAAATTTATAAATATATAAGTGCAACTTCTTGAAAATTGTAAAATCTTGAAATCAATGTGGAATATCCCTGGATAGTCGGTAATTTATTATATATTCTGGTACTCATTAAGTTCGATATTATAATTAGGAGGTTACTAAAGTCGCAAAAATTGAGTTTTACGAAACATACTATGATAGATTTGATATGATATAAGAACTAAAAGAAAGATTTTAGATTTCATAATTCTGACTTTTTGTAATTACTGTTTATCATCACGCCACAAACGATCAAAGATATCACTACATCTAAAAAGAACATTTGATTTTTGTAATACTTTTATAAGTGTATACTTAATGAATCTAAATCTGATTGTCTATAAATGAATTGAAAACTTATTGTTTGGATCATAAATATTGAATAAGATTGTCTTTGACTGTAATTTTAACAAATATGAAAATGTAAAATTTAAAATTTTCTATGGCCCTATCGCAGCTTAGTACAGAGTAGTTTACAATGTTTCTATACATTTTTAAGAGCTTAAACGATTTTAGAGCAATTTTTTCTCCTTTTGTAATGCATTTTAATAATTAAGTTAATATATGATGTGCAGATCTTTGTATTTATATTTCAAGAACTCATTCTTTATCACAAAATTTACCATCAGTAGCATTTTATAGGTTTAACACAATGAAAAATGGTGAATAACTGATTTCAGCATGAAAATAGGCGTTATTTAAATATATAATAATACGAATTTAACGACTAGCAAGCTCTAAAAACTTATTCATTTAGGTTATCTATTCAAAATATTTCGTATTCTGAAATACATTATACAATTTTTAAGTTAATTGGTACAGTGTAGGGCTAGTATTTTCCTTTCAATTTAACGTTTTTTTTTTTTTTTTTACTTTAGCTTTCTGTTTTCAAATGTTTTTGATGCATATCAAACACATTATGATTAAAATAAATTATTTACAAAAATTGACATGAAAATTACTTTTATTCAAAAACCGTTCATAAATTACACAATACGATGTTCTTTTTAAAAATAAAAGGCCTTTTTCTAGCGAATAGTTACTACTAAAATCGTCTATCAAGCTTTATTATAGG
>JAPMOQ010028337.1:921893-938569 GCA_026543055.1 Argiope trifasciata | reverse complement strand
ATTTGAGGAATGTAATATTTCTAAAAAAATTTTATGGCTTACCTAAATTATGTGTGAAAATTAAATTATTTTAATCTCTAGAATCTGTGACATAGTGACATTTCTAGAATCTGTGACATAGTAATTTCCATTATTCTTAACATAATTTTTCTCAGCGTTAGAATAAAATTATCGCTTATTGAATATCGCAGAGTTGTGCATACAAAAGTAATAAAGATAACTGCTTTACTTACATAGTCCAAAAGACATTTTTAAAAAGCTACATGCTACGAATTTTATATATTTCTTTTTCCACAAAAGTTTACAGTTGCACTTTTTCTATGAAAGTAGAAATATTAAAATGATCACCTATTGTGTATCACAGAGGGTGCATTCAAAAGTAATCAAGATAAATGTTTTTGACTCCATGATCAAAAACTTTTAAAGATTTAAAATACTCATAATTTTACGTATTTCTCTCTTCATAAAAATGATTTAATTGTACTTTTTTTCGGAGTAAACAGAGATCTTGCTCTGTTACCTTTTGAGAAATCTGCAAGATAAATTTAAAAAAGCAAAGCATTTCTCATTGAAGAGGAAAATAAGAGAGGAAAACCTACTCCAAATGACGCAATTCATAAATATGAAAGCTCAAAAGAAAATAAATCAACCTGGATCTTCAATCATAACAAGAATGCGAAAACACCAACTATATATCCATAAAAATTTACAAAAGAATAATTCGGATTTCCTGCTCCGGCTTGTTCGAATTTTCATTTTGTCTGAAGAAGACGAAAGAACTCAGAGAACAAAAATCATACTTTTAGTGTTTCTGATATCGATTCTTCTGTCAGTTTTAAATGAATTTGTAGGAATTCTTTTAAATATATGGCACAACTGGTTTCTTTTAAGAACTTTTTTACTTCAAGCAACCTGTTATCTACTAAGTGCTTTCACCTGGTTGGCATTAAGACGAAAGCGAAAAAAATTGAATAAATTGCTCATTTTCCTCGAAACCATAAGCTCTTTTGATCACTCAAATTTACAGAATTTCATGACTCTTTCCATTTTTACTATGCCCATTATATTTGCAATCCTTCAAGTATATAGCAGTATTCTTGCAGGAGTATATTTCCTTTACACTTTAGGCTTCGAATTGAATCAAATTTCCGTTATAATACTATCATTCATCAAGGTCTTTCTAACAAGCGTTATCTATCCTACTTGTACCAACCTTTTTATTCAAGTTTATTGCCAGATTTGTCAGAGAATATCTAATTTAATAAGTGATTTCACAACTGAGATTGTTAATTGTTCACTTCATGAATTTACTATTTCTAAACAAGCATATTTATTGAAAAAGGAATCTAGTGCTCATCAAGCTGTACTTCAAGCTCAGAGAATTTTTTCTGTCCCATCTTTCTTCATATGCATTGCACATTTCTGCGCCTGCATTACTGATCTGACAGCTCTTATTGACCAACAAAATTATTTCGTTATCGTTGTTTGTGTGTTTGGCTTATATTTCCTGAATGCATCCGGAGGTCTTTTTGCATGTCTGTGGCTAGCTGGTGGGATCCCGAAGAATGCCAACAAATTTAAGGAGACTTTTGAAAGAAAAATACGTGAGAAAAAAATGTCCATGGGCAAAACTAATCAAATGTGCTGCTTGGAAAGTTTAAATGGATTGTCAGATTACACATTATCAGGCTGCGACATTGTCTATTTCCGTCGAAACTCTATTCTCGCTCTTTCTGGAACTCTGCTCACCTATACCTTTCTCTTAATTAGTTGGAAATAGACATATTTAGGTATAAACATATTTTATTTTTAGGATATTTTAATATTCTAAGATTTAAGATTACCTAACTAATGGAAAGTTCTTGCATACATATTTCCTTCTTTTAACAAACTTATGAGAACACTCTAAAAGAATCCAATCTTGATTTTTCTTGCTTACGGTAATGAAACTGGAGCACGCTACTATGCATAGTGGAAGAAGAAACTTTATTACGCATGTTTGAATTTTTTTCTCCTTGTTCGAGTGTGTTTGTTGCGCCAGCTGGCTGCTGAGTAAGGTGCTGTTTGTTATAAGTGTTCGTCAGATTTTTTATTTCTCTCAAGGTGGCTGAACGAGTTGAGCAAATATACTACGTCAAGTTTTGTCAAAAGCTTAGTGATTCTCAAAAGCGAAACAGTTAATAAGATTCGGCAATTGTTTAGAAACGATTCTATGGGATGTTACAATTGAAGGAATAGTTTAACCGATTCAAAAATGGCTGCAAGAAGAGATGATAACGAATGCACACCAAAGACAATCAGTGGCAAAAGAGTACTCTTACTGTGTATCAAGGACAAAAATAGCTAATTATGTTGTTAATTGCATTTCTTAAGTAACTTCGTTTCCATTGAGTTAAGTTTCAAAAGAAAACCCTATTTCTTTGTTTAAACGCTTCATTCAACGTCACAAAATGTATAACAGAGCATTTCATATAAAAGAAATCTCCTGTGCTGATATTATGAAAATACTTGTGCAATTTTACTTATATATTTGGGTTTTTCACTTTCATCGTGCATTACGTCTGCTAAAAGTTTTGATTGTGACCCATTTTATATTTAAAAAAATTATATGCTATATAAATGATCATAAAGTTTTGTTTGAAATTCGGAATTTTGCAAAACAATGTTGCAAATGCAAAACCTTCAGTTGTCCTAATTTATCAATGCAACTTTTTTTATTAGAATGAGTAGTTAAATTTTGGAGTAATAGTGTTAAAATTCTTTCATAAACCTGAAAAAAATATACATATACTAAAAACACTATAATTATTTTTAGCATTTTCAAATGAAGGTTATAAAATTTAATATAATAAAAAAAAATTCTCACTATTATATTTTATCCAATTTAGGTAGTTTGTATGAATGCTTTATCACCAGAATGTAAGGAAGTTGGAGAGATGGGAGTAAGTATACTACATATGCTAAGATGAAAAAGAATACAATGTAATTCATTAAAAAATAATGACTTCAATTAATTATTTTTTATATATTGTTAATCGTATGCCATTGGCGAACAATAGCTCCGAAAGAGGATAATAGAATACAATCGTTGACAATTTTTTTGTCTATTGATACAGTGAGTACAAAAATATCAGATAACCGAATGTGTACTATAGAGAATTCTTTTTGACCAATTGAAACCCAAATTTACACAGCCAATTCAAGGCTCAAAAACAGATAGTAAATTTTACATCTTTAAGTCAATGCATTCATATACTTGTGAACGCACAGACCAACGGAAGATCAAACCTTTATCGTATTGGTTCGAAATTTTGATAGATATGCAGCACATTAGATGTTTATTCTGCGTGACAAATTTTATCTATCTAAACGTCTTCATTTTCTACTTAGTTTGTTAGCTAATATTTGGACAACCGGATCAACAAACTCCATTTAAAGGGATTTCGTTCAGAATTTGATAGAAAAATGTTGAGGTATAAATTTGTTATGCTGGATTACTAGAATTGAAGAAAAAATCTAAAATTTTCAAAGTCATCATGGCTTCCTCGGCATTAAGAATTTATATATTAAAAATTTCTTACAGATTTAATTTTTTATTGAGAAGACTGAAAAACTGTGAATATAAATGCGTTGTGATTTTTCAATTCTATAGATACTGTGTTTAACAAATTAGGTTCTCTAGAACCTTTCTGGTAAAGCAACCCTGGCAACTCACTTTTACACTTCCCAACCTCTTAAACTAAATATTTTGTAATTAATTTTGATTTAATAATATAAATGGTTTTAAGTCACTTTATAAATAGTTTTAAGTCCCAAATTCCAGCAAACGAAAAAGGCAAAATTTTGAACTTCAAATAAGTTTTAAAACAATCGGTTTCTGTGTATTGAATATTTAAAAATATATATAAATAAGTTTAAAGATAATTTTATGTGGAACTGTGAAAAAGATAAAGGCTTAAATACAAGCTATATACCATCTAATCGTAAAATAATACATTTTTAATCATAAAACAATATTCCATCTCCTTTTTTCCTTCTTCTTTGATGAAATTTCTAAGCAAGTGAATTCATTGGTTCAAGATTCTTGGGTAAAGTAGGATGAAAAGTGCATTATTTTGTATAGTATAAGAAAGCCATCAAAAAAATAAATGGCACAAATTTGTTTATTTTTACACAGATATTATAGATTCAGACAGAAAAAGAAAAGTAAAGCCATATAATCCCAAAGATTTTATAAAGTATAAATTGTGGCATGCATTATTAATTAAAAAATTAAGCTGTAAGGACGACCATTTAATTGTTAATTTTTATCTAATAAACTTCTATTTCAGACTATGATGGCAAAAGAAATTGAACAGTTTTATGAGAACGGAGATTGTAGCTGATGGAAGAATAAAGTGGATAGGGCATCTACAATCGACCACTGCAATAGGTCGATGATTGGTAGAAAATTAACATTGGTGTTTTATTAAAGCATTAATGATTTTCATCTGAAATAATAAAGAAATGAAGAATAATTTAAAAATTTTGATTCTGATAATTTTTATTGGTAGATTTTTCACTTTCAATATTTCTGTAAGTAATATTCTGAGAATCTCAACACTTCAATGCGAATATGCATCTGTTATATTCTCATTGAAGTGTTAAGATTCTCAGAAGTATACAATTTCTATGAGATAACCTCATAGAAAGTGTATACTTTAAGTTAGATGTTTGAGTCCAATGACGATTGACAATTTGTATTGAGGTAATTTTGTCTAATGGAGTGAAACATTTTAGAGGACTGTCTGCAGTTCTAATTAATAATGGTTTTTATCTTAGTAGCTCTAATAGATGACGTGTTAAAAATAAAATTTTCCAATAAAAGAATGTTATATATATATAAAGAAATGAGAAAAATAAAATAATAAATAAAATAAGAATAAGAATTTTGAAATAAGAAATGCGAACTCTACAAATTAGTTGGAAGTGGAACAAAATAGCATTAATATAAAGCCCAGATGAGAGGAACCAAAATAATGGTCAGCTTCAAAGTGTAAAAGAAATATCGAATGCATACTTTTGATAATTCTTATATAGTAAATATGCATACAACAGATAATACACATAAATAAAATAAATACACATAAAAAATATTTTTCATCTATATATTAATTAGTAGAAATGACTCGGTTCATAAAGTCCTTTCTAGTAATCCTTTAAAATTCTTCGATCATTTAAGTCCTTACATTAACGCAATCTGATTCAATGGTACAACGGAATAAAAATATGGAAATCTCAAAAGAGATTTCAAGATATATTTTAATTCAAAATTTGTTGATGAGCATGTGACACTTTTTTTTCTACAGACGTTCGATCTTTAAAAGTTTTCATTTGAAACTAATGAATCCATTTTCTTTATTTTTTAGAGCAGTTTGTAAAAAATAACATACGACTTTATTTACTTATTTTTTATTTTATAAAAAGACTTGAAAAGGTTTGATTTTATCCTAAAATATTTTTTTTTTAAAAATGACCCTATTTTGCTAAATATTATTCAGTCAATAAGAAATTGGGGATCGTTTAAAGATTATTGAGTTTGAAAGAATTCAAGAAAAGTTGACACTTTAGTATTATGCCAAAAATTGTAAGAAAAACAACAAACGGCCAATTTAGTAAAGAAAATTTATAAAAATTGTATATCAAAAAAATGAAAACAAACTCAATTTCCTAATTCAGGTTTAAACCTTATTCTTAAACGGATCTTTCCTAACATTCAACATGATAAATTGTAAAATAGGGATAATTTTTAGAAATAGGATAGCAGTTTATTTCTATCCATTCTTTAGTTTTCGTAAAAATCTAACAAAAAATTTAATTTCATCTAAAAGCATTTTTTATTCCTGAATAATGGACAGAAATATTTTTATGAAGCATTTCTGCTAGATGTAAACTAATTACAGTTGTTTTTAAAATACCTTAATTTTGAAAACATAAAATTGAACCTCTAATTTAATTTGAGGAATAAATGAAAGAAAAGGCTATTTTATGATAATTTTTCAACACTGAATCTAAAAAAGACGGTTAAATTTTCATTTTTTATAATTTCTCGTTTTTTCAAGTGCCATCAGATGGCGCGCAAATTCATTTGTTTGTCAGGCTCGAAACACGCTATTTAATATAGAACGCTTTCGTTTCCGTGGAAACCGAATGAAGGGCTTTGAATATTTTTCTTAATCTAGCAAATCAATGTAAATCCTCTTAAGCCTCATAAACACTTTGTAATGGATGAAGCTAAATAATAGTTAGTCTTTAAAGCTAGAATATCGTTAATATGATTTTTTGTTCTTCTGATTCATTTAGAAGTGAATTTGAAAATATTGTTTATTTTTTTAATATTATTTTATATATATTTTTTAAGAATTTTTGATATTTTTTTCACTTAAGTTTTTTGTTGATGAAGAAGATAATGACGATTTTAATCTGAACACAATTTTAATCCATATTTTTTTAATTTGATATATTATAAAAACTTTAATATATATTTATATAATTTTGAATGATTTTTATCGATTTTTTAATACTATTTTTTGAAAAAAAATTTGGAATTTAATTTTAATTTTGCACTTATTTTAATCTTGAAGATTTATCATAGCTTTAAAAAAATTACAGAAGTCTATAACTTCAGTTATTCATTAAATGATTAAGCTCTATTTTCTGCATTTCATACCTCAGATAGGCAAAAGATGTCAGAAGCTTGTTGATTTTAGAGTATGCAAAATCATCTTTTATTTCTATTTAAAGATTGTTCGACAAAAAAAATGTTACAGAAAAGGTGTGAGCACTCTAAAACGGTTTTGCCAATTCGGGATCACGAGCCGTTAGATAGTATTGATAGATACACACACACACATATATATATATAGAACATTACATGCACAAATCATATTTGCAGTAACAATGCCAACAAATTTACTTCACAGTGTCTAGGATGAAATAGGATAACAGTCACCCCGTTTGATCTGGAGAAATGGCATGAATCAATTATTTAAAACAAAGTCTTAAACTTTGATCTGTATAATGCTCAAATTTTTTGCCATTTTTTGTATAGTTTTTTTTTCAATTAGCCGTTTGCAATCAATCAGTATTATTATTGATACTGACCAGAATTATACCTTTAAAAATTAACTAAACTCCATAACATAAAATTACAGGGTTTTTTTTAATCTAAACATAATTTTTTCTAGCTTTTCAATATACGCTTAGTACGGTTCCAAATCATAACATTTCAAGAATTTATATTTCACGGAAAAAGCGATATGAAGGGAGTTGAAATAAAATTTATTTTATGGAATAAATTCAACTTCCGTACTTTGTAATCTGTATAAATAAAGTGAAAAAAAATTTAAATCATTATAGAAATCAAAATTACTGTAAAGACTTTCACATTTTTCTTGCAAATATTATAAAATAATAAATAAATAAATAAAGTTTTTGTGAAAGAAAGTAAATGAATCAAGCAGTTATTATTTATTAATTAAAATTATGTTTCCATATATATTCAAATAATTATATATAGAAGAGTCAAAAATAGCCATTTTTATGTACTGATTCGAGATGAATTTTCGCAGAAAATTTCTTAAATCGCACATTGTTTTTACTTTATTAAAAATCTAACTATTAATTAAAATTTTAATTCCAGATACTTATAATTATGAAGTAAATTCTAACTCTAAGACTCTAAAATTTAGAGAAAAATATATTTCTAAGATCCTATTGGATATTTGTTTTAAATTTGGTCTGTAGAGAATAAACTTGTCTTTAGAGTTCAAAAGACACTCATAAACACATTATTCTTTGTTATTAGTAGATATTTACAACAATAATTCAGCAACTCGTTAATATCGAGAAATCTATCAGGCATTCAAAATTTGCTAATTTATTAAATACTTCTCCTTCTAAATTATTATTATTTTGTGATAAATATCAACCATTCTAAAACTTTACATTCTAAAACATTACAAAAAAAGAAAAAGAACAGATAAAGGAAAAATTCAATATTAAAAAAAAATTGAATAATATTGATTGGCAATATTTGCTTTTTAATTATATATTCATATATTTTGTTCAATCAGTATAACAATATTCTTCCTTTTTTTTGTCTAATTGGCAGAAAAATAAGAAAAAGAAACAGCTTTGTGCTTACTGAAAATCAAAACATTTAAAATAATTAAATTCAGTGATTCCTTACTCATTTAATAATTCCTTTTTTAAAGAAGGGAATATTATTTTTCAAATGTTATTTGTAATTCAATTCAATTAATCCTTATTAAAAATTCGGTATACTGTATTATATTCGTATTCATTGAAATTTCCTTTTTATTGTAAATTGGAATGCAAATTACTTTTTTTGATGAAAAGATCAGTTTAGACAGTAAATACAAAGATTTCAATTTAAAATTAAATCAAGTTCTAAATAAAAGAATAATGATGATACTTTCATAAAGTTTACAATGCTTTCAATGGATATTCCATGACTTGCAGATAAAACTAAATTGAACGAAAGAAGAGAAGATTTTTCGAAGGATGCCATGAATTATTTCTACAAAATTAGTTATTCTTCTTTAGTAAAATATGCTGTGAAGCAAATGTGCTTTATATGTAATTATTGAATATGCCACTTAAAGACACTATCATTCTTCATGTTATAACTTTGATACTACTTCTTTTAAGTTATTAATAATTGAGAATTTCCAAAAGATTTAGTATTGTGAAATTTCTTATCTTATTTTTATGAGACAAACCTATTTAAACCTGACAAACCTATTTAAACCTTACAAACCTATTTAATCGCTAGAGATAGAAAGTTTTAAAATGTAATTTCCAAAGTGTTATTTTTAAAGGGAGCTTCATTTAGTCAATTGTATAGGAGAAATAAATTTTCAATTCAATAACTGAAATAAAATATGAAGAGAAAAGATAATCTGCAAACATCTGTATCTGATATCCTTCAAGAAAAAAAAACGCTTTATTTTTTAATTTCTAAAATAATTGCTTCATGAGTCAAAGGTTATTAACAGGATTAACATGAAAAACTTCTGTCGTATGTTATCTTTAAAGTTATATAAGTGGAAATACTATAAGAGAGGGAGAGAGAATGCTTTTCATATCATTATACTGCAAATTTCCAAAACTAAATAAATGATTACCGTACTTGAAAGAAAGATTCACAATCCTAATTCAACGAGCCTTATTTCATATTTGGTTTTATGTTTGAAAAATTTCTATAAAATAATCACAATATCTGAAGTTGGGAACTATTATAACTCATTTTCACTTAGCTCTGTTCATATTTTTTTCTAAATATTTACCAGCGGCTTTAAGGATGGCTATAGAAGTATATTTTATGGAAGATTTAAATGAATCATCAGATTAATCAGATACATCTAGTTGTATCATTATCTATTTTCAAAGAAATTCCATTCTTACTTTTTCTGACTCTTTTCCACTTAAGCTTTTTTATTAATCATCTGACAAAAGACTTATTTCTTTTTTTTTTTCAATTTATTAAAAAGATATTGGTTTTTAGAATTCTTTATAGTTCAAATTATTTTAAGTATAATCAGAGCATATAATATAACTAAAATTTCTTCAATGTTTGGAAAGTATTTCAATTTGTTGAATTCACTTTATCAAATTTTTTTCTTCTTATAGTAAAGAAATAGTGGAATAGAAACAGTATTGATGAGAAAAATGGCATTCAATCAACTATTATTTATTTATAGCAAAGTGGGGAAGGAGATCAGGTAATAATGATTTTACAGCTCTATAAAATAATTCTGAATTTAAAGGTTTATGCTAGCTGTAATTTCATTCCTGTATACTATTATAAAATTGCAAAATTACAGGGAATTACACTCATTAAACTGGCATATACAATTTAAACTAATCTTTGCTTGGTAATAAACATCAATATAAAAATACTGTTATAAATATCCATTCGTCAAAGATTACTTTGAGCGTTTATCATCACTACCCTCTAAATCTAAGAAATAATTTTAAAAAATTAATAGCTTGGATAATCCTTTATTATTTTACTAGCCAACTTTGAGAACCAGTTGGTTTATATATCCTATCAATAGCTAAAATTCTCAATTAAATAATTTTTCTTGCAATTTGGTCTTTAGTAAGATATTTTTAACTTCAAGTTTTGATACGTATGAAATCGGTAGAAGAAGCTTTGCTATTTTTTTAATTTCACCTAACAGAGGCAACTACAATAAGTTTTTTTTTTAATTTTTAAAGATTAACCCCCTCCCCCTAGACTGCTCACATGTTTTATGAAAACCAGCAATTTGATTCAAGAAAAAGGTTTCATAACATCTGTCCTAATTTCAATATAAAAAGAAAAAATTGTGAAAAACTTAACATTAATAACATTAAAGTTCTAAAGTGCAATCCCTAATTTATATAAAAAACACTCTAAAATATAACATAAAACTGAAAAGTAATAAAAAAAGATAAAACAGAATGGACCAACAAATCTTTCTGAATCAAAGAATCTGAAATACGTTAATATTTACGAACTGTTTTTAAATTGATGAGAAATATCATGATATATGTCAAATATTTCACAAAGGTATGAAATATCAAGCTTTCAAAAGTATGATTTACTGAAACCCTAAAATAATACCTATATTTATTTGGATATTTTAAAACTGAATCTCTAAAAGAAATTTTACAACAAAATAAACCATGGCATTTATCAAGATATCCTCATGTCACTCACTTCTAGAGCATCAAATACCAATTTTTTTTAAATACTGTCATGCAAAAAAAACGGTATTTAATCCTAGGTTTAAATTTACTTATCTTCTTTCAAGCAAAACCATTAATGTTTATGAATATTGTATTAAAGACAGTCAAATAGCTAAGTACATGGGAAAATATTCTTTAGTCTTATATTATTATTCTTTTATTTAACCAGTGTACATCATAGGCAAAAAAAGTAAATCGTTTTATGGTATATATCATCAGGACAGGGAAAAAACCGAAACTTGCCATTGAACCACAATCAATATTTTTATGAGTCATTAGACATTGACCGTCAATTAATCAAAAGAAATGTGTAAGTAAGAAGAGTTCCAACTACAGCAAGAATTGAACTTCGCTGAAAATAGATGATATCACAGCCCGAGAGTAAGTAACTGGATTTATCAGGTAAACATTTTTCAAAGTAAATATCCACTTCTTCGCGAAGGAACATCAGTCTTTGACTCAACTTTCTTCTAAAAGCTTCCTTAAATTTAGAAGCTTCAACTGGAAGTCCTCCTGCCATCCATAAGCAAGTCATCAAACCAGAAAAAGAATTGGCCAAATTTAATAACAAAGTTATTGCAAAATGCAAGCTGATTTTTGTGATGGTTATTTTAAAAAGCAGGCCCAGAACAGAAATGCAAATACCAAACTGTGCAATAGATAGAAGAAAAGAGGGAAGAGAGAATATTTCCTGTAAATATTGCACCACTCTATTGATTTTCAATTCCTGGCTTATAATATTCACTTGTTTGGAGTTAGTAAATTCTTGAGCAGAGCATTTTTCAATAGCTTCAGTAAGATTTCTTACTAGTAGACAAAAAGTCTTGCATAGATGGTAGTAAACCAGAACCAAGAAGTTAGCCCATGTTGGAAACACTAGAGATGTTATCAAATACTTCAGAGTTAAAGCAGTTCCTTGAATAAGGTTCATATTGCTTCCATATTTTACGTATTGATCTTGTTCTAAAAAAGTGATGCCAATCGCAATTGTGAACGCAAATATAATAGGTGTGCTGCAAATGAAACACAATATAAACTTTTCGAATTTGGCAAGTTTAAAAGGATGCTCATCGTTCAATAAGCTCACCAAGGTAGTAAATAATTTCCTTTTTTGTCTCATTGCATACCAGGTGAGAAGGCTCATAACATAGGTCATCATTTGAAGTACATTTATTTTTAACAAGAAATTTTTATTCCAAACAGAAATAAAAATAGAAATAGAAAAATCGACTATGACAAGCAAATAACAGATAGAAAACACGCAAAACATTATTTTATTCCTAAAACTTTTATCTATATTTGTCAGAAGTCCTACCAAGCTTAAAAGTCGTAAAATGAAATTCCTTTTGCATTCATATTTCAGCGTCCATTCTTGGCCCAAACGTAAGGAATCAGGTCGACTTCTGCTTGGATGGGCAAACGCTAGTTTGCTTGTGATAAGCGTAATAGCATTTGGCTGATTTATATGCATTTTTGAAATGTATTATAGTCTTGATTCAGTAGATGAAGCCAATTATTTTCGAAGATTTTCGAGTTTTAAACGGAAAGATAAATCTTTCTGTGGGTATAGCAAATTATTCTAACCATGAGCTCAAAGCAATTTAAAAACATGGAAGAAACCCCTACCTATGCTTAAATATCATTGCAAGATTCATGGTTTCATTATGAATAGTGTGATAAAATATTTATTAGTAATTACTAGAAATGCCTCCCTTCCTTTCAAGGAAGTATTTATTTCATATGGGAAGCCAAACATCTGCTTCCATAGCTTAGAATAGAGGATTTCAAGAACGATATTATTATAATAAAAGAAAAGAAGAGGGGTAAAATATGATGGTGAAATGGAACTCATTATTTCTATTATTGCTGTAAATATGCTTTCGTATGTATGGAATGTTTTTTCTTACAGTTTTTTTATGTAATTTATCTTCAAATATAATTAAATAAATTCTCATATAGCATTTTTATTCCGAGTAATGATAAAATATTAATATGAAAAGAAATGGAAAAAAATAAGATTTTTATTTCTTTTCGGGCGCAAACTTATCTAATTTAAGCTTTTTAATTATATCCGATTCCTTCCTTGATGTTTTGGATTTTTTTTTGTATTTCTTTTCTACATTTAAAGAAAGACTATCACGCTCTTTAGGAAATAAAACTTCTATGAAAAAAATAAGACATTTATCTGGTAATGCATGGTTATTCAGCAAAATTTGATTTTAAATTCTTTTTTATCAATCTAGGTTGCTAAAATCCATCAAAATAAAAAATTATTATCTGAAAAAGCTCTTGACACACAATTGACTTGATATTCATCTTAGCTTATCAATTTCTGATATAGTATATTCCATCCCTTGGTATTTCACGGACAAATCTGAGCATCCAACAAAAATTTAAATTGTATCTCCTTCCCTATAATATTTTATTCTATGCTAACCTATTTACTTAAAGTGACTGAGAAAGTTTCAATATTTTTCCAGTTACTCGATGCGGAAGAAATTCATTATCAGCAGTATGGGTTACATTATGCTACTTCTGTCTGGTATCGGGAGAATATTTCATTTAGTAAGTATTCATTATTTATTAGTAAAGGGAGATTATCCCAGAAAATAAAGCAATGGGGTACAATTGCTATAAAATATTAAATTCCACCGTGAATTTAGAATTTTAATGAATATATCGGATCAACCTAAGCGAGTTATTTGGTAATTAATACCTGGCATAATGTTACTAACAGTCGAAAATCAAATTTTTGTTTTAAATGCGGTTTTTCCAACCAGTTGGAGCAAAAATTTGTCTCAAAACAATTCTTTTAGTCACAAAATCACATACCAAATTTGATATATTTAAGCAGTTGCGGTTTTAAGTTATCGAGTTTACAGGCTTCTGAAAGTACAGGCAAACACACGGTCAATCCTTTATTGAATTTGATTTAGAATTTGATAGTCGCTTAAATTTAATCCTGTATATCCAGCTAATCGTTTAATAGTTATCATGTTAAATTATACTCGAACATAGCACACGTCTTTCTTTGAGCGAATCTTGCTGAAAATTTTAAAAAAAATTGAACATTTGGTATAAAGCCAGTATGCCGAATTTCATCCATCTAAATCAAAGCGTTTTTTAATTATCTTTGCCACAGGTAGATGGACATTTTCTAAAGATGCGCTTTTCGAATTCTGGGAAGTCTGAATCATAGAGATTAGCCAAAATCTCAAATTCCAATTTTTTGATGATTACTATTCTTTATCTTGATACAAATGCAAAAAGAAGTTAAATCAGACATAAAGTTTTCTGATGCCACATTCATTGGAGAAGAGTTCATACTGAATTTTATAATTTATTTCAAACACAAAGTAATAGTGTAATTCAACATATAGTTTTCTCATAAGGCCCTTTTTGCATAAAACATAAACTTTTCTGGATTCATAAAATGCTTTTAATTATTATCAATTGTCATATTCTATTTGAGTCTACGAAGATGTACAGCTCATTTTCCTCAGTTTGCATTTTTAAATTTCTTTTATATATGTTGTTGGCCATATTTTGAAATGATGATATTCTCTAAGGCACTTAGGCTAGGGTATTCTGTAGGATTATTAGAAAAATGGGAAATATGTTAAGTGTTTTAATATATTATACATCAATTTTCCTAGAAATTTAAGTAATATTTAGACGTTCCATCAAATAATGAATTTTATTTCAGTAAAAAAACAATGTAATATTCGAAATGAATTTAGGATTTATTTCGTACTTTATCGAAATATCATTTGACATTATATAAAATGCCTAAAAAAATGTTTCATCATTTTATAGAATTCTGGTTTTTAAACTTTCGAATTACAGATTTGAAAATTTAAAAACGAGTATTATACTATTTTATGCTTGCAATTATAATATATTTTGTATCTAAATTTTCATGGTCCACAAATTAATATTAGCTCTTTTCCTTATATTTATTTCAATTTAAAAAAAGACAACAAATTTGATAGTTTATTTTATAACTGGTTCAATTTAGTCTCATTAGACGGGCATGTCATTTATAAGCAACATGATAGCTTTTTTTGTTATTATGCTATAATTTTGAACCGTACGTAATTAAAGTTTAGGCTACCTTAGTTTGCACCCATTCATCAGCTTTCCATATCCATAAAATTCTGGTATTACAGCACGAAAATGCATAATATATATTTAAAACGTTTAATATTTAATCAATTTCTCAAAATATATACTATTATGGAATATTAGAAGTTTTCTTTTGAAAGTTGAAAAATAATGTATCTTTAGTGTGACTGTCTTTAATTACATAAATAACTTTGATTGGATTAATTAAATTTTTTATGTGATAATGTTACTAAAATTTTAATTACGAGACAAATTTTGGAAAAATAT
The DNA here is from genome assembly GCA_026543055.1 of Argiope trifasciata. Classification (NCBI taxonomy): domain Eukaryota; kingdom Metazoa; phylum Arthropoda; class Arachnida; order Araneae; family Araneidae; genus Argiope; species Argiope trifasciata. The sequence goes on along the minus strand of JAPMOQ010028337.1, from coordinate 923,380 downwards.
TCCTTTTCATTTATATAGATATGTCAATGAATTCCTTGTTTCTGCTTATGTTTTGCATCAGCATTTTAATTTAATTTTATTAGTATTTGTAAATAAAAGTTATTTTGAGGAGATAATGGAAAGTTTCTTAATCAATAGCAAAGATTTAAATGTTGATATATTACGAAGCTATTGTTTTTGTTTGCCAATAACCTATAAATATTAATAAAAGGATTCAAACTTTTTTCCAAGATTTTTATAGAACATAAAACAAGGAATTTAACACAATACTATTTATAAAGGAAAAACATTTAAAAAACTAGAAATAATGTTTATAAACAATTATTTGAAATACACAAATTTTTTGGAATCATTTTTCGTAACTCTTCTTTAAATAATTTCGAAAAGAATTAATTTATGTTTTTATATCTAAAGAAAATAGCAATCAATGAATCATTTTAATAGTGATCAAGAATTTATTACACAGAATAAAGTGAAAAACTATTATTTTCCCTTTTTTCTAAAAACATTGACTGGAGTTGATCAAATTTTCAATAGGTTAGTTTGTTTCAAGGTAGTTTGAACTGATAGAAATTGAAATACAAATATCAAATCTGGTGTTCATCATAACAGGCTAGCCTAATTTTCTTTTCTTGTACTTCAAATGAACTCCTTTCCTTTCAAATGTACGCTCTTTCGTGTCTTTCTAATAGGATGTTAACTCATTCATTATTTTTGTTGTATTTTAAATTATATATGACTAAAAAAATACTTTTATTTGATCATGCTACTGTTAGTTCTGATATTAAGCATAATTGTGTACGCTTTCTTTTATGTGGAATCATTAATTATTAGTAAAAGAATAAGAAATTTTTTTAAAAAATTCTAGAAGTCAGATTTTGATATATCTAAACCAAATAGAAATATCATATTGAATGAAACGATATAAAGAGCTTTTCACACCAATTACCAATTCACCACCACTGAATCTTAGAGCAGTGGTCTCCTGATTATAGATCCTATATAATATATTTGAAATAGGATTATTATTGAAATTTTCAAAGTCTTTGAATATCTAGCAAATAATATATAAACACACACTTTTGTAAAGTATTTCATTGTTGATAATTACAGACTTTTTTTATATATTTGATACATTGTTAAAACGCCTTAACAAAATAATTTTACCCAGACAAAAACACGTTATGCTTTTAAAATGGCATGTGGTTTTATCATGATAATTTTCATTTTATTTTTATGATTCTTTAAAAATGATAATAATTTATTTTTGACAAAAAAAGAATTTCTTAACAAAATTTGGAAAATTAGGTAACGATTCTTACTTATCAAACAACAAACTGGTAAGTTTTGTAAAAATATTAAAGGAGTTACCCCTTGTTCATCTTATTAAAATAACTCTACAAATCAATCATTTTCATAATCTACACTTTCATAATAAAACTCAATGTGTGTGTGTGTGTGTGTGTGTGTGTGTGTGTGTGTGTGTG
>JAPMOQ010028337.1:885489-902343 GCA_026543055.1 Argiope trifasciata | reverse complement strand
TGTGTGTGTGTGTGTGTGTGTGTGTGTGTGTGTGTGTGTGTGTGTGTTGGCGCCCTACAGGCCAGACCGTTCCACCTAGAACTACCAAATTTGGTATATGTATACCTTGGATGTCCGGAATGTGCCCTTCTGGGCCTTTTTTCTGAATTTTTAATTAGAATTTGAATTAATTAAAAACTAAGGGAAATTTTGATGTTTTTCCGCTCTAACTTCCGAAAATATTATCGCACAAAGATGATTTTTACATCAAGTTAAAGATTTAAAAAATTATCTTTCTAATGGTACCAGTATTTTTACATATATCTTAAACTTCCATTTCTTACGAATTTTTAAAGAAATTTTTTAACTATTTTTTTCAACAATATATTCCGACTAAACAATACAATTTAAGCTGCACGAGCACATTACGTGTTAAAGGGACGGGATTATCTTTTAGCTATATGTTGCCATCAGATTGAAAAAAAAACCGAAATTAAAAAGTAAATAACTATTGCAAATTAAACATATAAAAATGTAATTTTCAACACGTGATTGGATGAAGTTAAATAAATGTTAAATGTTATGTTTTCAAAAAAAATGTAGAAGTTTCTATAATTGTTTGCAATATCTATATCATAAATTTAATAAATCAGCTTTTTGTTTACAGTAAACATGTTTGAAGTTATACAGGATACACATTCTAATTCGGGCCAAATGGCAAATTTGTAAATGATTAGTAATTGACGCACATATTGCTTGGTCAAAATGGTATAATAATAATAATTACATTTTATGTAACTTGAGTCAAAAAATGTATTGATGAATAACTTAGATTTTTTCATACTTTGCTCTGTGAGTCAATGTTCCCTCAATCAACTTCAAAATCAATCATTAAAATCAACTGATTTATAAAAAAAGGAATATTATTGTTAAAAAATGCTCTTTAAGATCTTTTCGTCCACCATCTTAAAAAAATATACCAGTTTCAGGCAAATCAATGTCCGGAATTACTCAAGGCTGATAATCAAATGAATATGTGTTTATGTATATGTATTAATGTGTGTGTGTATGCTGTACACACAAGACCATTTAATCTAGAGATTACTTACTTGATATTTACATATTTACTTTGGAGGATGAAAAAGTATATCTAGATCTTTTTGAAACTTTAATTAATTAAAAATTACGATAATATTTGGAATTTCCCTGCTATAACTTCCGAAAATATTACAGCACAAAACTTTCTTAAATCCTCTTAAAAATTACTCTTTTTTTTCTTTGATATTTTTTTAACTTATAAATCCAGTTTCTATTTTTAATGGCTTTTTAAAAAAAAAATATTACAACCATATTTTCCATCAATTAATTTTTCACAAAATGAAAGTAGAATTTAATCTACTAAAGCACGTTAAAAGTGTATCATTGATTGCAGTCACTTTGACAAAAATTCAAACTGAATAATTAAATTTACTGTTATTGCAAATTAAACCGAGGAAAATGTGATATTCAGCACATGTTTAAAAAGGAGCGTAATATTATAAACAAATATGAAATATTATTTTTTTCACATAATTCCATGACAGCTGATTGCGAATCAGAGAGGTATATATTGCAATGAACAAATAATCGTTAAGCTTTTATAATAATATGAGTTATGTGACTTTCTAAGTTTAAATATATTCGGCGGAGAAGTTTTAAAGAGAGCAGGGCACGCAGGGCACATAAGTACTTAATTGAAAATTTTAGAAAGTATTACTCTTGCTGAACCAGCTAGTCATCAAAGGTGGCTAATATCAAAATAAAAACATTTTATTAATACCGATAATAGCTTATGGATTATGAAACAACTATATTTAAATCAAAACATTATAATTTAAAATAATATTGAATTTTCTTATTTGTTTTTTACTTTCCTAGTTAGAAATGAAAATCAAGATTTAAATGAAATTATTATTTACTAGCCACCTTTTGCGACCTGCTTTTTCGCCAAGGGGTCTGTGTAATGCGTTCTAAAAGTTTCAATTAAATACTTGCTCTCTTTATAACTTATCAGCCAAGTATATTTAAACTTCAGACTTCGATATTTACGTAACCCGTATTATTATAGAAGCCTTACGATTATTGGTTCATTGTACTGTATATATATCTGAACTGTCATCAGCTGCTGTGGAATTATGTGGAAAATATCACATTTCATATTTATTCCATAACATTACGCTTCCATTTCAACACGTGATAAGCATCACACTATCCTCGGTTTAATTTGCAATAAGAATTAATTTAATCATTCCTTTTGAACTCTTGACAAAAAGATGGCAAAGCATTGGTACACTCATAACGTGCTCTGGCAGGTTAAATTCTACTTTCATTTGGTAAGAAATTAATTGTTGATAAATATAGTTACAGTATTAATTTAATTCATTAAAAATATTATTTTAATTTATAGGTTAAAACATTATTATCAATGCAAAACAAATAATATCATTTTTAAGAAGATTGAAAAACAGTTTTGTGCTGTATTATTTTCGGAAATTATTGCATAAAAATTCCAAACGTTAGTTAATTTTTAATTAATTGAATTTTCAAAAAACACTTCCTTTAGGTATTTTTTTTATCCTCCAAAGCAAATATGTACATACCAAGTGAGGTAATTCTAGATCATATGATATGGTGCGTAGAGCATTAGAGCATTAACACTCATTCATATACTCAAACACATATTCTTTTGATTATCAGCCTTGGAATGATTCCAAGCCTTGATTGGCCTGAAATCGATATTTTCTTTAAGATGGTGGACGATAATAGCTAAAGTAGCATGTTTAAATAATAAAATTCATTTTTTATCAATCAATCAGTTTTAATGATTGATTCAGGAAATTGATTGATGTAACTTTTGTTTAAAATGTTAATAAAAATAATTTGTTAAATATGACTTCTAGATTAAAATAAGAAAAAGACTAAAATTCGCTAATTATCAATGCATTTTTTGACTCAAGTTACATTAAATGTAATCATTTACATCATTTAGACGGAGTTAACAGTACTAAACAATATATATGGCTATTACTAAAGATTTACAAATTAGCCATTGGGTCCGAGAACTGATTTATTGAAATAATGATATAGATATTGCAAACGATCATAGAAACCTTTGCCTTGCCTTTATTTTTTTTTAGAAAACATAACATTTAATATTTATTTAATTTCATCCAATCGCGTGTTGAAAGCTACATTTTTTTTTTCAATTTAATTTGCAGTTAAAGTTAATTGATTTTTAAATTTGAACTTCTGTCAGTATGATGGCAACAGTTTAATAAAAGCTATTTTTTCTCCTTTGCTCATTTATCCTTTTTCGTCTGTCGTAAAATTTTACTGTTTTGTCTGAAATATACTGTTGAAAAATGTGGTTAAAATATTTCTTTAAAAATTCGTTAAAAGTAAAAACTTAGGTTATAAGTTAAAATACTGATACCATTAGAAAGCTAATTTTTTTTATCTTTAACTTGATGTAAAAATCATCTTTGTAGCATAATATTTTCGGAAGTTATAGCAAAAAAATGTCGAAATTTCGCTTAATTTTTAATTAATTCAAATTCTAATTAAAAATTCGAAAAAAAAGGCTCGAGGTGCGCATTTCTGAACTTCAAGGTATACATTACCAAATTTGTTAGCTGTAGGTCATACAATTTCGCCTGTAGAGCGCCAGCACACACACACACATTGAGCTTTATCATAAGTATAGGTTACATGATGGGCTCTGTTCTTCCAAGATATGATAATTATAAGGGCACAGGCTGTTTTTTTTTCTTCTTCTTTCTTTTAAATCTATATCTTTACTTGTTATAAAGATCAATGTGTGTGTGTTTTTGTTGGCGCTCTACAGTTCAGTTTTGGGCGTACAGATACCAAATTTGGCGCATGTAAACCTCGGAGGACGGAAATATGCACCACGGAGCGATTTTAACGAATTATTAATAAGAATTTGAATTAATTAAAATTAAGCGAAATTTCGACGTTTTTCCACCATAACTATCGAAAATATAATAGCACAAACTTTATTTTTAAGACATATTAAAGATCAAAAAATTGTCTTTTTAGTGATATATATATTTTAATCAAAAAATTAAATTTCTATTTTTAATGATTTTTTTAAATAATTTAATTATATTTTTCAACAATAAGAATAAAATTCCAGCTGCACGCGCACCTTATGAGTGAATGGGGAAAAAATATCCTTTATCGATATGTTACCCCCATATTGACAAAAACTCAAATTAAAAAAATAAACTATTATTGCAAAAATAACATATAAAAATGAAAATTTCCGCACGTGTCTATATGAAATATATTTTTTCTAAAAAGAAAATGTAAAATTTTTATGACACTTACAGTATTATTAATTAAAGAAATCAGATTTATTTAAAAGAAATATGGTTTTATATATATCTTTTATATTCAAGGCCCAACGACTAATTTGTAAAACTTTCATAATAGAAATGCATCTATAAAGGGGGACTAAATGAGGCAAATAATTACATAATATGTAACATGAGTCTATAACTGTTTTAATAAATGAAGAGTGTTTAGCTTTTATCTAGATCCTCTGCTCTTTGAATCGTATTTAACCACATATTTTTCAGACACTAATATTTTAAATAAAAAGAGAGATTTTTTTAAGATTAAATTTTGTGGGATCTGACAGATAATTAGAGAAATATATAGTATATTAAGGGATTGAGGCCTTTATGACTGCATGAGTGAATTATATGACTATAAAAATTTAACTTTAAAAAGAATTTGATGTAGCTATTAAAAGACAAGTTACATAAAGCATTTAATTTACAGTGTCAAGTCACATAAAGTATTTAATTGACAATGATGTAACATAAAGTTATTAACTGACAATTTTAAAGAGCATTAAGATTGCAAGGCGACTAGTAAATTAATAAATAAAAATACCAATTTGTGCTATGTAACATCAACTTACACAAACAGATTTAAAACTGAAGAAAATAGAGCACTGTTTTCGTAACTGACAATTAACCTAATCATTTTTAAATACTGAAGACTTTTTCCTGGAGAAAGAGAAAGGAAACACCCAAATTTTTTCTCCTTCCAAATGCAGAATGACCGATTTCCGCCCAAAATATCGCAATAGAAAGCATCCTTTCTTTTATTTTGCATTCCATGCATTTTTGTTTTCTCTCTTTTCTCAGACACACCTGAAAATAATAAATTCGTCACTTTTATGTTTTTATTTAGCTTCATGTTTTTAACACTTTTAATTAATCTGACTTATTTCATGTTTGTAATTTATCTTTAAAGTCCTTCTTGAGTACTAGAGATTTTTATTTCATTATGTTCACTTCTGCATTCACATAGCAAAACCATAACTTTAATATTTTAAGAATTTTATAATGAGTAAACCATCAATTCAATTAAAAAATTAATTAATGCAATAAAATCAATTGAATGAAATTTTATTTCTATACGTGTGTTATTAATTTTATTATTTACTGAATTTTGTCGTCGATAAACCATTTAATTTAATAAAAAATTAATTAACTAATAAAATAAAATTAATAAACCGTTAAATAGACAACAAATTGTTTAATTTAACTATTTTTTTATTAATTTATTAAAATTTTATTTCTATAAGTGTGGCGTCATCTGGTATTGAATTCCAAAAAGTGACTCCATAGTTCCATGTTGTTCATGATAATGAATTAAAAAATTTTAATTAAAAAAGTGGGAAAGTAATCAAAGGCTTAAAGAATCTATTTTTAAATATATTTATATCGCCTTAATCCTATTTTCATAGTATTTTTATTAATTTTTTTATATCATTACCACGTTAACGTTCAAATAAATTTAAATTCACCAGAAAATTCGTAGTATATCATTGCATAAAAACAATAAAGGAAATCGGATATGAAAATTTCCCTGAACAAGAGTAAATAGGCACAGTTAAATAAATGCAGTAATTAATTATATTTCATTCAACGCATATTCTAATTCATCTTTGTTATGTATTGGGTTGTTCGGAAAGTCATTTCGTATTTTTTTGTCAAAATCAAAAGAAATTTTCGTTTAATGAATAAATTATTTATTAAATTATAAAATTGCCATTCTGGTCTAATACCTTTTGCCATATTTTTGGTAGTAACATGATTACACGCTCATAAAAGTTTTGGTCTTTGCTGTAAAAAAAAACTGATCGAGGTGGTTTTTGGCCTCCTCATTTGAAGGAAAAATTTTGCAAATCAGTTCTGGTACTGATGTACTGTTAACACATCTTCTCCACACATATTGGCTAATTTATTTCTGGCTTGAACAGCATTTTTACCTTTTATAGCAAAAAAGAAAAAAAATGACGAAAATGCTTTTATTGCTCTCCATATTTAAAAGGGAACCATCCAAAAACTACTGCGAAGAATCAGCTGCACTTTTTCACACTCAAGCCTTGCTATATCAGCTCTTAAAACATAAAATGATTTTGCGGTTTAAGTATAAAATTGGGTGCGAAAAATGCAATTAAATCCTTTGTCAGGAAAAAACGAAATTACTTTCCGAACAACCTAATAGAACTGTTTTATTTATTGAAAATGAATTTGTTCTATCTGATGGATTTACAACAGAATTCGATGAAAATTCTTAAATTTTATGTTAAAAACACACCAGTTTTTTTCTGTCTAGTTTTTTCTCTCTTTGCAATCGTATTCACATGGGCATGTGGGATCACATGGAATTGAGTGGGAATCGAGCCTGGGACTTTTTGGCTCATAGGTGCGTAACATAACCATTCGACGAAAGCGAGCGCAAGTTTCTAGTGGCTGTTACTGGCTTATTAAGATACCACTACAGACATGAATAGAAATATAATTATACTTCTAAAAATATGACTTTTCAAAAAAAATTTCATTGAAAAGAAGATATAAAATGAAAAGAACAGATGTTTAAATGCGGAGATTAATAAAAATTCCGAACTCAGGTTTCTTTATAATTGCAATTTTTCTCTCAGCATAATTTTGCAAACGGTTAAAAAATGTATCGGAAAGGAACAAAACGTATAGGAACAAATAATTAAATAACATTATAATACTATTCCGTTTCGAATGAAGATCATACGTTGATCTATACATAAGTATATTTATATTCACTCCTTTGACCCATAACTGGGGACGGGATCAAATTGACTCCGCGTTGTGATTATGAAGCGGTCGTTGTGATTATTAACTATGATTATCAAGTGGTATTCTGTCCTTAAATATAATCATCTCCTCATACCTTAGTTCTTTCAGAAGTATGAACAATATGAACACGTACATATGTTCTTTTTCAAAGCTTGTTTTGTTATTTATGGTGTGCATATGTGACTCGAATAATGCAAAAAGAATAACGAAATATTTTTAAAATATTGTATTCTTCATATTCGTTCGTTAAATTCTTATAGTTTTATTAACATTAGTGTAACTCATTAATATCTAAACGAAGTAAATGCTCATTAAATATTGTTTAGAATTTTCTAATAACGTCTTTCCAGTATTTAATATTACATTTAATATTTTTAATAACTACATGATTTTCAGAATTTATTGTTTCAGAAATAAATTCCAATTCTATTTACAAAAGGAAAAGAGCAATGGAGTCATTTTAATTCCATGTCTCTGGCCGCTTGAGGAAATACATGTATCCATTTATGGGTGAAGTACCGAATCCGTAACAATATAGGTGCCTATTAGTACTTAAAATAAGAATCAAATCTTATATTCAGCCTTCCATGAGAGTGTTCAAGTGTCAGAAAGTTCTGCTCTGTCAAGTCTTTGATGAGCTTTTGAAGGGCATGCCTATTGAAGTCAAAGCTCTATGTTCATAATCGTCAATAAATTTGAGGAATACTTAAAAATCGAGACGACTATATCACCTTGAACTTTTATATTTTTGTTACAAATCATTAACAGAACTGCGTGTCATGATATTCAAGTGAAATAAATCAATAAAATCTTAAGCATCATTTCCGAAATCGTTGATTTTTCATTTGAAACTCATTTTATTTATTTTCTCTGAAGTTCATTTTCCAACATGCAGTTTCTCTAGTTCAAGTCTCACGGTTTTCTTTTATAGTCGAACAAACCTTTCAGATGTTCTGAAGTGGAAAAAGTAGAAACGGAACGAAATTTGTTCTTGCAGGCGAAGTATCACATTGTTCTTTCTTGCCTGAATTGATTTCAAAGGTCAGTTCTTTGAAAGTGATACCTTTATGACCTTAAGATTTAAATACGGAAGGTAAAAAATATTTGTATAGACAGAAAGCGTCCTCTTCAATTAGATAAAAAAGAGGTAGGAAAACAAAGAATCTATTTTGTTTTATATATTATGCTTTATGGTAAAGTAAATTTGTTTTTGTAACACCAATTAATTTTGTAGATTGTCCCTTGGTGAGAAGGTCATATTTTTTACTTTCATTGCAATCATTTTCTTTATTTTTACTGCTATTAAATACAAAAAAATGAGTATTATTGGTTTTTATTTCTATTTATTTTGGGAGGATGAGAATTTTCGCCTAAATTATAATAGAACAAAATAAATGTCCTACTTTTTTATGATAAAAAATAATATTAGTCCTTTTTAATAGAAAACTTCATAAATATCAAAATAAAAATTTTTAATAATACTAAATTATAATAATAATACTAAATTTTTTCAATAATATTCAATTTTTCAAACAATACAGAAATAAAATTTTGAATTCGCTATCTATCTAAACTTTTTATGCGTATTATATAGTAAACTGTCATTGCGTATAATTTTTTAAGTACTCCAGTATCTACATTTGATTTTTATACAAGTTCATTTTAATCGAAAGTCTCCATCTCAAAAATGAAAACAGACTCATTAAATTCGTACTCTTTTATTTAGGTTAAAAGCCATCGCATTTTTAAACTCTCTTAAATTACTATTTGATGCTTTTAAGCCCATAAATGTTATTTCTCATTTATTCTTTCAGTGTAATAAAACACTTTCTGTAAAACAAAGAATTTTCCTAAAATGGTAAAACTTACACTACCTATATTCAATTAACTATAATTCATTTAACTTTGAAGAACTAATTAAAAATTAGAGAAATAGTTATTCGAAAATGGAACTAATAAAATATTTTTTAATATTATTATGACTCAAAAATAATTTTTGGGTTACGCATTTATAAAAGAGAAAACACGAGATCTTTTTCCTCCGATTTTATCGCTTTTAGACGGACAAATTTTTAATACTATAGTTAATCTTTCTAATGTAATCCTTAATTCTTTTTTCCCATATATATATATATATATATATATACATATATATATATATAAAAATTTTTAAAGATACCCTTCAAAGACATTGAAAATAATTACATTTTTATATCAAATATCTAACTGCATGATTATCTTGAAGTTTTGAAAACTAAGGAAGAAATATTCCATTTTTATATTCAGATTTTACATGAGGAATAAGAAAACGCGATTTTAGTACCATGAAAGCTGAACTGTAATTAAAATTATTTTATCCTTGCAACTACATTTTTAATGATATTAACATGTCTTGGGACAACTTTTTGGAAGTTTCAAGCACAAAATAAACAGAACCTGCTATTAAAGTTGTAATTTAATTATTATTACTATATATATATATATATATAAATATGTGTGTGTGTGTGTGTGCGTGCGTGCGTGCGTGCGTGCGTGCGTGCGTGCATAAGTATGTTTGCCTCAAATGATGTAGAATTATTGTATTAATAATATAGATATTTTAAAAAGTCACGTAAATCTTTTCTTGAATTTTTTCTTCCACGTTTATTTAATTTTTCTCAGACATGCATTAAAAATTACACTTTTCGAAGTTTACTTTAAAGTGAAAATAAATTTTTAATTTAAACTTTGTCAAAGTGGTGCCCACACTTACTTATGTACTCGGAAGGGTTAAATTTTGTTTTTATTTTATAGGAAATATTTTTTTAAATTTTTTGTTTTACATTTATATTATTTGAATTTTTTAATGATGAAAACCCCTTTTCATGATGCTTTTGAGCATAAATTTGGCATCGAATCATTTTTTAAAGGAGCTGAGATTTATTATCAAGAAAAAAAGGAATTAAAAGAAAAATCTAGAATGAAGTAACATGGGTTAATTTAAGATAAAAATTAACAAATTTATATAGATTTAAATTAAATTAATACAGATAAACATAACCGAAATATTTATGTTATATATGTCAATCAAATAGCGTAGTAATCAATTTTTTAATTTAACTTGCTCCGGAAAATCTTTTTATTTCTCCGAATAGTAAATGCAAAAATTGGCAAATTGAATATAATTACTTAATTTTACACATTCACTTTTTTAAAGTACAGAAAAGCTTTGACTTGAAGTTGTAGGCCGTTGTTCTCATTTCAAATTTGTCTTAAAATATAAAATTAATTTGGGTAATGCTTTTTTATTACCCAAATTTTCATCCTTTTTTAAAGAAACTTTAACTTTCTTTAAAAAATGATGTAGAAAACATATCAGTCATTATGAAAAAATATAAAAGTGAACTTTAAAATAGTTTTATTATCATTAAAAATTTTCATAGTGTGAAATAATCATTTGAAGAGAAGAAAAATTAAGAAGATTCGAATCTCTAGGTTAAAAAATTGTTGATGATATTGTTTTATATTTGAATCGACTTGTTTAATATTTGATTTTATTCTGTTTTCATAGACGGAAAATACAACTAAATTCAAACACTAGAATTCTCATACTAACCCATCTCATAGAGTTAGATCGATATAATTAAAAGGAAGTTTTCTTATTTTTAAAATAGTGTAACATTCATTTTTGAGCAATTATTGTTTCGGGAATTGTTGCGAAAAATGTCAAAATTCAGCTTTATTTTTAATTAGTTAAAATTCTAATTAAGATTTCTGAAAAACTGCTCTGAGATTACTTCTACCTTCCAATGTATATGTTTTGTTTTGCTTTCCGATTTTTGGTAGCTGTAAGTCAAACGATTTGGCAAGTAGTGATTTAATAAGCACCCGTGCATGCACTTTGATCCTTATTATCAATAATGATAGCAAAAAATAAAATATTGTATATACTGAATACCATATCAGCATTATTGTACAATATATAACAGTATTCAAAAGGCACCGATATTTTTTTTAACATTATTACCGTAAAATTCAAGCGCAAGATATTGGTTTTAGATTAATGAATGATTTTATTTGAAATTTTATTGAAAAACGAATTCACCGAGACATTTTTCTTTACAAAGGATGTACTTTAGTGTTTCATAAGTTTGTAAAAATGTTATTAAAAATTCTGCATTGAAGAATGTTGAACTATGTTGCGAATACTACATTGTAGAGTCTACATTTAACGATACTGATCAACGTTATGACGACATTCTCGTAAATTCAAGGTTTTGAAAAACTGATCAACATTCTGATGATAATATTAAAAATTCTGTTGTTAGCAATATGAAATAGTAATTAATTTTACATTTTTATATATTTTCCCTGTAGTAACTAGAGGATCGGAAAGTTTGTTCATATCCTAATTTTGATTATTCTTTTTGGTTTTAAAATGGCATCTGAGCCTAGCAACATTTGTATATCTCCCCGATATTATTCAATTTTAGAATATCGAACAATATCGTAAGGATAGTTTCAATTTCTTGTGATAAAAAGAATAACCTAGATCATTCTTTACTTTTTTTATTTAGAATAAAATAAATTATTATTAATATTAAAAACTAAATGTTATCATTAGACGTGAATCCTTTGAGAAGTTCTCCACTCATATTTTTATTATATAAAATTACCCAAATTTCCCCTTTAAAATGTTTGAGCCTCCATGTTTTTAGAAAACTCTTATCTTTTGGAATGGTGAAATTTTTGTGCTCATAAACTGAATCAAACCTATTAAATGGTAATTCGTTTCGGAATCATAATGATCTTTTTACTTTCCCATAATTTCAAGCACTACAGGATTAATACATAATATTGTAAAATTTGGAGAAAAAAATGTAAAATATTGTTATATAATATAATATCAATCCAGAAACAATGAAATGTAAGAATTTTATCTACGTATATTTATTGAATGTTAAGAATAAATATACATTACATTTAGTGAGCGCTAATGCTGCTACTACTAAAACACAAATGAACTGAAGAACTTTAGAATTAATGTTAGTACGATTGAAACAATTATTGCCTAGGAATCAAAATTAATAAAGAATCTGGTCAGAGGACTTTCTCAAGGATCACCCTCAGACAGGGATTCAAACTAGGGATTTTTTCTGTGAAGGGTCTGACTTTCGTCAAGAAACTGACCCCTCGTGACCCGAAAATCCCAGAATATTGTGGTTTTGGAGATATATTAGTATCATAAAAGAAAAGACATCAAATTTTGAACAATGGTAAGTCAAAATCACAGCAAACCAAAAAAAACATGAAACCATAAAATCAAATTCGTCAATATGAGAATGTATAGAGACTACTAACTAAATTAAAATCTTACATATCATAAATGTAAAATATACTTTATAAAATAATTCAAACTGAAATCAAATAAAAAAAAATCACAGTAAACCTGACAATCACAAGAATATAAAATCAAATTCAGCAAAAATAAGAAGGTAGAAAAAACACTCACCAAACTGAAGATGCACCTTCAAATAATAGTTGAGAACAAAAGCGAACATAATAACAAGTGAAATCCTATACCTGTAATTGTACAGCCTGATACTAGAATAGTTTTACCGCGTTAAAAGTTAAAAATGTCTACCTTGTTCGGTCATATACAACGTCATCAAAAGAACTCTAGGAGCGCCATCTTATGATTAAAACTAGTTATTTAGTTAGAATTTATATAATTGTTTTTTAATTAATTTGTAATTAGTTTTCTAATATGTATGCAACTTAATTTCCAATTTTATAATTCCCTGAAAATATTATCCAAATTTCCAAATTAATTTTAATTACTTGTTTTACAAAAAAGATCAATCATTCGTACACTTTTTGACAAAATTCTACTGTAATTAATGATCTTATAGTGAGAAAGTGAATTATGATATTTTACATGTTCGAGTCGATAGGAAAATCTATTTTACATATAACTTTCGATTGTGCTTTTCATATAGTGACTTAGTTTTAGTTTGTCACAGTGCAATAGATTAAAACATCGAATAGCTTATCAAATAAGCGAGAGTTCGAATGTCAGTGTAAGTTACAGATGGTTTGGATGGTTAAGATAAACGAATAGTAAAATGAAAAGATAAACAAACAATGATGAAAGAAATCGAAAATTTATTTTGTAAATTATGTAACAGTTTTCATATAAATATCTTTATATAAATCTTTTTGTCACTGAGAACTTTGTCGTACAAGACCATGAAACTACGTAGTATACAATATTGAGTTTCATTTTGCACAGTATCAAAGTATAATATTAAAAAGTATAATTAAAAGATTATACTTTATATTGCGTCAATATACTTTATATACTTTTACAATAAATATACTTTATATAGATTATACTTTATTTGTTTTTATACTTTATATATTTCAATCTACTTTATATATTTTTGCTTTTTTAAATATACTTTTTTTTCAAATTCTACAAGTATTGAAATGTATGAGTTGCTCGAATATTTGCCTGACCCAAATTAAGTGTAGGCATGCAGCTCTATTGATGTAAAGTTGCGGCTCTCCAGTTTCATACAAAAAAATTAATAACTTACCATCAAAACCCTTAAAAAATTAGAAAAAAAATATTTTTAAGCACATAATCTTTCACCATAATTGTTAAATACAAATCACTACACCTTAAAGATATACCAGGTATCCAAAAATTTGAAACAACTTTAAAAATAAATAATTCAAAAGCGAATAAATATAAAAAGATGCGGTTTGCAATAAATAAATGATAAAGAAACCGGATTTGTTTCAAACAAAAAAAAGTTGCAACAAAAAAAATTATTATGTTTTCCACTAACAGATGACGCTGTGCAGTCACTGGTGTATGATTACGCAAGCAGCACAAGTAGTATAAAAAGAGAGAATTCATCAGCTAGTCGAAATTGAAAGCATAGAATTGCTATCCTAAGTGTAGAACGTTGTCTTGGTTAAACTCTTTTGCAAAAATACAGAAAGTTCCAGTCTGGCATTGCGGAGCATGAAAGGTATAAGAGATGGTAAAGAACCAATCACATGCTCTGCACTGATCATAATGATGCAGAAATTTGAAGCCACAAGGTTTTTTGGCTTTACGTCAGAGAAGTAGTGACCGACCAGCAGCACCTGCTGATGTTGTCCTGACAGTTCAACAGAGTATGCCATCGATATCAACCGTTTCTGCACAATGGGAATGCAACGCTTGAGAAGTTTCGAGACAGACAAGCTTGTCTTACGTATCTGTCTGGAGAGCACTGCGAATAACGCTGAAACGATATTCTTACAAACTGCAGCAGAACAAGAACTGAAACCTGATAATTTCATCCAGCGATAAGATTTGCGAATTAGGTATTCGTTAAAATGAACAGCAGCACGACTGGCTTTACACTCTGCTTTGGACAGATGAAGCGCATTTCACACTCTCTGGCACTGTTAATACACATAATTTCCGTGAGTGGAGTACAGAAAAGCAACATGCATTTGTTGAAGAACCCTTGCATTAGCCAAAAGTGACTGTCTGGTGTAATTTCAATGATTTTTAATAGGTTAATTTTTTCCCGAGGAAGTCCCCGAGACGGGTTTAAAAACAGTTTCTGTCATTGGTGAGCGATATACAGCATTGTTACAAAACAAGATTATTCCAAGATTGCAAACGCCTCAGGTACTACAGATAGTCACCTTTATGCAAGATATAGAATCACCACATATCTTTGATCCAGTGCAACGACTGCCACTATCAAAATTTGGGGAGGGAGATTTTCAAAACGCATGGCCTCTAACATCTCCCGATCTGACACCTTGTGACTTTTGGCTGTGGGGTTACATGGATTGCAGGGTATATCGCGACAAACGCAAACATTGGAAAATTTGAAAGGAGTTATTCTACAACCAATGTTTGCAATACCGAAGGAAATGTTGTTGAGTACTGTTAACTGTATTGTTCCTCGTCTGACATCTATGCTGCTGAAGGATGGATAGCACATTGAAAAGTTTTAAAATTCAGCAACGTTATTTGAGTAAGCAATCTATTTGTCAAATAAATATTTCTAAGATCATAGTCTCCTTGCATAATCGGGTATCGTGAACCAACAGCGCCATTTATGAGTAGAAAACATAACATTTTTTTATTGCTTCATACGAAATCTTGTTTCTTTAACATTTATTTGGTACAAACCGCATCGTTTTATCCTTATTCGTTTTCCAATTATTAATTTTTAAAGTTGTTCCAGACTTTTGGAGAGATAAATATATATATATATATATAAGTCTGCCGATAACTTTGATTCGATACATTAACACTGAAGTTAAATATTAAGCTAGCCGAATGATTATATAAATATTTTGATATTTTTAAAAAAGAAATTAATACTTTGAATTATTTTCTCCAAATTTTCGTAGTAATATGATTTTACTTCTTATATTAAATTTTAATTAGTATTTTCAATATAATTATTGTTTTGCACAATTAATTAATATCGCTTTCTAATTAGTTTCATACCCTTTTATTCTTTCTTTTCCCATATCTTTTTTGTGTGGTTGTTCAAAGGATGCATTTTGACAAATGGCAATGTCCGTGTTTTTGAAAAATTACATATGTTCCTTTATATATATATTATTTAAAAGCTATTGAATGTTGAATTTTATGAATATAGTTTCTTTAAAATAAATTAATATTTTTAAGCTTACTAATAAAATCCTCACATTTTTCTTATGTAAATAATTTTACTCATATTGAGACTTTGAAGTTTTCAATTTGCTCAGAGGAAAGAACATCAAACTCAAATTCGTATATCTATATCTATACTAATAATAAAGCTCAATGTGTGTGTGTGTTGGCGCTCTACAGACCAGACCGTTGGACCTACAGCTACCAAATTTGGTACATGTATACCTTGGAAGTCGGGAATGTGCACCTCGGAGCCCTTTTTTCCAATTTTTAATTAGAATTTGAATTAATTAAAATTTAAGCGAAATTTCGACGATTTTCCGCTATAACTTCCGAAAATATTATCGCACAAACATGATTTTTACATCAATTAAAAGATTAAAAAATTAGCTTTCTAATGGTATCAGTGTTTTAATGTATAACTTAAGCTTCTATTTTTAACGAATTTTTAAAAAAATATTTTAACCATGTTTTACAACAACCAGCGGGTGACCGAGCTCCGCTCGGAGAAAACAGGTATCGAAGTTAACTCGAAGATTTAAATTTTCAATTGCGATTTATCAAAACAATACATGCCATAAGAAAATTTGTGAAACCATTGGTGAAATGATAACCGGTTAAACCTCGGCTTTTCATCGTCCACCAGCGATGTCATGTCTTGATGTTCCATTGGAAATCCCCATCTGCACTTCCATGTTTGCTGACCATATACGGAGCGCTTGGGTTCATATCACCACACGGGTTATGGATCATCCATTTCGAGATCAGTTCCTTGAGTTCCGGATCATCTTCTGGAAACTTTATTAGTTCGCCATATTGGCTATAGATGGCAGCACGTTACCGCTTGAAACCTATTAGCCATTATGGCGAACTAATAAAGTTTGAAAATATCCTATCTGTAACTCCGAAATGCTCTACCGTAGCGCTTCAAAACCGGCGCCAATCGATTCCTCGTGGTCAAAAACCCCAGACCCCCAAGTTTACAGGAGTTTATTAATTCTGGGG
>JAPMOQ010028337.1:871608-885479 GCA_026543055.1 Argiope trifasciata | reverse complement strand
TATAAACCTATAACAGCATAAACATAAAACTTTATTAGTTCGCCATATTGGCTATAGATGGCAGCACGTTACCTCTTGAAAATTTAAGTAGCCATTATGGCGAACTAATAAAGTTTGAAAATATCCTATCTGTAACTCCGAACTTCTCGACCATAGCGCTTCAAAACCGGCGCCAATCGATTCCTCGTGGCCAAAAACCCCAGACCCCCAAGTTTACCGGAGTTTATTAATTCTGGGGTGATTTTCGACTTGACAACCATTCCTCGTATTATAGTATTAGATATATTTCGGACAAAACAATAAAATTTAATCTGCACGAGCACGTGAAGGGGGAAAAGTTAGGTTTTATCAGCATGTTGCCATCCTATTGACGGAAGTTCAAACTAAAAAAACAACAACTATCATTATAAATTAAATCTAAAGAAATGCAACTTTTAGCACGTGACTGGATAAAATAAAAGAAATATAATATGTGACATTTTCTAAAATAAATAATGAACGGGCAAAGGGGAAAAAATAGCTTTTATTAAACTGTTGAAATTATACTGACAGAAGTTCAAATTAAAAAATAAATTAACTATGACTGCAAATTAAATAAAAAAAATGTAACATTCACCAGGTGATTGGATGAAATTAAATAAATATTAAATGTTATGTTTTCTAAAAAGGAAATACAAGACAAAGGTTTCCATGATCGTTTGCAACATCTATATCATTAATTTAGTGAATCATTGTTACGTGACTTTCGAAGTTTAAGTATATCTGGCAGAGAAATTATAAAGAGAGCAAGGCACATAAGTATTTAATTTAAAATCTTAGACCCAATTACTCTTGGCGAACCAGCTGGTCACCAAAGGCGTCTAGTATTGAATAAATTATGGTTACAATTTCAAATTATACAATATAAAAGATGTAGATACCATTTTTTTAATCTATGCACTTATGAATTAGTTATTTCCTTTTAGTTTGTTAGAATCATTAAAAAACAAGCGAGTGAAGTAATTAATATTTACACATCATAATAACTATGCAATATAAAAGATACATATACCATTTTTTAATCTATACAACTTAGTAATCGGTTATTTCATTTTAATTTGTAGAAGTCATTAAAAAACAAGCAAGCAAAATCATTTATATTTACATCATAATTTTTATTTACACAATACAAAAAATATAAATAAAATACATACGAAAAAATATGGTCAAATGGTTTTTTCAATGTAATCAATCACCTATTTAAAACAACTCAAAAATTATTTATTATTCTGGACATTTGAAATTAATGAAATCAATTATTATAGATGAAATCAATTTTATTCAACAGAAACATTCTAGATACCAAACAGTTTTTTATCCCCAATTAAAGCATAATATCGAGAAGTATGCTTTTAAAGCAGATTATTTCTGTAATGCATTTTAAATTGCTGAAGCTACATTGAATGAATATCATAAAATAGAACATAAATAGAACAAAGATCATGATAAATATATATGCATATAGAAATTAAATAGGATATCAAGAGGAGTTGGAAGAAATACTTTTATGTTTTTACAGAAATTTATGATTCAAAATTGATATATTAAAGCAATAGGGAGAAAAAAAAAGAGTGAAGCCTCCATTTAGCAATGAAACTGGAAATAAAAAACATATAATAAATGCTGATTTGGAAATTGATTTTCAATGAAAATATCAATATTTCTTAAAACAAAAATCACCGAGGTTCCAATGAAACACTATAACAATAAATTTCAATTTAAATACAAGAAACAAAGATTATGATTATCAGAAAAAAACACTAATGAGAATAAACAGATGACTCTTTTGTTATTAAATATTATTACCCAGCAATAACTGAATAATATGAATTACTAAAAGATAAGTAAAACTTTAAGGTTCATAATAAAAAAAGTAAAACTTCATGATGCATTTTATTTTAATGTCATCAACTAATGACGAAGGTTTAAATGTCATGCGCATAAGTGCATGACACGTGACTTTAACTTCACATGAACTGACCCCATTGCATTTCATTTCTGTCGTACCCAAAAAGCAACTGTCTGAATTCAAAAATTCCTCATTCAAAAAAAAAAATTGAATGTCTAATTGGTAGCAGACAAATGGCTACAAAAATTCAATTATGAAACTAAATTAACTAAATCTAAAATTGCAAGGAAAGGGCAACCAAGCCTATCCTTGCTTGAAGAAGATGTCAGTTTTTAAAAAAATTACTTCTTTTTGTTGAAGAGATGGATGGTGGTAAATTACTTCATTTTAAAAATATGAAGCAATATCGCGATTAGAACTATTAAAACACATTACTTTAGAATAACTTTAAAAAACATCGATTGATTTGCAGAGAACAATTTAAAACAATCAAAAGTATTTTCACGTTCGTAGTAAATCATCTCAACACAAATACATTAACATGAGATCAACACCGAGTCATTTGGATTTGATACTGGATCGCTTCAAATGCAGTAGCTACGTTTGAAAACCAAAACTTGTGAAGAGGCAAGTTCACAGAGCTCAAGAGCAAGTTGGGAGAGTTGAGGTCCAGAAATGCATGCAGATCGCGCAGGACAAGGGGACAGCTCTAAAAGAAATCCTGCAAGTTGAGGTCCTCATATTCGAAGGATGGAATAGTCTTCTACACTGATGGAAAAAAAATCCCGACACTACGAAAGAGCTGTGCTAGATAAACGAAATTTGGTAGGCATGTTTATACATCTGAAAGATGACGTCGATTCAAATTTCGAGCTACGCGCGTAAGAGTGGCGCTAGTAGCGACACTATGAACATACAAATGAGGTGTGCTTTAAATAAGCGCTGTAAGGTTCGTGATCTTTATTTACTGTTGAGATTTGACCTAGTGGGTTAATGTTAGTCAAGGATGCCTCTGAGAAGACGAAGAAGCCATTATTAACAGCTCACTGAGTTTGAACGAGGTCGTGCTGTAGAGCTACGAGAAGGTGGGTTTTCTTTCCGCGATATTGCCGAAAGACTTGGCGGGAATGTATCCACTGGGCATGAGTATTGGCGGCCGTGGTCAAAGGAAGGTACTGCCTCAAGAAGACCAGGTTCCGGGCGGCCACGTGGTACTACTGACAGGGAGGACCGTCGTATTCGGCGTATGGCTGTGGCTAATCGTACTGCGTCTGCAGCTGAAAATTGAGCTGCAGTTGGCACCACAGTGACACAACGAACTGTTACAAATTGGTTACTTCAAAGACAGCACCGAGCCAGACGCCCTGTACAGTGCATTCCACTGACTCCAAACCACTGCCATCAAGCTAGAGATCATTGGAGGACGGAGTGGAGATCTGTTGTGTTTTCTGATGAAAGCCGGTTCTGCCTTGGTCGCAGTGATAGCCGTTTGTTGGTTAGAAGGAGGCCAGGTGAACGCCTGCTAGTGACCTGTCTGTGGCCTACACACACAGGACCTACTCATGGAGTTATGGTTTGGGGAGCAATTTTGTATGACAGCAGGAGCACTCTCGTGGTTATCCCAAGCACCCTGACAGCAAATTTGTACGTCAGTCTAGTGATACAACCTGTTGTGCTGCCTTTCATGAACATCATTCAAGGGGGTGTTTTCCAACAGGATACCGCTCGCCCTCATACCGCTGTTGTAACCCAACATGCTCTACAGAGTGTCGACGTTGCCTTTGCCTGCTAGATCACCAGATCTTTCTCCAATCGAGCACGTATGGGACATCATTGGACGACAACTCCAGCGTTATCCACAACCAGCATTAACCGTCCTTTCATTGACCGCCCAAGTGCAACAGGCATGGAATTCCATCCCACAAACTGATATCCAACACCTGTACGACACAATGCATCCATGTTTGCATGCTTGCATTCAAAATTCTGGCGGTTACACCGGTTACTAATGTACCAACATTTCACATTTGACATGGCTCTTCTCGCCAATGGCTCTGCCTGTGATCTTGAAACTTTTATCAATTAAATATGTTACCTAGATAAATGTGTTCCTAAAATTTCATTACTGTACAATAATTTTTTCTTGGTGTTGGGATTTTTTTCCCATCAGTGTATAATGCTACAGAGAAGTGAAAAAGTTGGCATATGAAATGCTGATGATCTTTGCGTCGACATATTTTATTGCTCAAGGGTTCTTTGCATGTATATAATAAACAGTGAATTTAGAAGTCAACTAACAAATAAATATCTAGAGTTGTGCTGGAAACTTAAAACAACAAGCTATGATTCAAATTTAATCAAATTTTCAAAAGGCATACAAATCCAAAGATCCCATTGATGTAACAACCTATATTTGCGTTTTTATATGAACAAAGATTTATTTTAAATTTTATATATATATATATATATATATCACGAGGGGTCAGTACTTTTGGACATTGTCCAAGGCCTCTCACAGAAAAAAGAATCCCTTATTTTGAATCCTTCCCTGGAAGTGACACTTGAAGAAGTTTTCAGGCCGGATTCTTTTTCTATTGGGTGTAATTTTGATTCGTTTGCGTTCCTTTTTGCTTGGCTTATTTTATTAATTAATTTATATTCCTTTGTATTTTAGTTGTAGCTGCATTTGCTCTCACTAAATACAATCATTGATTTTTTTTAATTTTAAATTTTAAACTTGCTTGAATCCGAAATAATTTTTAGTTTCAATTCCAATTTTAGTTTCGTTTCCGTAATTAGTTTCCTTTTCATTTCGTTTACATAATTGTATTAATTATATTAATTTAGATTTGTTTCATTAATGGTTCTATTTCATTTACTTTTCATTTTGTGAACTTTTAGCGTTTAATTCCGAATTAAATTTAATTTCGATTTCGACCTAATTAGTTTCGTTTTAATTTTTGTTGACTTAGAAAGTGGGTTTTAATTATTTTAATGCTTTTACGGTTGTGTGTATATCTATATATATATATCTATATATATACAGTCATAAAATTATTAAAACAATCAAAACCCATGATATATATATATATATATATATATATATATAATACTATAATTAAATCGAAAATTTTAGTGGCTCTTTAAAAACTGGAAAATTTTGTAAATTTTTGCTTTTGATTCTTCCGTTTCAATGGGTTTCCGACCCCAGCCACAAATCATTTTTCTACAACAAATTATATCACTCTAAAATATTATTTTAGCAAACAAAATTTAAATGATTGCTTTGTTAATCATTTAAGGTATCCGACTACGTTAAAAACGCTGGTTATCAAATACATTGGCGAAGTTTTTTTTTATTATTATTATTGTTATTTCTCCTTGTTCAGACTTTCCTCGTTCCAAAACAGTTTATTTTCTCTGGGAAAAGGAAGGCCTGACCTATCATCACGTGTCGAATATTTTTTCAGCTAAAATTTGTCTTTCACTTCAATTTTCTCGAAAATTTACTTTTCCTAAAAATACTCCACGTTAACATGATATCTCAAAAACTAATAGAGGGATTTGTATAACAATTGCACCGCGTATTTTAAATAATATGGGCAATGAAATGAACCAAAATTTTGATTGTTGGTGAAATACTTTTTTTATTTATAGGCGTTTTTAAAAAAATTGAGCTGTAAATTTATGAAAAAAACCATATATATTCGTAGTTTTTTACCCATAACTTCTTTGCATCTCAACGTTTTTCTTATATTTTGGTTCATTTCATTCATCATTATGTTCTCTAACTTGTCTACAAAGAAAAAATAGGATTGCTGCATTACCATATTTTGCAGTGTTAACCACTCAGGTTAAATTTCAACAAAATTTACTACAAATTTTCCTATTTCTCAAAACATAATATATTTTTGAATAATTTCGTTGTATTTATAGTACTTTGTATTATAATTGACGATACATAATAAAAACATAGTTTTAAATAGTCTTTAAAAAATCCAACTTTTCAAAAAATTTCCTCCGAACGTAGTCGGATACCTTAATAAAATTTCTTGGCTCATAAAACCCAAATTAATCAATTTCAAGAAATTCGATACCAAACAGTATCAAAAAAATATTTATTTGCCAGCCAGACTTATAGTTTCTGCATCAAGTACAATTTGATATTGGTATTAATATTTCATTAAGAAGAAAAAAAATTTATTTTATAAGAAATTAAGAATATTAGCATTAGCACCAATTTAAGAGACAGGTTCAAGAACAGCAAAAAGCAACAGAAAAGAAATGCTAGGATGAAGCAACATTCTTAAACAGAGGCAACGATGAAGAATTTAAATTGAAACGATTGTAGGACGGGAAGAAATGTTCATGTGCTTACTGTTTGATCTTGATATTCTTATTTAAATTTGACGGAGTTTGAAATAAGATATTAGGGTTCAAAAGGCAATTCAAAAAAAGTATCGTGTAGATAGAAGCAATCACAGAAATAAGCTAACAAAATAATTTTGTTCACCTGATTCTTTTGATTTTATTCTGCTGAACTTCTTTATTTTATTTTTTTTTTCTTCTGACACTTCATTTTTCTAATAATATGCATTTGGAATTTTATTTGCTTATATATCAGAAAAAATATCAAATGTATTGTTCTGGATTTAGTATAAAAGCATTTAAGAATAAGCTTCATATAAACTTTTCACATAAAAAAAATATGCTATAACTTTTTTTTTTCTTTTTGCACACAGTTGTTTCACTGTAACCAGCTTCAGCAAATGTTTGGGTTTTCTGTTTTATCTTTAGTTTTCGAATTATTATTTACTAATATAATTTTACTTTCGTTCTTCATGATTTAATGACATGAGTGAGAAGTGTTTATATTTTTATACTACTAAAGACGCTTTAACAACGGATCATGCCATTATATTACCAGACGTTGATGACTGTTCTTATTCCCGCTATTTAACAGAAATAAATTCTATTGTAGGAGCGAAACATATTCACAGCATATTTGAAAGTAATGGCCAGATTAAAATATACTTCAAAGATAAAAAGTATGTGAATGAAATTTTAGAATCTGGAATTTTTTTGAATAAGAATTTTTCAAAAGTTTCTCCCAAAGATTATGTGATACTGAAAGTTATCATTTCAAGAGTTGATCCTTCCATACCAGATAACTGTATAGAAGAAGTTTTGAAAACATATGGCCGTCTTGAATCGCCAATTGTGCATACAAAAATATCCAAAAAGAAGGACTTTGCTCACATTGAGTGTGGGATTAGAGAAGTAAAATTAAGAGTGCCTGGTAGACTCAAATTTCCCAGAAAATTTAATTTATTTTATAAAGGTGTTTTTTACGAGGTTGATGCCAAAGTCATCGAGGAAATACCTCTAAAAAAGGCCTCTGACATGCGGAAAAGGAAGAAAAATGATATGGAATGCAAATCCACAAATTTTTTAAAATATGATTCATCATTAAATTGTGAAAATTTTCCAGAGTGGTGTAAAAATAATCCAGATAACTGTGGAGACAGTAAATCTCCAACTTCAATTGATTTACTATTGCAAATACACCAGTCGCTTAGGTGCTTACCAAAGAGAAATGATGTACTTCATGATAAAGAAAATGATACAGCTGTGTCATTTAAAAAGAATGTGAAATTACCATTTATTCAAGAACAACAACTTGTGGCTTTTTCTAAAAATTCTAATAGTTCTCTCAATGCCAAAGCTAAAAATGATAAAAATGTGCCGGTAAGGCAATGTTTAACTGATGGAAATTTGCAAAGCAGAGTTTCCATCCAGCATAAGCAAACTTTTAATAATAAAACAAATAAAAAACATGATAGCAAAAACTTAAATTCAGATAAAAAAAGACAAAAGTGTAAGAAAATTCATGAAGATGCTGTATTAATTTGTAATAGTGAGAGCAACCGAACAAAACCTGTACATATCCCTCTTAATATTAATAAAGATATATCAAATAAAATTTATAGTACTCGTAATGCAGAAAAGAAAAAATATAGTGGAAAATCCAGTGTTTGTTATAAAACTGCATGCCTATCAACTCGTACTAGTGAAAAGCATCAGACCGAAAAATCTTATGATGATGATAATGAATTATGTCTACCATCAACATCTTCATGCTCATCAAATCTTACTATTATCTCAAACCTTAAAAAAACTCTTTCAGAAAAACTTAAAGTTTGTAATAATGATGTTTCTTCATCTTCCAAATATAGATGTGTAAATGAAAAAATGTCACCAGAAAAATCTGATATTTGTGATGATAATACCGATCTATCATCAGATTCTTCTTCATTATTGAATCGTAGAATTATGAAGAGAAAAACTCCATTAAAAACATCTTGTACTTTAAGTGATCATATGTGTTCCTCTTTAAATTCATCTTCACCAAAACATAAAACTGTGAAAAAGAAAACTTCATTTGGCTCTAATATTTGTACAAAAGGTGAGTATAAGCCTTCAAATACTCCTTCTGTATCTAAACTTAGAATTCAAAAGAGAAAAGCTTCAGAAAAATCTGAGAGCATTAATAATAATTGTTCATTATCAAAGACTTTTACATCATTGAGAAGTAGAACTAAAAAGAAGAAAACAGCTCAACAGTCTGTTGTCCATATTAATGAAGAATGTTTGTCTTCTAATTCCTCTTCTGCCGAACATAATACTATAAATGTAGAATCGTTTGATAGATTTAGTGTTTATAATCGTGATATATATCAAGTATCTAGTGCCACTTCTGTGACCAAACCAAGAGTTGCAAAGAGAAAAACTTCAGAAGAAAAATCTAGTACTGATAATGTGTCATCAAAATCCCCTTCAACAAATCTTAAAGCTCAAAAGAAGGAAAAACTTGTAAAAAAGGCTGATGTTTATGATAGCAGTGTTCATCCGTCATCCAAATCCATTACATCACCAGATTATATAATTTCTCAATTTGCTGATCAAGATTCTAGTCTTAATGTCAGCAAACAAAATGCAATTGACCTGCAACATTCAGAAAATCAAAGTGCAATTTCCAATGACAATTCATTATCAGAAATCATACAGTCAGATTTTCATCCTAATCCTGTTCTTGGAACCATATCAAATGTAACTGAGACTTTTTCACCAAATGTTGATATTCAACATCCTATTACAGAAGCTTGTAATGATGTGACACATAACATCAGTCAGCTTAAAAATAATATTATAGTTACAGAAGAAAATGTTGATGTATGTAATAATGATGATGGTTCTATTGCAACAGAAATAAATAATCAAGAAATTCCCTGTTTACCTAGTTCAGTTGCTGTTCAAACTAATGTAGAAATTCCTACCCTTAATGCTGATATTCTAAATGTAAATCATTCCATGTTACTTAATATTTCAAATCATGTTTCGGAAGGGAATTCAGATGGAAAAGTTTGTCCAGTGATAAAAAATACTTCACAAAATATAAGTAACAGTGATAGTAATCTTAATTTATCCAAAAATGAAAACAATGATGATCTTGCCAAGGTTTTAAAAGAAGATGGAATGCATGTTAGTTCATGCAAAGAAAGGAAAGAAATATCTATTACTTGTGATCATATTTCTTCATCATTGACATTGGAAGTAGATTCTGATAAAAATGACTCCAATTATTCAGTTTATAATCCAGAGGACTTAAATTCTTCTAAAAGGTTGAGTCAAAATATTGTTTCTAATGACATATCACAATCTCATTGTGTAGATAATCCAAATCTGTTTATAAATCCTAATACAATTTTAATCAATTCTACTAATAATAATTTATCCTTGCCCATAAGCAACCATAATAACTGTACTTTAGAATCAGATTTATCTTGTGAAGAATATTTTAACAAAGATAGAAATAAGAACACCACTGTTAGCAATGACAAGATTGTTAAATTATGTTCAAACTTGGCATCATCAACTAATCAAGAATCTCTACATAATCTGAAAAATATCTCATCCAGTAAATTCAATTCAAACGAGGTTGATTCCCATCAGTTCAATAAAAAGCAAACTCCTTCAAGAAAATTCTTACAACCAAAATTCAGAAGCAAAGCAATTCTCAATCCTGCATCCTTTTTGATAAAGAACAAATCAAGAACTAAATCTAAAAATTATGCAAAATATCCTACTAATAAAATAGACCAGAGGCTTCAAAGTAAAAGCAGTTTAAGTTACCAAACTAAAAAACAAAGGGAATTTCGAAATAGAAAGTATTTGTTTTCATCTACTCAAGACAAAAACATTTATGAGTATGAATTTGATAGTGATGAAGATTATTCAGACCAAGTTAGTTACAGTAAATGGAAAAATCAGAATTGTACATCTAAGGAATATAAAAAGTTAGATACAAAGTTTACAAAGAAACTAACTCAAAGCTTTAATAATTATTTACTAAGCAAAAAGAGAAAACATAGAATTGATAATGTAGTTATGGATAAAAATTCTGAAGGCACATTTAATAGTAATATCACTTCTGAACATAGAAAAAGATTGAAGGAAGGTTCTAAGAGTAATGTGCAAGTAACTGAAAATAGTTTTGCAAAACGAAAGAGAGTAAATTCATCTGAGAATTTTAATTCTGATAATGATTATTTTGAAGTAGTTCATGTAGGTGATGGAAAACATGATAAACTTAGTATTATTGTTAAGAAAAAGTCTAAATTGAATACTCCTAATAAGAATAATAATGTAAATGTTAATTCTAATATTCAAGCTCTTGAATCAATCTCAAAAGATTTCCCATCTGAATTCATGCCTGATCCTCATAATTCTAGATATATGAATCAAGTAGAGCAGCAAAGCATTAAAAAATATCAGAAAAGAATAACTTCCCATGATATCATTCAAAATGTTACACCTGAAATTTTCAGAATATCAAATGAAAATATTTCTGAAAAAAGAATTCCTGAATATAGAGTGAAATCAAATCCTTTAAATTATGGAGAAGTAACTTCTACACCTAAAACATTCCAAAAAGATAGATTTGTTTCTAATCATAAATTTCAAGAAAATAGTGTAATTCCTGAGGACAATACAATGAACAAAAATGAACTAATTGGGAAAAGTCAGCAATCATTGCAATCCAATACTAATATGCCAATAAATAGACATTCAAGTTATAAAATTGTTCTTCAAAAAATTTCTGAAGACAAATACAAAAACTCCTCTGGTCGAACATGCAATAGGAAAATGGTTAAAACTAAATATAGATTAAAATCCAGTCAAGAAGAAGCAGTTTTCAAGACTGATAAAAACAAATCTGTCAATGAATGTAAAGGTTGTAACGATAAAAATTTTGTTATCAATAAGGATGTTTCTAATTTTGGAACAACTGGGCAAATTGAATTCCTTCACATTAATAGAGAAAATGCAGATGAATCTATTAGTGTTGATAAAGTAACTGACTCTGATCCAGCTTCAGTATTACAGCAAAATAATAATACTGATGAAGGTGATTTTCATTCTTGTGTCAATGGATTTCTTCAACAGTTAGCAAGTTGCAACCAGCAAAACAAATGTTCTCAAAAAACTCATTCTTGTTCTTCACAAATTTCTAAATTTAGTCAGAATAGTGAACTGCAGAATGGATTTCATGAAAAAGAGTTGGTCTGCGATGTAGAACAAAATATAGATGGTACACAAGATAAAATTGCCCATTTAACTCCAGAGGTAACAGAATCGTTTATTAACAGAATATCACAATCAGATATACTCTCTTCATCACTCTGTGATAAAGACAATAATGCATTAAACAAAGATTTAACTACAGATGATTTTTATAATTTTTATCATTTAAGGAAATGCAGTGTTCTTCTTGAAAGAATTCCTATTCCAGAGGAATTGTTATGCAATGCAAATGCATCATTTTTGTTAGAGTCTGTAAGTAATGGTTTAAAACCATTGAAGGTTTCCTTTTCTTTGACAACTAATGCTAAAGAAAATGAACAAAGCAGCTCATCTAACACAACATTTTATATTAAACAGGAGCCTTGTGATAATACATTTGATAGTGTAAACAATACTATTGAAGTTGAAGAAACACCAAATCCATTCTTCAATTCTTTTTCTGATCCTAATAACAGCCAGGACTTTCAGTCAAGGTCATATGATAATGCTCCTTTTCAAGATGGCACATTAATTCAAATAAATGATAGTTCTGCAATAAATGTTATTTCGTGCAATGAAATTGAAAAAGCAGATTTCAGTAATGTAATTTGTGATATTAAAGAGGAACCTAACTCATTACTTGACTTTGAAAGAAAAATTGTTGATAATTCAAGACTTACAAATGAGTGTAATTTTAAACAGTCTGAAGACCTTAATGATAATCAAAAATTCCTTGTAGGTGTAAACATTAGTGACAAAACCATTGAAATAGATAGAAATTCTCTAAACCAGAATTTATCAAATTCTGTCCCAAATCACTCTACAAGTAGATTACCAGAAATATCTGTATCTTTAATTCGGAATGATTTCAACTGTTCAGGAATTTCTGAATCCAGTTACTCAAGAAATGAAAATCCGCCCAATATAGAAATTAGCAGAGATAATTTTTCTTCTGAAAGCACTGATAAAAGGCAAAATATTCATTTTGTTGAGATTTCAGAAGGTGATAATGATATTTCAGAGCCTAATACAAATAAAATGAAGCCTTCAAATTTATTCCAAGCTAAACCTTTTGTAAGCAATGGTTTGCAGAGCAGAATTTCTACAAATACTGCTGGCAAACTTAAAAAAGGGAATGCTAAATTAACTTCCATTGATAAAATAGCTGAATTTTGTGCATTACGAAAAAGCGCCAGCCAAATTCCTGCTCTTCAGCTAAAAATATCACTACTGAATGAACAAGATAATGTAATAATTAATAATGAAAATTCCACTCATCAAGTTTATTCTGGTGGTTTATCATCTATTTCTACTGAAACAATTGTGAATGAGTATGTGAAATCTGACTTTAATAAGAAGTCAGTGGAGAAGAAAAAAGAAAATGTTATGGTCAAATGTAAATCAATTGTTGGTGGTCAAGAAGATATTTCATCTTCACAAATTTGTCATGATCAAGGTATAAATTTTCATCAAATTGACTCGTCTATTAGAAATGAACAAAATAGCCCAACAGTAGCAGCATTGGAACTGACTAATAATGAGGTTAGGAAGGAATTAACATTTACTCCTTGTTATAGAGAACCTCATGTTTCCAGTGATAAAAAGGAAAAAAGTGTGAGCTCATCAAATCATGCTGAAATACATGGTGAAAAAATTACTCCTGTGCAGCTAAGTCAGACGCAGTGTCAAAGGAATATTGCATCTGGTGCATTAAATCGCATTGATACCTACGTTGTTAAATCTGTTGCTGTGAAACCACAGTATGTTATGAATAAGAGCCTTAGCCCTAGAAGAATTTATCCAGAGTTGCCGAGAAAGTACCCTTTTTCTGAAAAGAAATTGATTGCATTTGTCAATGGTATGAAATGTAACAAAAATGTTAAACAGACGACTCTGCAAATGCTAGCAAAAAATAAAACACCTGGTGCTTTAAAAGATCTTATAGTACAACTCTATGACTTTTTCCATGTGTGCCGTGATAGTAATAAGAAGCTTCAAATATCCCGCCTGATCATGTTACTAAATGAAAAATAAGCATGCTTGAGGTTTAAAAATAATAATTATTATTATTATCATAACCTTTTGTACTGATGTAAATAATTGTAGTCAACTGATGCTTTGTTTCTTCATGTTTCTTGGTTATCTTGATTTTTTTTTAAATTATGTGTTCATTATTTTTATTTGTTAGTTTATTTCCAAGCTCAAAATTATTTGTGCATTTTATTCATAAATGTCCGTCAAGTTATTTGCTTGTAAGATGAAATGCTTGAATTAATAATTATGAGATTTCTTTTCTTAGAAAGATTTTTTTTATTTGTAAATGTTTAGAAGGTTGAATGGTGAACTAAGTATTTTTTTT
>JAPMOQ010028337.1:848755-871208 GCA_026543055.1 Argiope trifasciata | reverse complement strand
ATATATATATATATATATATATATATATATATATATGAATAAATAAACAATCATTATTTGAATTTAAAATTAATTAAATTAATTAATATTTTGGGTAAGGTTTCTACAAGAGCATTTATACTGTTAAACTTTATTCAAATATTTTGTTTTGTGTAATAAAACATTTATCCTATATATTGTGCCTTAGAAAAGTTTTATAGTTTCTTTTTTTGTGTGTATGTATTAAAATTTATATTTGTAAGGATATAATACAACTATTAAAAAATACAAGTAATAATAATATTTTTAAAGAAAACAAATTTTCTCATCTTGGAAAAAAAAATTCAAAAATTCTCCCTGTATTATACTTTTTTTTATGCTTTTTTTTTTTTTTAGCCAAACCATTAAAACCTGCTTTCATTTAAATTCTCCAATCTTACTGAATTTTATTTCAAATGTAAAAGTTCCATGCAAAATTTAGTATGTAACATTGTATTGGCATTCCATGCTAAATTTTGTGTTTTATTGTAGTGATATTCATATCATGTTGTGTTAGCATTGTAGTGATATTCATATTTTTGCATTGTTAAATGTGTTGAAGATCTAAGTAATGATAACTGGTGATATTAATTTAGTTGTATGAAATGAGTTATTTTCTTAATCTTACCCTCTTGTGCATTGAATTAGTTAAAACTAATTCAAGTCATTTGTTATATTCTTACTTAATTACGAAACATAAATATTAAAATTATGTGAAATATAATGCATATCCTATATATATTGTTTTTGTTAAATGTTCATAAGCTGTTTTATATAAAGGCAGCAAGTGCTATCTGATCTTTGTAAATGATAGCAAAATGTAAGATTTAAGTAATGTTAATGGATGTTATTATAAGTATTGTTGGATTTAAGAACGAATTTTTATACCAAGTAATTAGAAACATAGTTTTGATTCATCTATACATCAAATATGTAGTTTGATGCAGATTAAACAAAAATGTTTACTGTGTGAAATGTAAGCACTTAGCAACATATATTAAAGATATTATTTTCACGTTGCCTATTGTAATCTCTGTTAAAAATTGATTTATTTTTGTATCTTTGCACTCAATTTTCACAAATTTTGAAGCAAGAGTTCATTTAGCTCAAGAGTAATCTTGTTGGGATTTTCATATCTTAGGTAGTGATACATTTGAAATTTGAAGTGCCTATAGATTGTAACTAAGTGCTTTTCTTTTTTATATATACACTTTGGATTTAAATTGAGAAAAAAAAATATTTTTGCATCATTTTGGTCCAGTGGTGCTTAGCTGACCTATAATCTCCATAGTTGTGAGCTAAGTGGTTCACTTTTTCAGTACATGAAAAGTTGCAAATATATCAAATTCAAATTTTTGTACTATTCTGGAACAGTAATGATTGGTTACTATGTCAGACTTATAGTTCCTCTTGTAGCTATGTTATTGAATGAGATGGTTTTCCCTCTTTGTACATAAAGTATTCAAGCGATATGAGGTACTACATTATTTTGAAATTGCAATGTTTATAACATTGCTCGTCCTCCTCTCTGTAATCAAGTTATCATTCTAAAATATTGTGCAAACTTGTTTTACCTTAATTTAGAAATATCTTAATTATTTTATTCTTAAATAGAAACCAGGAAATTCCTGTTGAAAAGCTTTAATTTTTCCTCTTTAATAAACTAGTAGATATTAAATAATAAACAAGTAGATATTATGTAGTAAACAAGTAGATATTGCATATCCCCTTTATAAGTTGATGACTAAAGAAAGTAATCATTATCATTAATATCTGGGTGTGTGTTTTTGTGTGTTCAAAGTTTGTGTTATCTTTTTTGGTTTACTGGTAACAAAGAAAAAAATTATAATCAGTTATGTCTTTAAAATCTGTAAAAGTAACCTCTTAGAAATAATTGCATTTTTTACTTGGATTATATCTGTACTATAATTTTTGTTGGTTATTATTGTAGTTTTGAATTTCCAAACAATTTTTGGATTAATGTTTTTGGATGTATATTTCTGTTTTAAAAAAAAATCGGGGGTTTTTTTTGTGTGTGTGTGTGTATATTCTTTCCTTTGTAGGGTAGTTATGTATACATGTATATAAAGTAACGCAATATATATTTTTTAGATACAGATTGCATACATCTTTTTGATATTGTATTTACAATTGCCTTTATTTATGTTTATGCTTGTTTAATTTAATTTTTTTTTTACATCTTATTGATCAATATGTGAAGTAAGATCCCAATATTCTTTTTAAAAAATATTTAGAACAAATTACATTTAACTACTATTCCCCCCCCCCTTTTAATTGCAAAAAATTCTTAAAGAGTGTGACTCATTTAAAAGTACTTAGTTCTAATTTTTAAACATATGCATTAAACCGTTTTCTTTATTTTTTTTATTAATTTATTATATCAATGTTATATTTAAAATTCTACTGTAATTATAACTAAAGCAATTTAAGTATTATAGATAATGTTTTGAATAAATGCTAATTAGCTAGCTACCCTGTCAAAAAAATGTGTTATAAATTAGTTCTAAATATAATAATTCACTTATTTTATTAAGATAGAAATAAATACTCTTAAAATTATTAGAAATAATTTGTGTTATCAAAAAGAATTATTGCTCAGTTATTATTCTATTTGAAGTCAGAAATTAATTACATGCTTTCAGTTCCCCCCACCTACACTTTTTTTTTCTTATTCAACCTAAATTTTTAGAATTGTATGCTTAAAATAGCAATACTCTAATTATTGCTGTATGATATTTTTCTTCAATTATTTTTAAATTATTGGTAGACAATCATACAATTTAACATATGAAAGAATTAAATTGCCATTTTCAATACATTATATGAAGTAGTGCTTTAATTTCAAAACAAGATAAAGCTTTCAAATTATTTCTGTAAATTTGTTACTTTTTATGGTTTTACTGTGTTGTCATTCCATTTTTTAAGAAGTATTATTTATTTTTTTTAGTATGAAGTAGTTTTCCTTTTTAAGAATAATTTCATACAATATTTTGTTTTCTAAATTTTCATAATAAAAGACTGAACTGATATGTGATTAAAAAGAACTTTAACAAAAATATTACATTATATCTTGTATTCAGAATTAACAAACTTGTAAATTATTATTTACTCAAGTTCTATTTGTCTCTCAAAAAAAATTTGTACAGTTTTTAAGTGATTCTATGTGTGCCTGTGTTTTGTTGCCTTTAAAGTATTCAAAATTGTGTATTTGTACTGTGAAAAGTGTCTTAAGTAATTTTGAAATTTATTATTATAATGATTAAGTAAAGTAAAACAGCATTTTTGTTATAATTCATATTACATTAAAGTGTTTTTCTTATGTGGAATATATATTTAAATGGCTAAAACTTCCTATAGCATTGTTACATTTAAAGTTTATTAAGATTTTCTAATAAAAAAATTTCATCTTCAGCTGCAAGTGCTATTTGTTTGCTAACATTGAATATTTCCTTTGCTATTACAACTCATTCTGTTGGGGAGATCCATTATGTACTATAAACTTTTTATCACAAACATTTATTGTTTTAATAAAATAAATTGCTAACTTATTGTAAACAATCTCTGAAAAAAATTTATAAGGATAGAATTAAAGTGTGTGAGTATATATATAAACAATAGGGGGGTTGTGTTCTTATTGAATCAGGGGGTATGATTAACTAATTTTCCTTCAATAAACAGGGAAGTTTATTTATTCCCCTATATTATTTTTCAATATTTTTGAATGATTTAATATACACTTTTCCTTGAAATAGATAGGCATTTTATCAAAATAATTTTTAAAAATTTAAGCTGGAAAATCTCTTATCTGTACTCCTTATTTCATTTATAAACATTCGCACAAAACATATTGCAATACGGAATTAGAATAAATTTATAAGCTTACAAAATTAATGAATAAATAAGTAGGTAAATACTGTTTATTATTAAAATTTACTTGGAAATAAAATTCATGCTTGCTTTGTTTACCACTCAAAAGGCCTAAAGCTTTTTTTCCTTAATATTCTCTTGATTATTAAAAAAAATATTACATCACTTTTAATCAAACTGATTTATGTTCCATGTTTAGAAGGTATTTAATCTTTTTTTAAAAAAAACACAGTTCCGACTCCGAAGATCGAAAATTTGACCTGTTGTATCAATACAAAAACATTTGATTTAAATAAATAATAAACCATGAATTTCTCTTCATTTTAAATGTCGAATTTGTAAAAATGTTTTTCTTGTGTAAAACAAAAAAACACTCGTTTATTAAAGTATTATAATGAGCACTTCTATTATTGTGCGATTAGATAATCTAATTAATTGATTTTAAAAGTATAGAAGAAAGCAACTAATGTAAAAATGCATTTTTTTTAACAGGCGAAATTAACAGATCATGGACTCGGTTTAAATAACACATTATAATTTCTTAATAAGATAGAAAAAAATAATAAATTTTTATTAAGATTCTAAAAACTAAACAGCATGATATAGAAAATTTTTGAAAATTAAATTTATAATTATATTTAATCATTATGATTCTTCTATTATGAATGCTTTAGAATTTTCTATGAGATGATGTTCATTGAGATTAAATAATATAATCCCTTATAATTTTGCTTTTAATGGCTTTCCCTTTAATGATTTTTGTTTTTAATAAATTTATTTATGTTTTACACCGTTTGTAATATACTTATTGAAAGACAAGAAAATAAATGGGAATATCGCATGGAGGCATGTACACAATATTCAGCGCAAATTAAAAATTGCACTTGGGGAGGGAGATATTTTTAGATTTTTTTTTTTAATGTTCTCAACTTGAAAAAAAAATTTCATTTGAAATAATTTAAAACGTATGTTGTTTGATATACATAAAAAATATACCCTGCCAATACATTCATATTATTCATTTATTTATTTGCATGTTTTTTATAATGAAATCAATTTATATTTACGTAACATGTTCTTAGAATTCTGTAATCCACAGTACTTCATACAGCAGATTAAAAGAAAAAAGCCTATGGCTACTGCAGTTTGATGACATACTAAATTATATGTTATGTAAAATCACATGAACTTATTTCATCTCAGACATGAAGAGGCAAACCGTGGTTACAAAATTACAATAGAATTTTCAATGTAACATTTTTCATTACATTTTTCAAAACATTTTTCATTTTACATTTAGGTCATTTTTCATTACATTTTTCAATGTAACATTTTTACATTTAAAACATTGTTACATTTTTATGTTACATTTTTCAATGTAAAAATGAAACTAATGTTCATAGAAATTGCAATAGAAAGTCGACTGCAAGAAATAATACTAATAATAAGCATATATAATACGTTTCATGCATGAATGTTTTTTTTTCGGTTATATTGATGTCAGTGTAAGTCAAATTATACTACATTTTAGGACTTTATATATCTTAAAACCTGCTTTTCCCATCTCTATCTAAATCTTAAAATTACTTTCAACTATGCAATGTTTATTCTTCATATTCAAAATATATTAAAGTAGAGTAGAAAACTTCCGTCATTTTTAAAGTCAAAATCCAATATGCAATATACATTTAGATATCATTCATCCTTTATAAAGAAATTCAGAACTAATTCTTTTATCATAATCTCGAATGAAAAGAAGATAGGCAATGTATTATTCATTTGCTTACATGGGTTATAATTTATAAATGAGATAAATGTTAAAGAAACAAAATATCTTGCACCTGTGTGGTTATTAACATTTAGGACTTCATTGGCGCCACTAGGTTACCTAGATACTTAAAACACATTTAAAACAACTTTTCATTCAAGATCACGATGCAACTACTTTAAATACGGACAAAGATTAGAAAATTTGTCTTATTTTTAAAATGTGTATGTGTGAGTGTAATATTAAGTAAATGTGTGTGTACGTGTTTTAAGCCTAAATTATGCTCATTAATCTAGTTAATATATATTTCTTTTAATAGAAAAGATGGGCATATGCAACTAAGTAAAAATGCCATAAGAGTTTTAAACATTCGATTTAGGACGGGCCATTTCATAGAATTTTATCAAAATATATAATTTATATTAAATTTATTTACTAGAGAATTTAATTAAATGCTGTCTAGCTTAAAAAATTTAATTGAAAGAATGAATATCCATATATATTTTTTTTTAGATCTGGAAGTTTGTCATATCATTTTTAAATGATGTATTTTATGATTTAAAAAAAGATTACCGACATATTCAAAGTCTGTAATCAAAAACTTAAGTAGTATTTATGTTATAAAACAAAAAGGAAACAATAGGTTTTTCTTTTAGTTTCATCATACAACGAATGGAACCGTTTATTTTTAATAGCCACTCTTCCTACAAAACAATGTGGTGCAAATCTATAATTTTAATGTAAAGACCAAATACATAATTTCATACAACTTGCTCATTGAAATTCTGAGTTAACGTCTGCGGAAAAATGTGGCAGTTTATATGTATGTGTTTTCTTGAGGAGAAAAGATATAGACTTGAGTTTTTTTAAGATTTACCCCAAAAATCGATATATATCTATAATTCTGGCACAATGACCATATACCAAATCTCATCTAACCAGCTCTTTTCATTATGATTTCTTTACACATAAATAATTCTATTACCCCTCCCTTATGGATTATCTGGCTGAGATTCATCAAAATTTCGATATAATTTTTTTAATGAATCACAATATTTCAAGACGCTGCAAAAAATGAAAGTTCAGAGGACGATGTTTCAGCTTATGACCGCTAAAAATGAGCATTTTCCTGGTTTGAGATGTTTTCACGGCTTATATTAAAAACTGTGAAAATTAATTTACAGCTTATGTGACACAGAAATCATTTTGAAAATTCTGCATATTTTGATTCTTTACTCTGATTATTAAAAGTTGAATGATAATATATCTTTATAAAAACAACTGACTAGGATCAATATTGAAAATTACTTTTAAGAAAAAATTTTAAACAAATATTTTTAAATACAAATGATATTTCTCAAATTGCAGATGCTATATCAAAAGATATAAAAATAATGGAAAAAATGGAGACTTTGGAACAGACCGCTCGTGAACAATGGGAAAACACAACAAGACAGAATATTTCTGAGCCATCTCAGCAACAAACAGAACAAGACAATGTTTTAAGCAAAACATTTTTGTTCACTTGGTTTCCATGGTTTGAAACAACAACAACGAAAGATATGCAGGAAGATAAAGGAATAAAAATCAAGCAAGTGGAAACTTTTCGAAAGGGAATTGGCGGTAAGAAATATTAATTTTTTTCCTGCTCTTTTCTATTTAAAAAGCTCAATTAAAAATTTACTATTAAGATGTACAATTAACAAAAAGAATATTTTATGAGTACAAGACAGCAAAGAAGGCACATAAGTTAAAATATAAACAGCGTAACTATAAATTCTTGCAAAAATTGGAGTAATTTAATAAGAAAGTAGTATTTGTTATTAATGGTCCGGTCTGATCTTCAATTCTAGAAGAAAAAATAATAACAAGCACATGGAATTCTTAGTAATTATCAGTGTTTATCTTTTACTTGAGTATCTAATAAAAACCGTATGCCTCTGGAACAATTTTCTATTTGTTCTGTTTCTGGATATTATCTGCATTACACAACATATGTAGTTAATGGATAGTAAAATCTTGGTACAAAATGATTTTAGGGCAGATGAGTATATTTATTGAGAGGAGGAAAAATATGAAACAAAGTAAAAATTTGAGGAGAAATAAAAAGATTGTATTAAATGCATTTGCAACATCTTTCTTTTGTAGCACTCTCTTTTTCCCCCTACACTATGATTCACTCATTACAAGCCGCCCTCTGGCGAGTGCTTAGAGAGACAGTCAATTAAGCCTCGGTTATCGTTATGTGTTGACGTGTTTTGTCCACTCTCTGTTTGTGTCTGTGTGTAACGTAACCTTATATGTTTAAATAATAAATTAATGTTACACAAGAAGGCTTATCTTAATTAGGACCCACCAACCACCGGTCACACTTTTTTATTTCTCATTATTAATATATCTTAAATCTTGAGTCATAAAAAACCATATTTGATAAACTTTGATTCAATATAGTTCTTAATTTATCCAAACAGACACCTCTGATAAGAAAGAGATCATTCTTAAGGTATATCCACAAATTCATCAGGGCCTTCCTATATGCTTTATTCCATAATCATAACACACTTTATAAATATTGTATAACTTCATCATTAAATTGGGAATGTTCTGCTTATGATTTAGTCTCTATGCTCTATTAAGCTGAATCCATTTGAATTTTTTTAAATCATCACTGAACATATAAAAAAGTTACTTACAAAATGAGCCCGAATCCTTGTACAATACAATTCACATTAATTTATGCTGTAGTAGATGGATCAATCAGGCATTAAAAAGTTCAACATTTTCTTTTTCTAAGCAACAAAACCTATCCTTTAAGTATTTCAATGGTCCAAATGTTATAAAAAGCATATATGTTATAATTACCTGTTTTTGTTCATGTCCTTTCTGTAACAAAAGATAAGTATGGATGAATAATTAACTATTTAAATGGATTACTTTTTAGGATTCAAAGATAAATATTCATTTTATTGTATATCAACTACCTCTGTTCTTGCTTTCTTTTCTTTTACAAGTTTGGAAATACTCTTACAACATATCTATCCTTATAGTTAAGATAAATAACTGAATATTCTCAAGCAATTAAAAAAATTTTTCTTTACTAATTTTTCATCTTTAAGGTTAGCTCATAATTCAAAATAAAAATAACTATTTTAAAAACTGCATTTTTTAAGGAGCATTTAATGTTCTGATTTACTGTACGAAACTTTTTTTTTCATTGATTTTTCCTCATAATGTGTTTTAAAATATTTTTATCGAACAATTTAATGAAAAAAATGCACTTCGTGATTTTATGAATCCATTTCATTAATCCCATGTGTCAACTTTGTACATAAATAGCTGCACACAAGAGTATAAAATATTTTATAGTATTAATGGTTTGAATTTTATTTTTATTATAAAAACTTCAAATTGCAACATTTTTCAGAAAACGTTATAAAACTTATTTCAGATAACTGTAAAGCAGTATATTCAAAGCAAAATAATGGTAATATATTTGTATAATTTAGTTTTCCTGTTGAGTGAATTTTTTTCTTATTATAATGCTAAAACATATATTTCAGTGGGAACATGGCGTGAAATCACCCTATTTGGTAAAAAGATGGAATCGGTCAGTAATGAAATACCTGAAACCAGTGCTTTGTGCATCAGTTCAGCTTCAAGTTTGACAACTTCATTTATGCACATTTTAATAACTTTATATTTGATTTTTACCGCAAAATATAGAATTTCATGAATGTTAATTGTTTTGTGTTGTAAATTTCAAGATTATTCATTGTATAAATGTTGGCATCACACATATTATAATAAAACATTAAATATTTGTCAATCCTTATATTATATATATATGCCTTAATAATAAAAAAGATAAATGTATTTTTATTATTTTTATAATAAAAATACATTTTTATATTTTAAATGTTAAATGTTAATATAAAAATATATTATTTATATTAATATATTTTTATTTCAATTAAGTGAAACAACATAACTAATGATATTCCATTCAATAGCATTAAAGTTGAAATATTTTTAACTATTTCACTTTAAATAACCAATTGATACAACCATATTACTTGCTGTATTTAATTCTATATAGAATTATTTTAATGGTACAGTTTGACTTGGTACAATCTTTTTAAAAAAATGTCCATTGCATTCTAACACAAAATTCCATTTAGAAAACATTTATATGATTCATATTGCATACAGCAGACAAATCAATAGAAATTATACTGATCAAGATTTCATTTGATTATTTCACAAATACAAGCATTACAGTACACATAACACTATGCTAGTTTCTCAATATCATAATGCAAGATATGTATCACTTCAGGAATTCTGTACTGAATAAAAATAAGATTTTTTTAAAGCTATAAATATAACAAATTTAATTTACATGGAATTTGAAGGTATTTTTCTAAATTACTTTTAAAACAAAAATATAACTATAAAATGGTTATATTTTAATATAAATGCATTAACATTAATATAGCCTTTTTCAATAAAAAATTTATGTTTTAAAAGAAGCCAAGATGCATAAGAATAACAATCTTTTTATTCTAAAAGCAGGTATATAAGCTCACAAGTTAATTGCATAGTTTAAAAAAAATCTTTAAAATTCAAATATATTTTAATTTTTTTTTTATTATTATTATTTTGCACCCAAGACATTTCATTATTGAAAAGGAAAATTTCATATTTAAAGATATGTACCTATGAACAGGAATTTCTAAATGGATTTCTTTAAAAAAAAATAATAAAATGATTGCATTTCCAATTATCTTTGAAAATAATTGTGGCTTTTTTACATAAAATAATATTATATTAAAATTATTTGTAGCACGACACAAAATGTAATTACAACTACCAAAAATGACAAATAAATACACAAGAATACATACAGATATTTTTTTAATAA
Organism: Argiope trifasciata; assembly: GCA_026543055.1. NCBI lineage: Eukaryota > Metazoa > Arthropoda > Arachnida > Araneae > Araneidae > Argiope > Argiope trifasciata. Next base: position 860,613 of record JAPMOQ010028337.1, on the reverse strand, counting down.
AGAACAATTGTTCATTAAAAAATGTAACATATGTCATGAATAAAAAAAAGAGGAAACAATCATAAAAATCTTTATTTACATTTTAAAACTGCAATCACCATCAGTGACTGTCTGATAATTGTAACTTTTCAAAAGCAGGTAACTCTCCCTTTAGACAATCATCTTCACCAGAATCAAAATTTCTTGAATTAGGCTTTTCAGTAGAACCAGAACATTGATCAGAAAAATTCACATGTGATACTTGAACCTCAGGTTTTGCTAATTTATTTTGACGTTTCAACATAACGGCTTCTTTATAAGGTGGATCAATAGGCTCTTGTGTAGGAGGAAGATAGACATAATCCTTATTTTCATTCAACTAAACGAAAACATTTCATATGTTAAAATAATGTCAAAGAAGTATTATACAAAATAAGCTTGCCTTAATATGCATAAAATTATAGCATTTCATATAAAAATTTGATTATTATTTGTTTCATAACAATGCTGATCTATGTTCCATCAAAGGCACTAATTTGACTAATTAAGAATTATTATTTTAAGCAAAAGTTATATCTGACTGCATTGTGCTCATATCCACTTTTTAACAGAAAATGTGTTTTAAAAAATACATGAAATAAAAATATTAAAAGTAAATTAATTTTAGAATGCAACTCTGCAGTGATAAAAACATACTTCAGAACAGCATCATAAATTATGCAGTTCATTTATAATGGTAAGAAAAATACAAAAATAGCAGAAAAGAATGCAACAATGGCATAATTATTCATTTAACCTATTGATAAAGACACAGCAAAATTCAAAATATGACATTTGAATTCATATTCATTTCATATATGCAAACATACATTTCTTAAAATAATATTTGTATATTCTTAATAAAGTTATCACACTTAAATGGAAAAATTATATCATTTTTCATCATTATTCAACCCATTATTGAGATTTCAAATAACATTCATATTAAATTTCTTACAATACATTTTACATGTTAAAATAACATAAATGAAAGTTGAACTTTAAAAAATTCTACATTTTTTAATCTTATATTTAAGTAACTTTTTAAATTAAAATAGGTATACAAAAATCTCTATCTTGAGCATCTTGTAAAAGTAAAAATATTTATTTTCAAATGCAAATCAATAATAGTATCATTACCTGCAAAGGATATGTTCTGTCAGAATCAAAAGCACTGAGATCACCACAGGCCATAAAAGGTACAATGGCACGATTAACACCAGTGAGTTGGTTAAAATTATCTAGATAAGTTAAACATAAAATATTTTTATATCAAAACAGTATTCTAAATTTACTAGAAATGAATAATTCATTTAATTTTCTTTAAATAAAAAAAGTAATTTATATCAATTACAAAATTTTCTTACTATCACAGAAAATGTAGTTGATAAAAATCTAAACAAAATTCTTATTTCAAAATATTGGGATATTTTGTACACCCATTGATTTTATAGAATATTCATTATATTTTAAGTAATATTCAAAATAAAAATTATATAAAAATATAATTTACTAACTAATTATAAAGTTTCCATAAATAGGTTTCTCAAAGGTTACTAACTGAATACATCCATTATACCTTTAAGACTACACAATAATTTTGAATTTACAGAAATGAAAAAAAAACTATTAAAAATAATATATATTTATATAGTTAAATATTGAAAGAAAAATAATATATATAATATAATAAACCTATAAAAATAGACGGCATACATATATAAACTGATAGCACTTACCATACTGCATATCTAATAAAGGATTCATCATATTAGGAATATATCCTTTTGGTGGGTGATAGCCTTCACAAACAGCAAATGCTTCTGTAATGTATTAAAAAATTATAGCATCATAATATAAAATATAATACTAAAATACATTTTAATATAATATCTTCATTTATAATGTCTAATAATAAGCTAATTTAATTTTTAACTAGACATATTTATGCAAATGGTATCAACTAACATTTCATAGATTTTGGAATCAACATCATAATTATTATTGTTTTCAGTTCTTTTGGAAGTGTCCTCTTCATTAATAATAACAACATAATTGATATTAGAGAACATTTACATTGTTTTTGTGTGGTCTCCTAATTATTCAATTAGCCATTTTTTTTTTATTGATTGATTGATTTTGCATATAAAGAATTTTTCAGTAATACATAAAAATCGGTTCAATTAAGTGCAATAGATTCTCCTTCAACCAATTGCTCCATCATCCGGTTTATATTGCTATTAAAATGGGTTGAGCTTCATGTCATTGGATATTATCGCTAGTGACATTATCACTAAGTAAAAATAATGATATCAAACAATATTTCTAAAATACAGTACTTAAAATAATCACAAATTCAGAATAAGCAAATAATACTTTAAAAAAAACATTTAAATTCAAAAAATCTTAAATCAGTTAAAAAAATAAATCAGGCACTTTTTTTAAAAACATCTTATAAACTAATACTAGAACTTTAATATTATTGTCGCCTGTTATAGTAACTGTTGTTACAACAGTCACCGTAAAAAGATCATTGAAACTATTTTTAAATCTTTTATATTTAATTACTTTTTTTACAAAAAACAGCAAAACCTTGTATGAAAAAACAATTACATTCTTATTGGTTTATTACATGTTCAAACAAAAAATGGAATTAACAATTTTATTGTATGATAACTAATTTTTATTAGCAATATCAAATATCTTTTGATGAACTATATCCAAATGTGCACAAGTAGCTTTGAAAAAGTAAATCAATACAATGAACAATTTAGAATACAAAAATAAATTGTGGAAAAATTGGTTCATCAATAATTTTTATAACAGAATTTCAATTAACAATTTTGAGAAAAGAACTATTTCTAAAAACATATAGACAGGAGCTCATTTCTGATTGAATAACTACATTCAATTCATACAGTTTTTCTAAGTGGTTAATTTGTCCAATCAAATAGGATTTATTGATAAAATATTTCTAAGCAGAAATAACTTGGCATATCTTGTTATAAAGCATTAAGCATTTTTTTGTTGTTGTTGTTCTTAGAGAAGAATAAAAATAAGAAAAATAGGGATAATTTTTATTTTACATACCAATACTTGAATTCCTACTACTTCGAGGCTTAGCTACAGTAACAGTTTTGAAAAACAACTTGAGCTGAGAATATAACAAAGTGACATCTTTGCCTCGAAATATCTGCAAAACAAAATGTGAATTATGAATATAAAATCAACTGTAACTAAACAATTCTTTACAAAAATTTAATTATCTTACCTTTGCAACAAATGTACCTCCTTCCTTCAGAAGATGGGTAGTAATATTGAGAGCCTAAGTCAAGTCAAGAATTTCAGCCAAGAAAAAGTTTTGTAACATCAAATCAAATTGTTTATATAACTTTCAATACAAGTATGAGAAGATTATAATTAATGCAGATAAATAATTTAATTTATATGCATGAATTATAATGTCTGGTATGTGCTGTATTAAAAATATTTAGCCTTAACATAAGAATATTATTTCAACATTATTAATTTCAATCAATTCAAAGTTAAAAAAATATGTGTGAATAAATTATGTTATAAAGTTTATTGTACATGACTAACTAATAATGTGACATCCTTACAGAAAGGATATTCCTTTCTGAAAGATTTCCGGTGAAAAAATGTTAACTTTTATACAGACATTGTTAAAATGCCTACATTAGATTATTTTATGTTCCACAATGCAAAGTCATTGGATAATTTTGCTGCAAACCATTAAAATCAAATATATCATGATAAACCTAAATATCAGTTTTTATATAGTTCATTTCATAAAAGTAAAAGTTAATAAGAATAAATCCTACATGAATATTAATATGTATAATGAAAGAGAATATGGAAAGAGTAAGTATCAAAGAAACATAACACAATACTTCTTATGAAAATATTTGCATTTATTTGACTAGTTCAATACATACAATGCCACTATTTTAAATAAAAATAGAAGAAAAATTATTCTTATTTATAGCCAAATAAAGATTAGCAAGAAATTTCTAATTTCAATACAAACAAAAATTTTTCAGTTAAAATTTTTCATTTAATTAAAAACAAAGAAATTGGCAAATATTCCATTAAATCAAACCAGATAAATCTCATTATATAATTATATTTAAATAACTATAACTGTCAAAAAAATTATAAATGAGAGAAAAAAAAAAGATCAACATATTTAAAAATCTACTTTTTTAATAAATTAATGTTGTCAAAAATAATAAATAAGAATAAATAAACTCACTGCTAATAAGAGCTGAGCCTGTACATACTCATCCAAATCATGTAGGCCCGTCACTGAAAATATATTATATATAATGGGTGATCCAAAAGTCAGGACAAACTTTAAAAATGAATAATTTGAAAATGAATGAAGATAAAAAGATGTGGTTTGCACTAAATGAATGGGAAAGAAGTTCAGTTTTGTGTGGCAACAAACAAAAATAATTCTTTGGTAACCGACAGATGGCACTAGAGTATTTTTATTTCATCAAAAGTTTATTTACAAATGAAAAAATGTTGATAACTTTCAAGTCAGCTTAATAACAGTTAATTAGCTCAATGTGATATCCATCATTCAGAAGTACAGCTGTGAGATGAGTGATCACACCATTCACAGCATTTAATAGTATTTCTTACATTATGGCAGACACATTTTAGCAGATGGCATCTTTAAGTAATGACAAATGGCTGTGGTATACTTTTGACTTCAAGAATCCCCACAGCCAAAAGTAACAAGAAATCAGACTGGGAGATTTTGAAGACCATACGTATTGACTGATAATCAATCTCCTAAAATGTTGAACGTAGCAGATATTGCACAGGCAGAGTAACATGAGGTGGTGCTCCATCTTGCATAAAGGTGACTGTTTTGAGGGCCCGTTAGAAATAATGTTGCTCTGTAGCAGTGCTGCATATCGCTGGCCAGTGACAGAAACTGTTTAGAAACCCATCTTCTGACTTACTCGAAGAAAAAAGAATGAACCAGTTATGAAACCAGCAGTGAAACCAAACAGACTGTCACTTTAGGCTGTTGCAAGGGATCCTCCACAAATGCATATGGATTTTCTGAAGTCCACCCTCGACAATTGTGAGTGTAGCACCAGAGAGTATGAAATGTGGTTCATCTGTCGAAAGTATGGTGTGAAGCCAGTCATGCTGCTCTTCCCCTCTTATTGAATACCAAATTCACAAAATCTTGGTAAGAGTCAAAGTCAGGAGATTTCAGTTATTGGTTATGAGGGATACTATTTCTGAGTTATTTGCAGTGCTCTACAAACTATCTTTTGTAATTTACTCCTGTCTGCTTTGAAATCTTGAGAACTGCATTACCCATGTGCAGAAACCACCAACATGGATTGCACCATCTGTTCCACTGCCGTGGCAGCAGCAGCAGCTACTGACGAATGTCCACTTCTTGGTCATGATGGCAAAGAACCTGTAGCTTCAAATTTCTTCATCATTTTGTTCAATGCAGATGATGTTATTGGTCCTTTGTATCTTGTATACCCTTCATGTAGTGATATGCTCGTAATACCACAGTGGCATTTTCTGAATTCTTATAATATAGTTTAACTAAGATGGCTTTCTCAACTATGGACAGCATTTCAATGCATACAAGCTTCAATTACCATTACCTGCTGCAGTTACTCCTTTTTATATTGTTTGTTACTTTACATAATCCTAAATCAGAAATGCAACATCTACATCTGTTGGTCAACAACAAAACTATTTTTATTTCATTGCCACACAAAATCCAGCTTCTTTTCCATCCATTTAGTGCAATTTACATCTTTTAATCTTAATTCGTTTTTGAATTATTCATTTTTAAAGTTCATTCTGACTTGTGGATCACCTGGTACATGTACATATAACACTAAGTAAGGTTTTATTTTAAAAAATCACAAAATTTAAATCATTAAAAAAATTATCAAATCAATTATTCAAAATTTTCTAATAAGTTTCAGTAAAAAACAAGATCTGTAAAAAACAGTTTTAATATAAAATTAACAATATCATTTCAATGCATTAATATAAAGTTAGGTAAGAACAACTATTGAAATATGACTGCTTTTTGCTTAGAATGGTTAACCATTTATGATCACATGCTAGCCAATAACTAAATATCAATTTAATAATTAATGATTAAATGCTACAAACCAGTTCATTTTTCAAATCATAATAATTAAGAAGCTATTTGAATTCTAATAATTTCAATAATATAAAAAGAAACAAATAATAACAGCCACTAAATGACAATGATGAATTAATAAAGCTTACCATCAGGAGCTCCATCACATACTACAAGATCAGCACTTTCACCTTGGAAGCAATTAATTATTTCCTGTGCAGTTGACACCTACAAAATAGTTATCATACTTCAGACAATTTTCATTTCTAATTTTTTTTTTAAGTTATCAAAAGAGTGCTAGTGATCTTTAATAACAGAGTTACCATATGAAATAAAAATATAACCAGTGATAGATTTTAATGATATGAAATCACATTAACTAAATTATTCTCTGACAATCTCAGGTAAAAATTTATTATAAACTAAACTCATAAGCACTTTTCACTTTATATTAATGCCAGTTCTCTAAAATCTATTATTTAATTTGAAGATAATTCTTACATTGTGAATTACATTATCTATAGCTTCTTTTTTTATTGATATAGAATATATCTTTTTATTGATAAGTATATATCTTATATCATTTTTTTAAAATTAATCTACCTCATTAACTTATTTTACATTTTATAAACTTGAAGAGACAAGGGGCAATTGGTTTTATGGCAACAGTTTTTAAAAAAATATATTGTTAAGAGAGATTGATTTTTTATAATTTACACGACCGTCATTTGATACATACAATAAGGAGAAATATCTTTATCTATCCTTCTATATTAAAGATCCTAATTTAGGGACAAGCCAAACAAATTTTGAACCTATATTGTATACATTATATAACTCCATTTTTATTAAACTTGCAAATTTAATTATGCATTGCAATAAAATTTACTTTAGGTGTGCCCCCCCCCTCCAAAAATAATCATGATTTTGGTGAATATTCTGAAGAAGAAAAGGAAAAAAAATTAAACCAATTTATTCCATTTACATATGAAATTTTTTCTTGGTTCAACCAGCTACAACAAATGAATCCTCAGATTGTTCAATATTTTAGGATTAAGAAGACATAAGATTCTTTAGTATTCAATTTAATCTTCTAATTAGTTCTCACATAATTACCTTTGTTATGTCTCCTTGTATTTGAGTGACACCTGCCAATGGTGCCATAGCTTGCAAATCCACAGCCACTATTTTGACATTCCCAGCTTCAGCATTCCCCCTATAAAAATATTTTTAATTAAAAAAATCAGTATAAATAAACTAATAGAAAATCAAAATGTAGGGTTTTTTTTTTTTTTTGTTTGTTTGTTTGTTTCTTTGATATTAGCAGGTTTGATTATCAAACTGTGAAAGTAGACAGAGCTCAAAACTTTTATAATGTTAGAAAAATTCAAAAATTCTACTTCAGATTTATTATTATTAACATTGTCTTCTGATTATATCAATTTTACAACATTATTTTCTGATTTTATTATTATATAGTAATATATTTATATAATTATTTATTTTATATGATCTATGTGCCTGAAATGAACACGTTAAATATTAATTAAATTACAAAAACATTATTTACATATTCTTAATATAAAATTTGTAGAAATCAAATTTCTTAAAAATTTTAATAATGATATTTAAAACATTATAACTTGGTCAATTTTGATAGTCGAAAACTGAAACTTCACATTGTTAAGATTGTCTTATTGAATATTATTCATAAGGTCATCAAACTATATAATTTAGTCTTAATAATTGTTTTATAATTATTGGAAATACATTTATTGATAAAATAAATATAATTATTTACATTATTTAAATCCTTTTAAAAGTAAAATTAAATATTGAATTTTATGATGAATCAGATAAATTTTTTCATTCTATAGAATAAATTAATTTCTCGAAAAAATTCATAAATGACAGAAACATATTCTGTAGCACACATAAGATTTCAATGCTAAAGGATTTGATTTTATATTGTAATATTTTTTGAAAGCATATTTGGTTTCAGCCAAAGTGGTTTCCTCCATAAGGATTAATAAAAACATAGTTGTAGCCAATCCCAATTTAAACTAAGAAGTCTGTTTATTGGATAGCACATATAGGTGATTTTAGAATATGTGCTTGCAATAGTAATAATTTCTGAAGCTAGTAAGTCACATAATTTTATGGATATTGAAAAGGGTGTGATCATTGAATACTGATCAGGTAGCAGCAGTATTCCTGAAACCACAGCTTTCATAAAGTTTTCATATAGTACCATAATGAATGCATATAATAGCTGGAGAATCAAGAGTGTGTGCAGCCCAGATGTACAAACTGTGGGACATCACAAGCCCATATAATAGTAGGGGTGAGCATCATGTATAGCACCTACTTAAGAATGATTAATGCATTTTCTTCCACATTTTGATGGGCATAGTGAATCAGCAATGCACCAGAGAGCTATTCAGGATAACTTTTCAAAACACTTCATTGTGTATTAACCTTAGGAACATATTTCTAATATAGAATTCGATAGCTGATCATAATAATGTGTCTTGACTGTGTATAAATACACATAGGCATATGTATAGTGGATGCTTTATAAGCCAGATAATATCTTCAAGGCTGTGATCACTTTTGTCTAATGGTTATATTATTGGGCTACAAGTCACAAGGTTGAAAGTTTAATCCTTGCTACATTAGTGATCTTGGACAATAAACAAACATAAACGCAATTTTTGTGTAGCTGTTGTGGTGCTTTATACCAAAATAAAAAAATTCAAAAAGGCAATAAATAATCAGCAAATGAATAAATAAAAAAAGTCAATAAAAAATGAAGCTGATAAATAAATAGCCAATAAAAATGGGTAAGGTGCATTAGAATCAACACCAATATAATCAACCACCAAAATAACAACAAAAATATCATTCATCTCACCTCAAACTCACTGGAGGGGGAGTATTGTGGGGAAAACTTTATAAGCCCGAAAACATCCTTAAAACTAAGTGATCACTTTTGTCTCACGTTTGTGTTATCTGGCTACTAACCCCAATATTATGAGTTTGATCCTCGCTTATCCTTAATCACTACCTATGCACACTCATCTTTATAATAAGAGTAAATTTATAATTTACATATATAAATAGAAGTAACAAAATAAAAGTATATATACCTTAATTTTCTAGATAACACTTGACTCCAACTCCCAGGAGCAGCACATAAATCTACAGCTTTTGTGACACCTAAAATTAAATTAAGTATTTTAAAATCAACATCAATAATTTTTAAGTAAAAATTATTTCGTTCAACTTACTTTTCTGAATTTAAAATTAACTCAAATGCATTCAAAATCACAAAATAAAATTTAATAAACAAAGTATAAGATAAGTAAGAAAGCATCCATACCTCTTTTTGCCTTACAAAAAGAATTAAAATAAGAAACAAATTATTAGTATTTGTTTTGTTTTATAAAGTCATTAGGTATATTATAATTGAAATTAAAAATCTATAACTCACACATTTTTTAGCAAAATACATTTGATATTGGAGGTTTTTATAGATTATTTAGTTCTGTTATCTGTGAAAAATCAGATACAAATTCTTTCATTTGGTGTCAGTTGTAAGAAAGCACTATCTACAATATTATGCAAATAAAAGCATTGCTATTTTGAGATATATATTCAACATTTTATGAAGTTCCCATTCAAATATGGGGGAAGGGGGAATGTCTTTCCCTGTACACATATGTAATAAAAGAGGAAATGTGCAAACAGCACTCATGCATTAGCTGTAATGGAATAAGATAAAGCAAAGAATGGAAACAGCAAATTAACATTAAATAATAGTATATTAAAAGAATGCTTATGTTCATAGATAGAAAAAAATTAGTTCTATCTAGAATTTAACAAGACAAAATTTGCACAAGAAGGAGGAGGATATATTGATGATCTCTAATGCTCTTTAAGTGAAAGTTTTACAAAATTAAGGACTCGAATTAAAACTTGAAATCTTTTTTGCTATCATAATACAAATCATTTAATGATTACTTTACAAAAGACATTACAAAGTCAGATTACCTTTTGTTTTTTTTAATTCATTTTTGTCAATTTATGTATTTGGGCATTAATTTATGTAGATTTGTCTTGTCATCAATTTATTTTTTTCTTCTTTTGCAACAATTTAATTTGCAATACAGCTTTATATTTGTTGAACTTCTTTCCTTTTTCATTTTCTTGAACTTATTTTTGCTTTTCTAAAAGTTCTTCGAATCCTGCACATGCTAATTTTACATACTAGCAAATATTTTGAAATCAGGACATTTAAAACACCTCCATAAATATTTAAGGCATAATACATATTCTTAGACCAATTAAAGATTATTTTTCTTCCTTCAGATTCCACAATATCCTTATTGATGCTAAATCCTCTTCAACAGCCATACTGCCATGTGACAACATGAAAATTATTTTTACAACTTTCCAAAAAGTAATAATGTATATATATCCTTTTGACTTCAAAATACTAGAATAGAATTCATTTAAATGAATCAGTTTTTTTTTTCAGAAATATTTCAAATTGGATATTTAAATGTTCTGAAAATACTAGGGAAATATGTGCTTTGGATTAAAGAAATTGAAGCAAATCAACCATTCATTAGCATGTCTAGCCAAATTATCTTTAAGAAGTCTATATATTGCATTCCATCCAGTAGATTTATATCGGTAATGAAATATTCTATGGATTATGTGTAGTCTCCAAGTACTTAGACCTAAAATTTTAGTCATTTTTGCATTAAAATTCTTCTTGTGCATGTTTTAAAATTTGTAATTTGTCCACACATATTAATTTGTAAAAAATAACTAAACATTCAAACTTGGTGTAACCTTTAAAATTTTTAAACACATCTTGAGTAATGGTATACTTTAAAAATACTGCATTTCAATACTTTGGTCGATTCCCTCTATTATAGTGCAATATGATCTATTGGGCAATTTTTTTTTTTTTTCCTTTAAAGAGCGGTAGAGTGATTCAATGCTTCATCAAAACATAATATTTTTTTATTAATTTATTAAAATACTGATTTTGAAAATATTAAGCTATTGGGTAACAAATAATGAATGTCATTTCTGATGATTTATCATACATTTTTTTATTATTATTATTTCATTATCAGCAAACATATGTGAAAAATTTTCTGATTTATCATTGAAATCCTTAAGAGATGAATGTGATGCAAATTTAAATTCTGAAGATTAAGCCATACCAATCTGTAAACCAATCAAAATGATGATGCATAATATATTGTGGGAACCACATATCATCTTTCCTATGGTGATTAATGTTATTTTATTTTAAGAGTTGTAACTATGATCGTATATCCCTGTAATTTTCCTTGGTATTTATTAGAGGGAAAAAAGGAATTAAGAAAAAATTCCTTCACTTTCTCAGTTTTCATGGAATTTTTCTTTTCCCTACTGTTTAGATGATTTTTAAATTCCTTTTCTCTCAATATTAAGGGAATGTTTATTACTGGTTTTCTGAATTCATACTCTAGATGAATATATATATATATATTCAGTGATCATCCAAGTTGACAATACATAGATAACTATGAGCAACTGTACTACTATAAATGATATAAAATTCATAACTAAGTAGTACAGAGAAAGGGCACATGAATTGAAAGAATTTTCAGTACTTTTC